>ONZH01001471.1:0-317500 GCA_900303285.1 Rhinella marina | reverse complement strand
GGCCGTGCAGTGACTGAAGGGTGCACACTTTCTTCCCACAAGGCGCACCATGGTGGTGGGGCTCCTGCCTGCTGGTTGTTGGGTACCCTGAATGGGGAACAGTTTGGGTGCAAGGCAGAGGCTGATGGATGGATGGCGGAGTCAATAACCAGGCCTATTGGTTGCAATAAATAAAGTCTTTTTTTACTGGATTAATGATAGGAGTAGTAGTACATATGGCAGCAAAAGGCACAGTTCCAAGGGAGATCACAGTAATCCCACAGTAATCCCAATAGCTGTGTATGGACAGCAACAATGGTGGTAGTAGTAGTCCCTGACTCTCCGACAAACACTTTGCCATCTTTCCAAATAACCACAGTTAAACCTTTCTGCAGTTTTGTGCTGAGGGGTGTAGATATAAGATCCAGATGGCCGGTCCGTCTAAAGTCTGGTAGGAGATGGAGCAATGATCCCTTTCCACAGCAGTAAAGCCATAAACAGGCAGTACCCTACTGATGTTATATTGCACGGCCTTGTAGGTTCTGGACCTTCTAAGGCCTCTTTCACACTAGCAGCAGCACGGATCCGGCACCTAAAGGGCCGGCCCCACACATGTTGACAGACATTGGGACAGAAATACATACAGACATACACACACAAACACATACATACTTACATACTCCAGCCCGGGACGCCGGCAGCACGTCTTCACGCGCCTCCTGCGCGCAGTGATGACGATTCCCCACAGCGCCCTCTGCTGGGCGCAGTGGGGAAACGTCATAGCTGCGCGCAGGAGGCGCGTGAAGACATGCTGCCGGCGTCCCTGCCTGGAGTATGTGAGTATGTATGTGTGTGTATGTCTGTATGTCTGTATGTCTGTATGTTTGTATGTATGTATGTATGTATGTATGTCTGTATGTATTTCTGTGTAGCCGGATCCAGAATGACCCCCCATTGCAAGTCAATGGAGGACAGATCCGGATTACTGGTGTGTCACACCAAACGGATCCGTCCCCATTGCTGCGCATGCTGCGGTTTGTTCTCCGGTCTGAAGACGGAACGGAATGCTTTTAGGAGCATTCCGTTGTCTTCAGTTCAGTTTTGTCCCCATTGACAATGAATGGGGACAAAACTGAAGCGTTTTTTTCCGGTATTGAGCCCCTATGACGGAACTCAATACCGGAATTTAAAAATGCTAGTGTGAAAGTAGCCTAAGATGTTGGTCTCTTTCTCTCAGGGGGAATCTGGTTATAAAGATGGCAGCTGAAGTCTCTGAGACATAGATTCTCTGCACTTGGGCCTGGTCTGCAGAAACTCTCCCACATACATCCTTCCTGTAGCTCTGCTCAGACTAAACTCCTAACCAGGGGGCGAAACTGGTTCATCACCCCGACAACCTAACTAGTCTACCAATGTTGCCCATTCATTGCTATTTGGGATACTCAATGCATTGAAGGATAAGTGGTTTAACAACAAATTGGAACATTTAACTTGGTAACACGAAATTAACCCTTTCAGAATTAACTCTTTGCAGTCATCCTCTGGGGCACTGCACAAGCAAGCATCATAAAGAGAAGACAGCCAGGGATTAACGGAGCATCAGTGCTGGAGCTGTGTGGGATTTGATAGGTGAGTAATGGTTATTTTTTAAGTTATCACATTTGTTGCTGTTATTTTTTTTAAAAGGCCTTGTCCAGTTTGAAACCTTTGAAAACCTGTTTTCTCCCATGTTCCGTTAGGGAATTCTGAGTTGATAGAGTGAGGTCCTCACTTCAGGATCCTCCAGTCTTGGTCACTGTGGAGAAAGAGCATCTGGCACTTTGGAGGTCCTGTTCTGTCCAACATTACACAGACAAGCCATTGATTTCAATGGACATTGTGTAATGCTTGATTTCTCCTGTGGTGGCGCTGCAAGGAAATTAAAATACTTGCTGCCTGGCTTCCATCTACAGCTGATCACTGGGAATTCTAATTGGTTGACACTTTGTGATTCTTCTAACAAATAGAATTGTCCAAAATGGAGAACCCCTGTAATATCAAGATCCAGATCACACCGCCACTGTATGTCCTGCCCTGAGTTCAATGGCATTTAAAGAGGAGCTGTCCCCTCTCCTGACATGTCTGTTTTAGTAACTACTTGCATTCGCCCATGTAATAACAGTTCTGGAGGGTATTTTCATATAACTCTCCATTGTGCCATTCCTCTATTATGCCTACTAGAAGTTTATGAATGAATTGCCAGCAGTCTGCAATAAAGGTCCATCTGAGTGTTACCAGTTGAGGTGTTTCCCTTCACAATTTGACACTGCCCAATTTGTGCTTCCAGTGTCAGACTTTGCAGGGACACACCACAACTGGTAACACCCATATAGATTCTCTATTGTGCTATTCCTCTACTATGCCTGATATAAACTAGGAATGAATTGGTAACAGTTTGTAATGAAGGTCCAGATGGGTGGGTATGTCCCTGCAAAGTCTGACACTAGTAGCACTGACTGGACAGTGACAGGTTGTACAGGGACACCCCCAAACTAGTAACATCCAGATGGACCTTTAGTACTCTATTGACTCTCTACTATTATTACTTCTTTAAATTTATGAATAAAGGTCCAGCTGGGTGTTGCCAGTTGGAGTGTGTCCCTGCACAGCCTGACCATATCCAATCAGAGCCTCCAGTGTCAAACTGTGCAAAGGCACACCCCCAACTGGTAACACCCAGATGGATTTGTATAATTATTGTGTCATTCCTCAATTATTCCTGCTAGAAGTTTATAAATAAAGGTCCCACTGAGTGTTACCACTTGGGAGTGTGTCCCTGCTCAGTCTAATACTGGCAGCTTTTTTTGGATAGGAAACACCCATCTAGACCTTCAAGGCAAACTGCTGTCAATCCATTCATATCTTCTAGAATGAATAATAGAGGAATGGCATAACATACAGTCATAACAATAGATGCCTGAGACTTTTATTACACAGAGGATGCAATACTAAAACAGACATGTCAGGAGAGGGGACGGCTCCTCTATGATGTCCGTATTGCACCCAGACCTCCTTCAATTCAACTAAATCCGAACCATTAGATAATGGGATAATACTACATCTCTGTTTTGCTTTCAGACCGCTGATTGTAGCCTCCCATACAACCAGTTATTAATTTCTCCGCTCCATTAACCCCTAATGTGCTGATGTACGTTAGGAAGCCGGAGAAATAAAAGCTAAAATGTTCAAATTTTTATAAATTAAAAAAACAAAAAAAAACCAAACCTCCTTCAGAGGATTGATCTGATCTGCGTACAGTTACATTTATGAATTTTGATCTAAAACAGACGCTTCCCCTTTAAGGCATTTGTTGCAATCTCCTCCAGCCAAACCATGAACATCCACCCCTGCAGCAATGTGCCTGAGGCTACAGCCTGTCTACAAAGTGCTTCATTCTGATATCAGCTGGCAGGATCGGAATAATGGCCTCACGCTGGAGATGCAATATATCCCCTGCACTGATTCATTCTTATCAGGAGCCTGGGAAAGCTGGATGACACCTTTGGGGACTCCTTAAAATTGGCACGTTTCCCTACAGTCGCTCTGAATACAAAAAGAAAAGTTCTCACGTTAGAGTTTCCGAAGGGGCCGCCATCTAGCTTTCCCAAGCTCCTGAATGGCAAACATAGCCAGCCATGTAGTTATACCTCCCACATTCTTACAAAACTATCTTCATTTGTCCTCCTGGAGTCAGGGAGACTGTTGTAATAATGATGGCCATATTGGTAGTCACCCAGCTTTACATGGTTCCTGAATGGAAAATCAACCTACCTTTGCATATCACCCGTTCTTGTGTTGGTATTTTTGTGGAAGTCTGTGAAAAAAAGTGATTATCCCTTTAAATGTAGTAAGGCTATATTCACACAACCGTATATGTCTTGCGGTCCGCAAATTGCGGATCCGCAAAACACGGATACCGCCATGTGAATGTAGCTGGCCCTATGACAGAAATGCCTGTTTTTGTCCGCGAGACAACCTAGCCAAATTGATTGTCATCCAGATTTCATAAGTTCCAAAACGTCAGGGAAGTTTTGAAAAATTCGGCAGCTTCGCCGAAGTTCCACAAGAAATTCGATTTGTTACAAAATTAATTTGTCATCAATCGCTATAAATCAGGTATACCTAGGTCACTCTGCCTTAGAGTACAGCCACACGGAGCGGCTGTGCTGAGGGAGGGTTGTGGCCATGCTGCAGTGACGAACTACACGGTCAATTAGCTTACAGCTGCCTTTCATTTAATAATGAAGAATGCACTGTAGAGTCCTTCTTAATTGTTGGCCACGTGGCACCTTTAATGCACCTTTAAACTGGGGCTGTATTCACTTCTTCAACCCCAGCGCTCTCCTGCCCTACAGGTGGGAGCCCTTCTTCTGCCATCTGCTTTTCCTCCTTTTCCACATTATCTAATATCGATGAGAATATATCATCAGGAACATCCAGCTCTTCCTCTCTCTGCATCTTGCTGACTTTTCTAGGACATGAAGACTTTGAAGGATGATTTGGAAGAAGTAAAGCCAGCAAAAGATGAGGATGGTCATCATAAAGACCTGGCCCCCCTAAGGGGTGCAGACTGGATTGTATTGATTGGCACACTGGTACTGGAATAAAGGCTTCCATCCTATTGGTATTGAATTTCATATATTAGTTTATGGCTGATGTAGAAATAAGTAACTGGAATAAATACATAAAATTGACACAGAATAAGCATCCCTGCACTGTTAATAATTTTCAGCAACACTGTCCCTAGTGCATGATCACTTGCCACGTCTCTCCCTATGCTCAGCTCACAGGACAATGGCGGAGACCACACGAGATGAGGCTTTTATAGGGCTGTGACATCACAGGGGCTGGCTATCTGCGGATTGGCTGGCTGCACGGCATTATGGGTGATCTCACTATCTTGGGCTTGTCTCCTCTACACTTAGTTTCGCTTTGTAACACGTGCAGCTGCCATTGTAGCATTTTAATCAGGTGTACGACAGTTATGTGTCCATGCAGACAGTTTGATAGGGATATTGCTGGTGACAGATTCCCTTTAAAGTGGTTATCCCATGATTATTGTAAAAAATGTAAATCAGCCATCATATAGTACATCTCTATAGTACAATCTCTTTCTAACAAAGCTAGAACCAGCCCTGTACCTCACACGGATACAGAGATCTCCCCATTCATTGCTCTGCTAGATTTATATCAAGCTGACAGCTCAAGGGGAGTGTCTTTTCTGCTGCAGCTAAGGGGGCGTGTCCATGCTCTCCCTATCACAGCTCAGGAGGCGTGTCTCAGCTCTCCCTATCACAGCTCAGGAGGCAGCTGAAGGATGAAACTGAGCATGTGCGGCCTTCTCAGTGAGCAGGTCAAAGAAATAAGAGAAAAACTAACATCAGGTGGCGCTATATAGATACATTTTATTGAATAACTGGGTGACTATACTGAATATTTAATCACATGCAATTACAAAAGTAGTCAGATCCAGGTGCTGGTTTGAAAACTGCTGAATATTTTTCATGGGACAACCCCTTTAAGTAGGTAGATTTGCCATTCAGGGCTCTGGGAAAGCTGGGTAATAATGATAGTGAGAAGTGTCAAGGCAGCCATATTGGTTGTTGCCCATCAGCTTTTCCTCATTCAGGTGAATATATTTATTGTAGCTTATTTATTTATGTCATTGTTTTGAGTTATTTTATCTATTTTGTTTTTTTGGTTATTAATTTTATATATGAATTTATTTGTTTATTCACTTATTTCTTTAATTAGTTATTTATTTTAAAATTTATTTTATTTAATACATTTATTTTGTTATTACTTTAATAATTTATTTGATATACTCATTTATTCAATTTAGTTATTTTCTTACTTTATTTATTTTCTATATTTATTTAGTTGTTTTAACTATTTAATTATTTTATTTATTTACTTTTTGGGGTTTTTTTTCCGACCTGCCAATAATTTCCATCCAAAATCTCCTTTATTCCTACCCCATACAGAGCAATAATTTAAAAAAAAAACAAACATTTTTTTTCCTTCCCATCAGCTTAGATAATATTTCCTTCTCTCAGTCTCTCTCTCTCTCCAGGAATTCGCCACTTGAAAACCTCACATCTTTTTCATCATCAAAAAGAGGCGCTTCAGAAGAGCAGCTAATATACGAATCAAACACAAGTGAGAGGCCGGCTGACAAGTCACAATAAGGAGAGACAGACAAAAAGTGAAAGTGATCGCTCAGCGCAGCCGAATTACCCATCAGGAAGACGAAAGACAAAAAAAACACACACACACACAACGCCGCCACCGCCGCTCGGCTGAAGACTCTAAATCAGCCAAACATTTTAAACATCCCCGCTGTAATTGGCAATTTTGTAATATTTATTCACAACAGATCTGATTGTCAGAGTCCCACTGGCTCCTCTCTGGAGGCTTCTGCGTGAAATCAGTTTGAAATGGTGTGTCAATTTTTTTTTTCCTGAAGTCACCATCTGGCTGATAGACTGGAGTCTGTTCTAATACACTGACCCAGTGAATCGCTGCTAAATAACTCCCCCGAGAGCTTCTCCCCCTCCAGTAAGATATTCACACAGAGCGCCATATACAGGCAGACGCGTACCGTGCGTGAGGGAGAACAATGATTGGAGGATGGGAATTTTAGGCAAGGACTGAACCAGATGAACTACGTTAAAAAAAATAAATAAAAAATTCAATAGGTTGGAGAGGGTGCCAGATCACGGCCTAGTAGACCGTTGACTGACAGCTTTCTGAACGCACATGTTTGAGGGGCGCTGCGCTGCTCAGAGCGGAAAGTAGGGTTCGAATAAGGCCTCGACTGTATGATCCCATTCATTTCTAGGTCATCCGTGCGGTTCTGCAGATTATAGAACATGTCCTATTCTATAGGCATTTCTACTGATGGGAGCAGGGGTGCACCTAGCCTTTCTGCTGCCTGAGGCAAAAACTGAAAGCCCCCTCCCAACGCCAATTTCTTGACCTAACCCCTTTGCCACAATGTAAGCGCCCATTGCCCATGGCCCTTTTGCTGCCCCATTTCTTGCCCTTACCTGGTGCTGCCTGAGTCGATCGCCTCACCTGGCCTCATTGGTGGTGCGTCCCTGGATGGGAGTGAGAAAATTGCAGAATGCACACGGACGGTATCCGTATTTTGTGGATTGGTGGGTTGCAGACTGCAAAATGGATACGGTCAAGTGTATGAAGCCTAAAGATCGCGGGTGGGGGCACATAGGGTACTCAGGCAGGGTAGACCTGCTGGCATTTACAATTCCTAAGTTGACACTTTGTATTCGTGTATTAGATGCAGGCTCGGACTGGCCCACAGGGGTATAGGTGAATCCCCCGCTGGGCCCCTGAACAAGGTGGGCCCCTAGTCTCCCACCCACTGCACAAGAGGCACATAACACAGTAGACTTACTGCACCACATACATATATTCAATGTACAGAACCTCCACCAGCCAATGTCCATATAAAAAGTGATAGATTATTAAATAAACTCCCCAGTTTATTATTCTAGACACAACCAGAGCTGAGATGACTTCTAAATATAGAGGAAAGCTACTAGTGTCCTCTTCTCCCCAGGACCTACCTTCTCAAGATCACTTCAGGGACTCCCATATTCAATCATCTGGTAGCATCTTTCTGCTTTGTGAGCAGGTAATATCAGAATGTATCCGTATGGTGGCCCCCCAAAATAAATTTTACTGGTGGGCCCTAGGCACCCTAGTGCGACACTGATTAGATGTATACCAAATATGAGGGCCATTCGGGTAACGTCAGGGGCACCACAGCCCTTGGGTCAGACTGCTTTAACTATGGTGGTATACATCCCAAGTGTCCCACTTTTGACCCAAATTTCTGTTGCTATATAGATTTGCACACAGAGAAGTAACTTTAAACCAAAATCCAAAAATCTGCTACAGAGCCCCCTCTTACTATTATAATAGGGCAGCCTTTTTTCAGGGGGGCACAGTGACCTTTGCACTAGGGCACCCCTTAAAGCTACAACCCTGCGTGGGGTAGGAAGGGGCAGAGGTTGTAACTGCCGTAGCCTAGAACCAGTGATACCACCATAACCAGTGAGATCCCCATTTTGGCTGGGCAGAGGGTAAGGCTCTGATATGATGTGAACATGTTTGGCGCATACAGGGGCGGTCTTGGCATTTCTGGGGCCCTAAGCGAAGTTATGTCCGGGGGCCCCCACCCCCCAATGACGCGTCACGCCCCTGATGACACGCCCTCTGATGACACCCCCCCCAATGGCACGCCCCCCCACACATCAAAGACTGGGACTAGAGCATGCTCGGGTGGAATTTGCGTGCGCTTTTTCAAATCTGCACGCTAATTCATATGCATATTTTAGTATGTACACTAATGTGTATGCATTTTATAAATTAGTACGCATTAGCGTACTAATTTATAAAATGAGTACGCATTCGGACAAATGCAGTACGTGACAGCTGGGCGGTCGGTCTTGGACACCAGCACAAGAGCGGAGCGTGGGGGCCCCCTTGGACGTCGGGGGCCCTATGCAAATGCATAGGATGTGTGGTGCCCAAGACCGCCCCTGGGCGCATACACCAGGAAAGGTCTCAGCACCTGCCTCCAATCCAACCATGGGCCACCGTTCACATACATAAGTAAACCTTTCTCGGAGATGGAGATCAGGGGTGCGCTTAACTTTTCTGCTTCCTGAGGCGAAAACTGAAATGGTGCCCCTCCCCCATGCCAATTTCATGGGCGCCTGGTGGAATCGTCATCTGTACGCGCCGTCCTGTTCCTCCTGCGCTCTGGAGACCTGCGGGAGAGCATGTAAGTATGTATGTGTATTTGTATGTGTATATGTCTGTGTATGTTTATGTGTATGCCTGTATGTGTGTATGTATGTATGTGTGCAGGTGACGGATCTGTCATGAACTCCATTGAAAGTCAATGGAGGACGGATCCGTTCACCATTGTGTCACACCAACCGTCTTGGTGCAGATTCCTGGACCGGAGAGCAAACCGCAGCATGCTGCGGTTTGTTCTCTGGTCTGAAGACGGAACGGAATGCTTTCAGGAGCATTCCGTTGTCTTCAGTTCAGTTTTGTCCCCATTGACAATGAATGGGGACAAAACTGAAGCGTTTTATTCCGGTATTGAGCCCCTATGACGGAACTCAATACCGGAATTATAAAACGCAAGTGTGAAAGTAGCCTTAGATAGATAGATGTGAATTGATAATAGATAACAATCATGATGGAGATAGATAGAAGATAGATAGACAAATAGATAATAGGTAGACAGAGAAAGATGATAGATAGATAGATAGATAGATAGATAGATAGATAGATAGATAGATAGATAATAGAGAGACAGACAGATACATGGACAAAAAAGACAGATCTCATAATAGGCAGATAGATAGAGAACTGACTGTAATATTCTTGAAGTTTTCCACCTACAATCAGCTTTTTGTGTTTTTCTCTTGTACGTCTTGGTTGCAGTTTTTACAAAATAAATGACTTTATCCTCTTGATCTCCGCTGTATCGGCTGTACCTGGTAGCTCTATGTACACAGTGTATATATTCTCATTCCCTCGATAATGTCTCTAGACTGTTCTGTGGATACATTTGCTTTCAGAACATGATGAGAGTTCTGCCTTATTAAATCCGGATGGACAACTCAAGTAGATAAAGAGCAAAAACATGGATAATGGTAAAAATTACTCTTAACCCCTTAACTCTCAGTTAAATGACCCCATGTCTCCTCTATGCTGTTGTCAATAGCAGGTCCAAGACCCAATGATGGAATCAAGAATGTAAACTTCAATAGGAAATCCAGCCATCTATATTATATGTCATGGATACATGGAAGAAACTGTCCCTGGTGTAGCCTCTAATTTCAGACCAGCATGATAGGAATCTATGAAGAGCTCAAGACATTTTGTGTCCCTTAACCTTCCTATTGATGATCTGGGGCAGGAGGAATTGTACAACTGGTGCAGCCGTGTGAGTGCAGGGAGCGCTGCTTGTAATCTTCACCCTACTGCACAGCAAAAGTTAAAAATAAATTGTTTCCCACAAGAAAATATAAAAGGATAAAGAGAGAGAAAAATAGAGATACAATACTCCTCATGCATACTGGGCGCTCTCCATAATGAGTATTGTAGGCCAGCCAACATTGGGTATCCAGCAAAAATATATGCAAACTAACGTATGTTAGTTCTGCTGGCAGCAGGCAACTAACTTAATTATCTTTCATAGAAACCCAAAGGCATGCAAATTAGCTTTCCTTTATAAAAAAGCACTAATTGAATAGTTTGAGGCTACCACAAGGGGACAGTTATTATGAAAAAGCAGTGACTGAACACTTTGAGGCTACCAACAGGAGAAAATCATGTTATGAAAAAGCACTGATTAAACAGTTCAAGGTTACCACCAGTAGAAAATCTTATGAAGAAGCACTGATTGAACAGTTCGAGGCTACCATCAGGAGAAAATCTTATTATGAAAAAGCATTGATTGAACAATTCGAGGCTACCATCAGGAGGAAGTTTTATTATGAAAAAGCATTGATTGGACAATTCAAGGCTACCATCAGGAGAAAGTCTTATTTTGAAGAAGCACTAATTAAACATTTCGAGGCTACCATCAGGAGAAAATCTTATTATGAAAAAGCATTGATTGAACAATTCGAGGCTACCATCAGGAGAAAGTCTTATTTTGAAGAAGCACTAATTCAACAGTTCGAGGCTACCATCAGGAGAAAATCTTATTATGAAAAAGCATTGATTGAACAATTCGAGGCTACCATCAGGAGGAAGTCTTATTATGAAGAAGCACTGATTGAACAGTTAGAGGCTACCATCAGGAGAAAATCTTATTATGAAAAAGCACTGATTGAACAGTTCAAGGCTACCACCAGGGGACTCATATCTCTCAGCTTCTAGGACTATTGCAATTGAAGAAAATCTGATTTGAGTGGAATCGATTCAGACAGAAGTCAAATTTTTTGAAAAATTAGCAGAATCAAACACAAAACAAATTTCAAGAAATTCACTGATCTGTAATTTTAAAAATTACACTGTATTAGTAGATTAGTAGACTGCAGCAAAAACACCAGTGTACCATGTCTTCTCCTTTTCATCCCTCCTATAAATGCATCTTCTCCCTTTCTCATACTTAATTTCCAAAGTCTATGCCTTCTTGTTTGCTTTCTTCCTGTAGTTGGACCCCCTTTGTTTGCCGGTTCCAGTCCCCTACTATCCCATTGCGATAAAGTATATAAAATAAAGTGCAACAAGGTATAAAAATATATTAATTATTTTCCAAAATAAATAAAAAACATCAATGAACCATTATACATATCTGTTAAGAATGCTTTGAAGTGCGGGCAGTTCAGCTGGCTTCTTTTCCAGATGGTATCGGCATCTTCTTCTTAAAGAGTACCTGTCAGCGTGAAAAAGCCTATAAAACCAGGCACAATGTCTGGCCGCGTTTATCCTGCTGATTAAAATGATACCTGTCTTGTGAAAATTGGTTGTGGCATTCCAGAGAAAAAAGACTTTTATTTTTTACTCAAACAAGGATATCAGTGCACTGAGGGGCGGGGCCAGCACTGGAAAGTCAAGACTAGACCCCGCCCCTCGTTACACCAAAGACCTAATTTGCTTAAAGAATAAAAGCTTTTTTTCTCGGGAATGCTGCAACCGATTTTCACAAGATCGGTATTGTTTTAATCAGCAGGATGAACTCTACCAGGTAATATGGTTTCTTTAATTGGGTTGACCTTGCTGATACATACCCTTTAAGCTACAGGAAAGATCATCATTATTCTTAAAATACTGGCGGATGTACTTGGGAATGATAGAGGATGATCAATGGCTTGATATAGTGGTGTGTCTTTGAGTGGAGTCCACAGGATATCTGATACCTATTTGCTTCATAGAGTATGCAAGATGCCCTTGTTTCTGTTTGATTGGGCAGAGCTTTTGTATATGATATGGTCATGTCTAAATCTGGATGCTTTGGGGAAGGGGTGGTAGACCTGGTGAGCTCTGGTACACAGTCTCTCCATTAATTGGACACTGTATAGATTGTTGGATAGGGGAAGATTCGTCTGCAGAAGGTGGTGGTAGCAGGAATGCTCTATATGGGTAGAACTTATCACTTATACTTTGGATGGAATTGGAAACAGAAGGTCCTATCCACTTAGAAGTGGCTGTGCCGGGCAGGGGTAGACTGGGAACTTAAAGTGGCCCCATATTGCATGTTGTAGGTGGGTCCAAACTGACAGAAGGTGGGCCAAAACCCAAGTAGACGGAGCCAACACATGTAGGCAGGGACAATAGGAGGAGGCAGAACCAGCAATACTGTAGTGCTGAATAAAATACCACACCCACAGAACCAGATACCACAGAGCACCACAATGTACTGCCGCCCACACCACAGTATGAAATGATATCATCGTCCTGAGGACGGAAATGCAGTTGAATTCAGGTGGTCCCCTGGGCAACGGCTCACTTGGAAATTTTTATCTGAAGAGTCTATGGCCGGTCCACCTCTGGTGCCAGGGTACTGAAGCCTAGCTACCATTCATTTTCTTTTCTCCCACTTCTTTCTTTAGTAGGCTACACATCACCATTTAGTTTTCGGTTCTTCTGATCAGTCAGAAAAAGGGAAAAATGAACCAAAAAACTAATCCTATATTTTCATCATCCGTTAGGCTCAGTCATGCGCATTTTGCATCCGTTTTAGCCATTTTTCCATCTAAAATTACGGATCTCAAATGGAAATGGCTAAAACGGATGCAAAATGCAAACCTAAGTTAAGCTGAGCAAGGGTAACATAAAGTAGTACCAATAAACCCCACAGAGTAAAGTTTAACGGAGGTTACCTAAACATGGAGGATCAATTCGCGGAGGACGTGTGTGACCTATTCTTATAACTGGTGGAAATCCATGGAGCCAGACCCTCGCAGAACTACCATTTATAGCGTATCCTATAGGTATACTCTAAAATGATATTGGACAGAATGACCCTTTAATAAATAACTTAGGGACTGATGGTGCATATTGATAATTGCCCTCCAGCAAAATGGCAGCAATTTCACCTAAATTTTAGGATTTTTTTTTAAAAGGGACCTTTCGGTTGACACCCCCCCCCATATAGCATACAAATAACCTACCATACGATGCCTAATTATGGTGCCACATTACAGTGCCATTCTTTGTCCAAATAAGACTTCCATACAGTTGCCATAAATAACACCGTTATATAGTGCTGCTACTATGACACAATGCCTAAGTCACATCATGCTCAAATAGTGCCACACAGTACCAACCTACAGGGACCAAATGAAAAGCTTCGTGCACACCTCTGGCCACGAGTGGCACCCCCTTCAGCAGAGACCGGTAGGGTTTGCTCTGACTGGCTTTGTATACCCTTTTTACGTTATTATTTTGCAGTGGTTACTATAGTAACGGTGCATATAATTGGCTTCGCCACGCCGCCTCTGTTAAATATGTCTTTTTTTCTTCTTTTTTTTTTTTTAAAGTCGCGCTCCTCTCCCGAAGATTTGACTCCGTGTTCAGTGATCAAGAGATTTCACTCACCGCCAGTCAGACATGTTGCTAAATGGAACCAGCGTATTGAAATGGAGAAGAAAGCAGCGTCTGCCTTTAACATAGCAAATATTTGATTTTATTTACCCTGGGGGCAGATATATTGTCGAATATACCTCCTGCTGTGACAGAAATGACAGCTTCAATTAATGTCTTTGAGGAAAGCAGTCTGAATATGTAACAGGAAGACAGGACGGCGGCGGCGGATGCAGAAGGGACCTTATTTGGTTTAAATATGTAATATGTTGAAGATGTGATCAGCGAGTAGTTTTATTAGCTAATATGCACATGCGGCAATTCAATAAATAAGCAGAGAGCCGGGGTCTTCTGATTCCATTTGTCTGTCAGTGTAATTCTATAAAATGTCACCGCAGCTCGTTAACACGTGCTGTACCGCACAGGTCTCGGGTCCACGCTGGAATTAATTGCGCTTGCCAATAATTTTACAGTTGCCATAAGCGGCGAGCCCTCGACCGCCATTAATCTCTTACGTTCACGATACGGGGGTCTCTTTATTATATCGGATTCGGCTCGCTGGGAAGTTTTTCCGGTTAAAGGTTATTTTGAACACATGATTTGTGTAAATGAGCTGTAGTGCGGCGGTTTATTGTGACGCTGACATTTCACAGATATTTCATGGCACAGAATAGATTGTTGTTTGCAAAGTTGATTCCATGAGGTTGGATTGCATAAGTATTAGTAACTCGCTGGGTTGTTGAGCTGGGGGGTGACGTGAAGAGTATGTTCTTCTTTGGATACCATTTTATGGGTTACATGTTGAAATACTGCGTCTTTAATTATGTTAATTATTTTTGCAGTGATCCCGAGTTACAGCTGCATTAACAATTCTGAAAGCTTCAGAGCTGAAATCTCCCATCTCAAGGTCTACACAGAGCTTGTTTTGGTGATTTGCATTCTGGGAAGCAGGAGGAACACACACAACAGGACAGTATATGGGCTCCTTGATCAAGAACAGTATATGGGCTCCTTGTTCAAGAACAGTATATGAGCCCCTTGTTCAAGAACAGTATATGGGCCCCTTGCTTAAGAACAGTATATGGGCCCCTTGTTCAAGAACAGTATATGGGCCCCTTGCTTAAGAACAGTATATGGGCCCCTTGTTCAAGAACAGTATATGGGCCCCTTGTTCAAGAACAGTATATGTGCCCCATGCTGCCGAACAGTATATGGCCCCTTGTTCAAGAACAGTATATGGGCCCCTTGCTCCAGAACAGTATATGGGCCCCTTGGTCAATTACAGTATATGGGACCCTTGTTTAAGAAACGAATATGGGTCCATTGCTCAAGAACAGAATATGAGCCCCTTGTTCAAGAACAGTATATGGGCCCCTTGCTTAAGAACAGTATATGGGCCCCCTTGTGCTCAAGAACAGTATATGGGCCCCTTGCTTCAAGAACAGTATATGGGCCCCTTGTTCAAGAACAGTATATGGGCCCTTGTTCAAGAACAAATATGGACCCTTGCCCCAAGAACAGTATATGGGCCCCTTGTTCAAGAACAGTATATGGGCCCCTTGCTCCAGAAAAACAGTATATGGGCCCCTTGGTCAATTACAGTATATGGGACCCTTGTTTAAGAAACGAATATGGGTCCATTGCTCAAGAACAGAATATGGGCCCCTTGTTCAAGAACAGTATATGGGCCCCTTGCTCAAGAACAGTATATGGGACCCTTGCTCAAGAACAGTATATGGGCCCCTTGCTCAAGAACACTATATGGGCCCCTTGCTAAAGAACACTATATGGGCCCCTTGCTCAAGAACAGTATATGGGCCCCTTGATCAAGAACAGTATATGGACCTTTTGTACAAGAACAAAATATGGACCCTTGGGCAAGAACTGTATATGGGCCCCTTGTTTAAGAAAAGAATATTGGTCCATTGCTCAAGAACAGAATATGAGCCCCTTGTTCAAGAACAGAATATGGGCCCCTTGTTTAAGAAAAGAATATTGGTCCATTGCTCAAGAACAGAATATGAGCCCCTTGTTCAAGAACAGAATATGGGCTCCTTGCTCAAGAACAGTATATGGGCCCCTTAATCAAAAACAGAATATGGGCCCCTTGTACAAGAACACTATATGGGCCCCTTGGTCAAGAACAGAATATGGGCCCCTTGCTCAAGAACAGAATATGGGCTCCTTGTTCAAGAACAGAATATGGGCCCCTTGTTCAAGAACACTATATGGGCCCCTTGCTCAAGAACAGTATATGGGCCCCTTGATCAAGAACAGTATATGGGCCCCTTGTTCAAGAACACTATATGGGCCCCTTGCTCAAGAACAGTATATGGGCCCCTTGATCAAGAACAGTATATGGACCCGTTGTACAAGAACAGTATATGGGCTCCTTGCTCAAGAACAGTATATGGGTCCCTTGATCAAGAACAGTATATGGGCCCCTTGCTCAAGGCCTATTGCTCAAGAACAGAATATGGGCCCATTGCTTAGGAACCGTATGGGGGCCCCTTGCTCAAGATATCTGATTTTGTTAGCTGGCCTACAACATTATGTAATAGCTCAGTCAAGCAGTTAGGGGTGTGTCGGATCACAAGCTTGTTGACTGTTTCCAATGTCAACCAGCAGAATTGTAGTGACCCAGTGGTTCACTGCTAAAGAGGTTAATCATACTACATAATGCATTGCAATTCCCTAAGCCTGCGTATGGAGTTAATTTACCAGCCTACATTTGGTTGCTAGACATGAGCTGGTCCAACTCTTCTTATCAGCATGCAGTGTATGTAAGATGAGCAGCAGCAGACAGGGATGCACCAACCATGTGAGCCAAGAAAGAGTGACTGTAATAAGTGCCAGCCTCTGAGGGTATGAAGAACTGAATCTAATAGAAGATAGAGCTGCCATTTCAAGGTGTGTGTGGGCAATGATCCAGTGAACATAATGCACATGTCAGGCTGTTGACTTCACTGCATTTTGGTAGGGTTAGTAGCTTTAGACACTCTTCCATACCCAAGGCACAAGCTGTCCATCTATTAAAACACATGCATTGTGCATTGTAGTGCTATTAACTGAGAAAGAGAGAATTCACACCACTTTGGTTAGATTGGAAAGTCTGTATTGTGTGTATAAGACTCAGAGAGGGCCTTAAAGGGGTATTTCCATCTCAGACAATGGGGGCATATTGCTAGGATATGCCCCCATTGTCTGATAGGTGCGGGTCCCAGCTCTGGGATCTGCACCTACAACGAGAACGGAGCGGGGAGAGCTGTGGCCAGATTTGCCGGGGTCCGTCCATCACCAAGCGCTGCTCCCTGCTGCTCCCATAGAAGTAAATGGGAGCGCACTGTGCATGCGCGGCCGCCGCTCCCATTCATTTCTATGGGGCCGACGGAAATAGCCGAGCCAGCGCTCAGCTAATTTCTGTGGCCCCATAGAAATGAATGGAGGGCGGCTGCGCATGCGCAGTGCTCCCTCCGTTCATTGCCCTGCTCTGTTCTCGTTGTAGACCCGCACCTATCAGACAATGGGGGCATATCCTAGCGATATGCCCCCATTGTCTGAGATGGGAAAACCCCTTTAATTCTATCTCTTCCACCTACCTTGTATGCAGCCTTGGGGAAGCTATCTGATGCAGTGTTAGGAGTCTCTGGGCTGACCTAGCGCTGAAGCGCTTTCATTGCTTCCTGGCAGGGTGGGACTGCTTCTCTCCTAGGCAGCCCTGTGGGCCCCCCTGACATTGCGACTGCTGCGACCCCTATAGCTATGCCAGTGGTTAAGACTGTGCCTACTCTTGCACATAGGTATTTATGGATTACCAAAGTTCCCCCGTAGAACAGTTCATTTGTTGCATCTAAAGCCGGCACTACCATTGGCTTACATTGTGAAAATTACAGGATTATGTACATTTGTTTTTAAAATATAGATAGTGACCTGGAAAAAAAAAACATCAAAAATTCTATTAAAAAAAAAAAAAGTTTAACATAAAAATGTGATTTACACAATAGATCATTCTCTGAGGACACATTCCCTTTAATTTCTAACCTGGGGCTTGATACAATGTATCTCTTTGGTTACTACGATTGACATTGTATTTCTCCTCATCCTTTGATGAACTCCCCGGCTTCTATCAGCTGTCTCTGTCTGTTGCACATCCCATTTTTCCTGTTTCCGCCGCTGAGGATTGCTGTGCCAGGCCCCAGTGAAGAGGGCACGGCGATCCTGCCGCTTATGCACAAGATGCTGATGGCAAACAGATGATTGCACGCTGCTTCAGTGAAAACAAGCCGCACAGCCTCCGGTTAATGGTGGGAAACGTGAAGGGTAAACACAGCTCTCCGACGGCCCCTTCCATTCCCAGGAATCACTTCCACCCCACTCGGCTTCTGAATCTTTACTTCTACAACAAATTGATTTCTCGCTCTACTATAACTTTTCTTACCGATTCTGCGCCTGTTAATACTCAAAGGCGTCCAGGTGCTGCCGGCAGTGTCTCCGTCCTTTGCTTGCCACAGCAGAGATCCACTGACCCTCTGCTTGCTGCCATTAACTCTGACCCTGCAAAAGTCACCCAAATTATACCAGACTATATGCTTAGACTTGTCACCTCTCCTGACATATCTGTTTTAGTAAATTCTTGTATTCCTCATGACAATACATCTTTTCTTACTGTTCTTCATTGTGCTGTTCCTCTGTTACTCCTCCCAGAAATTAATGAATGCTTTAAAAATTGGGATTTACCATTCCCCTGGTCAAAACGGGTACGTCCTTACACCATCTGGAATTGTCAGCTCTGACTGGACACTGTGAACAAGGATGCCCCCCCACCCAAGGTTTTTAATTTATTCTTAAATATATAAGAGGAATAACAGAAGAACAGGAAACTGCAGAGTTTAAACAACCTTTTTCTCCAGAGCCTGGTTGTGGCTGTAACCTCTGTATTTCCTATAGGTTACTTTTCAGCCCATGATCTGGAAGCTACTGCTTATACCAGTCATGGAGGCTGTTGGTCATGTGCATACTATATAGGTAAAAAAAATTAAAGTCTCAATCACTAGCCTTGGGTAGGTGCCTTGGCTGGATAGTGTACAAGAGGCATCCATGGCTGATATTCCTTAAAGGGGTTGTCCATAATTTTGATATTGATGACCTATCCTATCAGATTGGTGAAGGGCTGACTCCTGGGACCCCCTCCGATCAGCACTTTGAAGAGGCTACAACGCTCCGGTGAGTGCAGTGACCTCTTCTCAGGCCAACAACGTCACGTTTATCGGTCACGTGGCCTAGGTGCAGCTCAGTCTCATTCAAGTGAATAAATAGGCCTGGGCTGCAATACCAAAAACACCCGCCATACAGTGAGGAGGCCGCGGTGTTCACTGGAGTGCATAGCCTCCTCCAACAGCTGATTGGTGATGATCTTGGGTGTCGGACCTCTGCTGATATGATACTGAAGATAAGTCCTCAATGTCAGAATCCCCTTTAACATACAGTCAGCATACAGTCTAGATATAATAATATTGCGAACTCCTAGCAGACGCTCAATGTTTCCAATTTATATGCTCAGTTATTTCCACAGGTATGTATCAATAGAGAGGACTCATTTCGGCCCGTCCAGCTTTCATCAACAAGTTGATGAAAGCTGGACAGGCCGAAACGCGTCTTCTCTATTGATGTATATCTGTGCAAATAACTGAGCATATAAATTGGAAACATTGAGCGTCTGCTGGGAGTTTGTTACATTGTGTTTGCTGGAGATCCCTCCTTCCCTCCGCGGCACATAATGAATCGGGTGCTGACCATACTTCTTTATATATATATGATAATGGACATCATTTGGTAATGCAGAGTGTTCCTTTAATATTACATTCAACTGCTACGCCCCTGGATCTGACATTGGCATTAGCCATGGGGTGTAAAGGCATCCATCGCACACAGGCAGCGGTCACAAAAGAAGACTCTGGTATCCTAAGCGGTAGATGGGTCCCTCTCCCTTAGGATCAACTTTACACTTTTCCTACAAAAAAAAACAAACAAACAAACAAAAAAAAAAAAGCTTCAAAACTGAAAAGTATTTCAAACTTAATAAAACTTTGGAAATTAACTCCTGTCTGTAATGTTTTGTTTTACAGCACGAATCACGAAAACGGATTACGTGAAATAACTCGTTGGGAATTCAAATGTCCTTGCACCAAGAAAATTTATATTTGTGTACTGGGGAGAGAACGCCTGTAAAGTATCTAATCCCGCTTTATTTGTATCTAATCTGTGTATGAAGAGTTTATAAGTAACAATATATTAGAGGGACGGCAAACCCATGGCGATACGTCTGTATTCCCAGTAAGCTCCCCTGCAATTATTCCGCGCATACTGTTTACCGGCTGGAGAACGACGCGTGGACTTTACACCGATTGAGCTCATTTACTAAGAGGAATAGTCCAAAATGCTAGATGTCTGAGGAGCCTCAATTACCATTAACTTTCAGGAATCAAAATGGAAAAGAAATTGCTTCCCTATGATTATGTTGTTGTTCCCACCACCATGGCTGCCTATTAGTCATGACTTCTCCATCTCTCTTCTTCAGTCACGTACAGGTATAATCAGACGGTAAACAGCACTTCCCCTTAAAATATCAGCCTCCGAGTCACAAGTATACGTGCAATCAGTTTCTCAAGGATTTCTGCTTGAGGAAAAGTTTGGTGGCTCACAGTATGGTGGTCATTCAAAGACGAAACGGCTCAGCACCCAGGCAAGGAACACACTGCCCGGGAGAACGTCTATCACGTAATATAAGAAAGTCCCGGAAGTGCTAATCTTCTTCAATAACTTTGATTGCATAGATTACAATCAGGACGCGTTTCGGCCCATCCTGGCCCTTTTCAACTGATGAGACCTTGACGGGCCGAAATGCGCCCTGTTCATAGTCTATGTAATAAACATTATTGAAGAAGATTAGCGCTGCCTGATTTTCTTATATTATGAGTATGGTGGTCATGGCAGCTCCCAGAGGATTGCCCATGTAGCTTTTCTGGAGTACTGAATGGAAAATGTGTCTAGCCAGTGGCGTACGTAGAGAAGTAAGGGCCCCACAGCAAGGATCAAACCAGACCTCCCACACAGGACAGAAGGGTTTCTGCCTAAACCCTTTTCAATGACCCTTGGGCCATTTTCCCACTGCCTCATTTGCTAAAAGTTGTTCCTTTAGAGGGTAGAGTCCTGAACACATTTTCACCTCTAGTAGAAGAGGAGATGATCCCAACTAAGACTGGGCCCCTCTTGCCCTGGGCCCCATAGCAGTCACATGGTCTGCCGCTATGGTAGTTATGCCCCTCTGTCTAGCTATACATTCCTTATTTTTAGGCAAATTTTCGACTTCGTAATCCAGTGGGTAGATTACCAAGAAAGATGGAGATTGAGGCGAGTCTAGGACCTTGTATAGTGCCAGCCATGAGCAGGGACCCTATGTGGTGGCACATGGAGTTGCAAAGGGTTTGTATTTCCCCAAGCCACCTTGGGCACCATCATACGGAGTCTCCATGAGAAACCATATTGTTTTTTAGAAGCCATGTTTCTAGGAGGAGAATGCCTCCATAATGTGACACGTGATGGAACTTCTCCGTTATATAAAATCAGAGGCCACAAAAGAACAGTACAGGCCTATAGTAGGCATGTTTTATGGGCTGTAATGTGGTCATGTCCATAAGTCCTAGAAGGGGCCAAAAGAAAGCCTCTGTCCTCCTTCCTGCTCAGTATTCAGTGGATACACCCCACATACTGGTATCTGCATCTGGACCTAATCAAAAGAGACAATGTTGTCCTCCCTGCCCATAATTAGGATTTATTTAACCATTTAAAAGGGTTTTCCAGGAGTTCAATATTGAATGCTTATCCTTAGGATAGGTCATCAATATCTAGTCGTCGGGGGTCCGACTCCCAGCTGCCCTGCCGATCAGATTCTTGCAGGGGTCTGAAGAACACTGTGGCTTCCTCACAGCTTTCCAAGCACAGCGCCGTATATTGTATAGTGGCCGTGCTTGGTATTGCAACCCAGGCCCATTAACTTGAATAGGACTGAGCTGTGCCTAGGCCATGTGACCAATGAACGTAATGTCACTGACTTAGAAAGAGACCATGGTGGGCCTCTTCAAACAGCTTATTGGCAGCATTTCTGGGAGTCAGACCCTCACCGATCAGGTATTGATGACCTATCCTCAGGATAGGCATTCTGTATTGAACTCCCAGGAAAACCCCTTTAGGCCCCTTTCAGATGAGCGAGTTCCATGCATTGGACTTGCAGTGTCAGTATGCGGCAGCTCCCATCCTGACCTCCCAGCACTGCTGGGCTTGCATAACATTATATTGATTTATGATGCTGTGTAACCCTTACACTTCTGGAATGTATTGGATAACACTAAAAGCATTATGTCAGTATTAATTAATACATTCCAGACCTCTAAGGGTTACGTAGCATCATAAATCAATATCATGGTATGTGACCCCCGTCAGTGCTGGGAGGTCAGGACGGGAGCTGCTGCATACTCACACTGCGAGTTCGATTTGTGGAACTCACTCGTCTGAAAGGGGCCTTAAGGCAACTTTCTACATACAGGTCTTAGAAACTCTGTGAATAATGTAGTGCCTATAGTGCCCATCACTAACACTCTCCATTACTCCATAACTCCATGTCTCTAGTAGACACTAAAGACTTTGTGGAGGCACCAGAACACAGTGCATGGTGTCCCTACAGGACTATAACCCTGCCCTATAGGGATCTGTGTGTATAAATGATATTTGCACAGACCACCACAAGATAAAAGCAGGGGCCTTTTCACTCTTTAGAACATGACACGAAGGCAAGAGTCGTAAAATTGACTTCTAGCTGGCGTGCCATAAACTGGGCATTAGCGAGAGACACTGTAATACAAAAAGTCCTGAACCAGAGGCACGGCAGATAGTAGGATGATTCAGATCCAACTAATTCTTTATAAACTCCATAGTGATTACAGCCATCTGTCTTCTGCTGACAGCTCGGGTGACCAGAGGGGCTCCGTCATTTCATTTCCAGTTCATCGTTTAGAAAATCATGGTAACACGGCGTGGCTGATTTCACGCTCACTGACATTGAACTAACAAAGGAGTTGCTTAGGGGTAACACTTATTTCTTGAAATCCTTTATATAGTTTAAAACTGGAGGTGATTTGTCACCTGCATTACTCATCTAACCACTTTATGTCCATTCGATCTTTCCAAGACATCATCCAATCTTCCACTATAGACTTACAGCCTTGGCTTATCACATTGCCTTGGAAAGTTTACAGTGAATGTCCACCCCTGGCTACCATTCTGTGCCTTTTTCTTCTAAAAAAAAGTTAAAATTTATTTGCTTATTCATGTTTTTTAATATATTTTATACAGGTTGGACACAAAGCTCCAAAACTCCTGCATAGACATCGATTTAAAAGTTTATATGCTAAATGCCTGCAGCCACCACTAGGGGGAGCTTAGGAGTTTACTGTCTACTGATGATACTTTGTAGGCAATAGGCTTTCATGCTTCCTCTGGTGACTACTGCAGTCACCAGAGGAAGCCTGCAGTTATGTTTTTTAATATATTTTTATACAGATTGGGTACAAAGCTCCAAAACTCCTGCATAGACATAGATTTAAAAGTGTATATGCTAAATGCCTGCAGCCACCACTAGAGGGAGCTTAGGAGTTTACTATCTACTGATTCTCTGCAGGTAGCCAGTGTGGAAAAAAAATATATGTATATATTTATATAAAGAAATTTGCAGCTCTGTTTGAGAAAAAAGTAGATTCAAACACAGTAGATATATTGTAGTATGAATAAGCCTAGTAACATGGTCCTATAACCACATGTGGGCACTTAATTTAATACAAATTTAAGAAAAACCATGACAACACAATGAGAACATCATGGCGTAAAATTATATATTCTAATTCTAATAGGAGTTCTTTTTTTTATCTGGAAGCTCTTAATCACTTTATATTGCATATATATATATATGAGAATTCTAGTTTTTGTAGCCACCACTAGATGGAGCTGTACCAAAGATGGATGCATAAAAAGTGGATTATGAAATATATTTCTAAACCCTTTAATGACCAATGCATACAAAATGAAAGATAAATTTGCACTTGTTTTACTCTTTCTGCTGGTGATACTATCTACTGTACTTTCCATATTTTTGAAAACAGTATCAGAGACAAAATTAAAAGCCTAATTAAGGCTAGGCCTACATGGCAAAAATCCCCATGAAGCTGTGATGTTTTCCATGGGGCTCTATCACACGTTTAACTTCCTTATGAGCAGGAGAATAGCTGTAGGGGGTACAGAGGGCTGCCTTGCCCCTTTCGTCACCAGTATTATAAATGGCCATGATTTTTGGAAGCCGTATAATAAATTTTAAATTTCGACCCAGGATCTTCAAGTTAGATATTTGTCTATGAGTGGTGAGAATCCCTTCCAGCTCAGCCAGAGACTATAAATACACATCAGATGAATTTGGCCAACTATCTAATGTATGTCCCAATAGCAAAAGTCAGAGGAAAAAAGAATTGACCATGTTGGATTTCAGCACGCCCAATCCTTTTCTTTTCAAGGGAGATAAGCCGCCACCTGAGGGGTCTGGCTATGGCCTATTCCCCTATGCCTATTGAGAACACATGCACGTTCGGCCAATGAGAAGGTAGCTGTCGGTCAAACAACCACGGCCAGCTTAAGATGCAAAAAGGTGGGAATTGGTCTAAAAATCCCACCACTGTTTTATCCTGATCTGTAGAGTAGGCCAGGGTTTGGTGCTATGAAGCTGTTCCAGAACAGTGACCTTATTGGGGGCTCCATCTCCTTTTTGTCTCCCACTATTCTGAAATGTCCAGGCTTTGCCACATTTACACTAAGCGGAAAGGTGGAATTTTGCTGCAGAATATCTTCTGAGATTTAACTGTTTCGCTGTGTGATCCTGAGCTATGCCTATCAGCGAACCATTCATGTGTTCCCGCCGATGACGCTAATGATGATAGTTAAATCCTTCCCTCTGATTAGACTGGATGACAAGGCATCTTCAGCCTGTTACAAATCTTCATTAAAGCTTCCTTCCTCTTTATGGGGTCTGAATATGAATCTGCAGACTTCATTTGATGACCGGTAATGCTTTAAGTATCTATCAGCCCCGCTCATCAGGAGCAGGACACGGTGCATTGCTGGAGCCCGTGTATTGACTGATAACCTGTCCTTGCCTTCACATTTCGTGAGGAAAGTCACCAGCTCACACCACCATTAGAAACACTCTCATAATCTCAGAAATTAAACCTGTCTATTACGGCTAATCGCTAAATCAGTGACACTTAACCAAAGAGAGGTGGAAAAATATCTTATATTTTCTTTTAACATAATGAACCTCTTCAATGTATATGGAAATAGCTTTGGCAGGTTGGGGGGTGGGATGTCTCATTCGAAATGACCTTGGAAAGTTGCTAACACGTTAGTCATTTGCTCACACGCCTTACAGTGGGATAGGTTTGCAGTTTAAGGCCTCATGTACACGGCAAAACAGTGTGCAGAGAGCTCATGCAATGGTAGATGAGGTCCCTATGGCTTCAAATTACGCACCATGTGGTGTCTCCAAATGGCACTTCATTGTCTCCTAGAATACAATGTCTCCATAATACGGCATACGATGGAAGATGCATGGATCCTGAAAATAGGAGCCATATGGAGGGAAAGTTTTTTGAACCTATAGATTTCATTTCGGGTTGGTATTTTGGATCCATAATAGTGACTTCTAAATAAGGTCTCGTTCTCATCTACACACAGAGTGGCCTGCTGGATCAGATACTTCACCGCCGGATCCCCATTGACTGCAATGAAGTCCGGTGGTAATCCAGCTGATTTCTGGCATAAATGCCAGGTTTCAGCCAGATAAAAACCGTTGCATTCAATGTTTTTTATCTTGCCGTCACCCGGGATTTTTGCTGGAAATCAGCAGAATCACCACTGGACCCCATTGCAGTCAATGGGGATCTGGCGGTGAAGTAGAGGATCCAGCAGGTTGCTCTGTGCCACAACAGCCAGTTGGGTCTCCAAATGGAACGAGGCCTAAGACGTACCCTTTTCTGATTGTGCCTCCCTTAGCTAGAAGTTGAGCCCAACTTGCTGAAAGCCCCCTGCATTGTCCAGCAAAACAATGACCTCCTTGCAATCAGTGGGTCTCCATGTTGCCTGCTGTCCACATAACAGACCTGTTTAGTCCTACAGACCTGAGATCTGCCCTAAATGTGGTTGTCAACTTCAGAAAATAAAAAATGAAGTTAAAGAAGAACTCCTGCAAAAAAATTATTCTCTGACCTGTTAGAAAGGTGCATAATATAATCTGTAGTGAATGCAATCTTCTTATCAGAGACTGTATCTGTGAGTTATCCTCTCTCTTCTAACTGTAGCTGGGTCATGTGACCAACTCCCTGACCTCCAACTGACCCAGGACAGGAAGCCAGTCTCTTCTCTATTCATTCCTATGAGACTGAGAGTGAGGCTTCCATAGGAATGCATAGAGAAATAGACTTCCTGTCCACACATAAGATGCTGTGTGAGTTGGTGGGTCTGATTGCTGGTCACATGACACAGATGAGCAGCATCAGGGAGATATAACTCACAAAGACAGCCATTGGTAAGAAAATGACATTCACTACAGATTACATCATGTATATTTCTAGCAGGACATGGAATAAAATTTTTGGCGGGAGTTCTTCTTTAAAGTTCTTTCTAGTAAATACAGTACATCTCCTCACAATTTGAAGTTTTCTTGCAGACTGCAGCAAGTTTTCCTTCAAGGCTTCTCTGTAAGTCACTGCATTCATTTACCCATTACTGTGAGAAATGTTCGGGACCTGCTACCAAGAATCTTCCCCCTAGCATGACACAGTCACATTCCTGCTCTTGTAGGTTCTTGGTAGTTTTGTTTGATGCTCAAACAGCTCTTTTTTTGTGACACACCATATAACCTATTTTTTTCACGTTCTCAGTAGGGCAAGAGGAATAAGCTGTTACCAGTCACCTCTGGCAGTGGCTTATCTCCATTAAGAGCATGTTGAAATCCAACGGCCCAAACATTTTCTTCCTGAACATCTGCTTTTGGTTTAGAGTCAGGAGGCCCCAATACATATCATTACTCACCCGCACTAATCCCTTGTCAATGCTGTCCCCATGCTTACCGTTCGCTTTTGATCTTCACTTCCTGGTCCTGGAATGACACACAGGAAATGGAAGGAGATGTCTGCCCTGCCAATCACTCAGTGCAGTGTTGACCTGCCTCAGCCAATGATTGGCTGAGCAGGCATCTTTAGGCATATGCTGTGCGTGACCCTGGAACAGGAAGTGGAGAGCAGCAAAATCGGTAAGAATGGGAAGTACAGCGAGAGGGGATACGTGTGGGTGAGTAATGCTTCTTTTTTTTAACAAACTCTGAGCCAATATGTATTCCTTTGAACAAGCCCTAATACCCTATGAAGCTCCTATGTGCTGTTTTCATTCAAGAGGGAAAACTAGGAAAACAGCTCTCCATATGTCAGCTTCCTGAGCTCTCAAAACTATGGGTCCATCATATTTTTTGCTTTTCATCATTCGTCATGTGAATTGCTTCCACAACTTTATGGTGGACCCGTATTTGTTTACATCAGTTTTTTATACAGATTACCCATCTGTATAGGTGGGCTATTACATTAACCATGTGCAAACAGGAGGGGGAGGGTAACTGATTCCACCTGCTGTTTTACGGTCCTTATGTGTTTACATACAAGCAGGAGGCAAGACAATTACTCTGCCTCCTCCGTAAAATAAGTAGCCTGTGATCAGGCATCTCGGTAAAAAAAGTTTACTAACAAGACTAATTTCACATGTTTCCATTTTAGCGGCGACTACAGATTTGCCAGTTGGTACCAACAACAACTCAATAAGACGCTCACATTGATTAGATCTTTACCTCCACACATTTGTTCAAGGATTAAAATGGATGTGAATTTTCTTCAACAACATATTGATTTCTTCAAATTCACTTTCCCCAATTTACTGTTTAAAGATCTCGGCTATTTAAATAGCGCCGGCTTAACTTTCAGCTGTACTACACTAATGGGAAAGGAAAAAAATTCTAGGATAAATGCAGCACAATGTTAAAGCAATTTTCTAGTGAATGTGAAGGACTGTTTGTCCAGGATTTTTTTATATTGATAAAGAGGCTGAATTACTTTTATCAAAAAATATAGAATAAAATGACAAATATCATTTACAAATAAGTAGACATAAATCAATTTCCCAAAATTCATTTTGGGTCTAAATCGGTATATTGGTTGTTGGATTCAATGCAGTCCAGAATTCATTCGAAAGTACTGTATCCAACCTCTCTCAGGACAGCATTAGTAATGTCATTTGCATATACAAAAACTTAATTTTTCTCAGCAATGCGGGCACATATGAACATGGGACCAACACAGATGTCTTCAGCTGCCAAGAGCACATGTTACAGGTCAGCCAGTGTCATAGGTACAAATCAGCTGAGAGATGCTCTTTAACAATACACTGTATGTCTTTTTTTTAAATTAACAAAAAGGTCCAAAAATTATCCTTTTTTGGTGGCAGATGCCTTCTTCTCTGCTTTTTGATGGCACAACATTTTTGGATTGGATGACATTAGAATCCTTTGGAAAATGTGTAATTATATTTGTGTAGAATCAATTCACTTACCTCTACAATAAGGTAAAAAATTGAGGTAGATGGGCGTAAGATTCTTTTATGCTTTAATTTTAGAGGTTTTCCAATTTAGCGAATTTCCATTGACATCTATAGGGTTCAGCTTCTAAGTTGGCCATACACATGACATAGTCTACTCCATAGCTATGACAACGTGGCTCAGTAGAGCGTGCATGTTTTTTAAATTGGGAGAAGTGAAGAATAGCAGATCCTTGGTAGTGGGTTATCACCCACAGGGTAAAATGACCAGGAATATTGAAAGTCCATGTGCTCTCTTTCCCCTGATGTCTGCCATTTGGGAACAGTCAGGAGACCCTTCACATTAAACCATCAAAGAGTCTACTGAAATGGGTGCCTTCGGCTGATTTTTATCGTACATGTATGGCCATATTTAGAGTGAAGATGTAACCTTACATGTTTTCCACCACATGGACACGTCAACTCATAGAAACCTAGAATAGAGATGGAAGAAAAAGACCAATCATTTAGTTTGCTTTTACCCCCATTAGAAACACTGATCTAGGCGAGGCCATATGTTAGCAAATGGGAAATTTATTATGGACATCCCATATACTATGTAGAGCTAGTCTGCCCATGTTGGTCCATGGTCATCAATACAGCAAATCATCAGGCTTCATGGAATATTCCTATATAAATTGTGCGGGATCACATAATATAAAACAATATTGTGCCCAAATACATGAGATAAAAATATACATCTTTTTGTCTCTAAAAAATCATTCCCAGCCTAAATCCTCTAAAAACACATGTATAACCCATTTCAAACATTATTTTAAACATGGTAGCAATTTTTTTTATATAGAGTGAATTTTTGAAAAAAAAGTGTTGTCCATAGTCCACCTTAACACATGATATGTTGTCCCTTTACATAGTCCTTGACTTTGAAATCGTAATTTATTAGATATACTTTACATGCAATACCATGCCCAGCCTCATGGTGTGCTGTTAAAGTTGAACAGGTCCACAAGCAGCTTACATCAAAGAGCACTGCAGTTCAAGCCCATGTAGGAGAGTATTTAAAATGCCACCTAGTGGTAGGGATATTCAGCACAGTATTTTCAATTTTCTCCTCTGTGAGAAGAAATGACACTTTGTGATGTGTTTCCTTAATGTGTCAGAACGCGGAAAATAAATGATAACACCTCGTGATACTTGACAATGTCAATGTTGTATCTCCACGTAATGATGCGTCCTATGAGTTCACTGGGAAATAACGATAAAAAAACAACCAACATTACAGTCAATATAAGAAGAACCACAATCTACGTTCTTAGGGATACGATCTTGGCCCACAGAATGGGGCCACCACCAAGGACAACATGGATTGGTGCTTATAGTGGATGCTGTTTGATAAATGGATGCTTAGAGTTTAAGATATTGCAGGAGCGGTGGTCGTAGTAAGACATCCCGCTGCTTTCTTCTAGATAAAGCAATGTGTCATACACTTCCGAAGAAGCCTCCTGAGATGTGAGTCTACAATCAAAGAAAATCGACTAAGTGGTTTGATTCAGATACCACCTTTTTCTATTGAACAATTTGTCACTTTTCTGCATAACAAACTCAATCAGACGCATGCACCGTCCTCAGTAATTGATGAAGCCCAGGAGTGCAAGTGTATCTAAGCCCAGGAAAGTGGCCAATTATACACCACCTTCAGATACACAGTAAGCAATAACACATTCGGCACTGGATGGATTGCAGTTGTGTCGGGAACGGGGAACGGTGTATTAAACAGAGACATTCTTCATAGGAATCGAAACATAACCGCGTAGGAGTCATAAAGAGAACAAGCTGAAGGGTCCAGGATCTAGTAGCTGTGACCTCCGTAGGTCAGCTCCGGAGGGAAAAGGCCTCATAGTTTTATCGTGCTCTCCATTAGACCAAATCAAATCACTCTTTGTCAGGAAGACACATTCCTGAATTAAACATTGAAATTATGTATTATTTTAATGGAGCATTTTACTACCTTTCTTCATGTACAGAAATGGATAGACGGACAGAAATACAATTAGAAAGATAGATATTTATTTATTTTACTGAAATGTTCCGCAGCGCTTTACAGATCCTGTCATCACTCACTGTCCCCAGTGGAAAACCACGCAAACACTGGGAGAACATGCTAACTCCATGCAGATGACGTCCTTGTCCTAATTCAGATCTAGAATCCAGAGCTGCAAGGCTACAGTGCTAACCACTGAACCACCGTACTGCCTAGATAGAGAGATAGATAGATAGATAGATAGATTGATTGATAGATTGATAGATATGAGATAGATAGATAATAGAAAATAGATAGGTAGGTAGAGCAATAGATAGATAGATAGATAGATAGATAGATAGAGATAGATAATAGATGATAGATGATTGATAGATGATTAATAGATAGATAGATAGATAGATAGATAGATAGATAGATAGATAATTGATAGATGATTGATAGATAGATAGATAGATAGATAGATAGATAGATAGATAGATAGATAGGAGATAGTTAGATAAATAGATAGATGATAGATAGATATATAGATAATAGATGATAGATGATTGATAAATGATTAATAGATAGATAGATAGATAATTGATAGATAGATGATAGATAGATAGATAGATAGATAGATAGATAGATAGATAGATAGATATGAGATAGATAAATAGATAGATAATAGATAAATAGCTGGATGGATAGATAGATTAGATAGATATGAGATGGATAGATAGATAGATTAGATAGCTAAAAGACAGAAAGATGGATAGATAGCCGCAGATTTTTCTTTTTATAGATAGATAGATAATTGATATAATCTGTAGTAAATCAAAATAAAATTAAATACATTTTAAAAATGCCAGAAAACACCCAGAAATGCTTGTAAAAATGCATGAAATTAATGGTCTTACAAATTGCCTTAAAATACTTAAAAATATCCACAAAAAACTCTGCGTGAAGAAAGCCCTATTTTTTTTCTACAAATAAAAATATCTTGGGGTATTAAAAAAAACTCTCTTTAATCTAAACTCTAAAAAAAAATTAAAAATCACTTACTGTTACTAACAACAGGTGTGCATTTAAGCTGAAAGCCTTTTTTTTGTTATCTCCTGTTTAATAAATCACGGGTGTAATGTTTTACTGTCTGGCCGGATCCCGTGGTGGGAGGGTGATAGATAGCTTTGAGATCCCTGACAACTGCTGGCAAATCACTCAGAGCCAAAACCTCTAAATCTGACATTATAGAGTGTTGAAAGGCAGAATGTCTGTTTTTATAACCTACCTCTATTATAATAAATTTTTAAAATCCACATCAACTTCTTTTTTTTACAGTTAAAATCGACTCTCTCCGGAGCGCCGCGTCCAAGACAGATTTAATTAGGAAGAAACCCTTAGTAACGGAGTCTTTAAAATATATTAAAAAAAAAAAACATTTTGTACCTTCTGATGCCCTATATTTTCTGAAACAAAAAAAAGTGAAATATTAAATGTCATCCGACCGCCTTCATGCACGCCGTAATTTCAGTCTCCGAAAAATACATAGGTATAAATGATTCTATGTTTCCAGAATGGCGGGCTCCTCTGTCCATTGTGGAGCACTGTAGGGGAAATTAGACATTCTGGGCCTGTCTTCGGATGAGTGACTTCCATGCTTCTGTGACAACTTAAACATTTGAAATGCCATATTTTAAAACCTGGAGACTTTTAAAAGATTTGTTGCCGTTTTAAAGAGTTAATGAGACAGAGGAAAAAATGATTCTTGATTGACGGATGTGTGTAGGGAACAAAGTGGACCTTGTTTAGGCGTTTTTGAGTTCACTGACTTATATAGATGCTAGAGGACTAGTAAGAGTAATATAAAATAGGATTGTAATTACTATGCTATGGAAAGCACAAAGGTCCCAAAATCTCATGTCTCGAGCCAGGAGTGGGTGAAGAGTGGTCTGGACCTAAGTGCTAAAATGGCCATGGGCCTCTAAAACCCCTGAGTAATAATGGCCATGAGCCTCGAAAAACCCCTGAGCAAAAATGGCAATGGGCCTCTTATCAACCCCTGAGTAATAGTGGCCATGGCCCTCTAACCAACCCCTGAGCAAAACTGGTCATAGGCCTCTAACAACCCCTGAAGAATGATAGCAATGGGCCTCTAACCAACCCCTTAGCAAAAATGGCCATAGGCCTCTAAAACCCCTAATAATGGCCATGGGCCTCTGACCAACCCCTGAACAATAATGGCCATGGGTCTGTAACCAACCCTTGGGAAAAACTGGTCATATGCCACTAACAACCCCTGAGCAATGATGGCCAGCGGGCCTCTAACCAACCACTGAGCAATAATGGCCATCGGCCTCTAACCTGGGCAAAAAAGCTATGGGCCTCTAACTAACTCCTGAAGAATAATAGTCATGTGTCTCTAACCAAACCTTGACCAATAATGGCCATGCACCTCCAACTGAACTCTAACTAATAATGGCCAAGGGCCTCCAACCAACCCCTGAACAATGATGGTCATGCTCCTCTAACTGAACTCTGGCTAATATTGACCAAAGGCCTATAACAGCCTCTGAGCAATAATGGCTATGAGCCTCTAACCAACCCTTGAGCAATAATGACCATAAGACTCTAAACTGAGAAATAATGGCTAAAGGCCTCTAACCAACCCCTGAGCAATAATGGCCATGCACTTCTAACCAAACCTTGACCAATAATGACCAAGGGCCTCTAACCAACCCCTGAACAATAATGAACATGGGCTTCTAACCGACCCCTGAGCATTACTGGTGATAGCCTTCTAACCAATCCCTGAGCATTAATGGCCATGGGTTTTTCAACCAACCCCTGAGTTATAGAGGACAATGGGTCTCTAACCAACCCATGATCAAAAGTGGCTATGGGTCTCTCACTAATCTCTGAGCAATAATGACCATGGGCCTCTAACCAAACATACAGTGGATATACACATTAGACAGCTGAGAGCCAAATGCTCATTGAGCTCAGCCAAGCATGCATGTGTTCTGAACGGGAAGATGGCATTAAGCCACAGCCAAACATCTCTAGCAATGTCTTATCCCCCCTCAGAACAAAAAAATCCAACTGCCCAATCTCTTTTTCTCCCCAAAAGAAGTGATATTAAATGGTTGTCAAGTCTCAACAAAATCTGATCTATACGGACAACTTAAAGGAGGTTGTCCATTAACTTTTTAATGCCCTCCCCCCTCCAGCAGAAGCCATGACTAAAGCTTTATACCTGCCCCCCTCCCACCTCTCCATCCGGGCTCCATGGCTGTCTTCACTGGACTTCACATGTAAACCTCTTGCATGGATGGGGCCACGCAGTCAAAGACTGTCCTCAGGGGTGATGTGTCACCAAGCAGGTCGTCATTGTTAGGTCACATGCCACTTAGGGACACATCACTGCTGAGGCTATTCATTGGTCATGAGACTATGTTCATGCAGGAAGTGTACATGCAAGGGCTTGAAGACTGAACACAGCCTTGGAGCCATGGAGCATGAGTAATGTGGTGGGGAGCAGGTACGTATAACTCTCTTCACTGGACCCCGTTGAGGAAGGGACTCTTAGGCTTACAATACTGTCTTATTGTCACTATATTTTTATTGTAATTGAGGTTTTTGTGAATACAAGACATCATATTCATACGGCATGGACTTCCAGATATGAACATCTAATATTACATGGTTAAAAAGGTGTTAAGGAACCAATAATTCACAGCAGTACCCTGTAAGTCACTTAAATACCTACATATAACAACAGATCCATCAACAACAACAGACTCCAACGGCACATAATTCTACATTGACGAGCATCACAATGAATTTGAAAATATGTTATGCATGAGAGAACACAAAGAAATTTACCATAACTGGCGTCAAGTAGAACTGGCTTAGTTGTCCAAAGAAGCTCTGAAAAATGAAAGGTGGAATCTGATCGGTTGCTATAGGCAACTAAGCCAATTTGCCTTTTTACCAGTTTTGATAAATCTATATACCATAATACTCGTAATCTACTTAACCCCTTAAAAATCATTCGTCGTGGGCTGGGGACAATTCTGAGTCGTGTCTAACACACAAAAAGTTGATCTGCTTTCTGAACACCTCATAAGTTCTAAACTTTTATCTTCGAATCAAACACAATATAAAACGTGAAATATAATGATGTGATCGTCGTCCTACATCCGTAAAGCACTCCTGCGGGATTAACAAGGGATGTCCAGCTTGGACCTGTCACACTTTAGCAGATTTTAATTCAATTAAAAAAGTTGTGACACCTGACACCTTCCTACTCCAGGAACCAGCCGCCAATTAATGAGGATACCTGCTTATCAAAGAAAGTTATCGACCTAATCTCTCATGGCCATGGTAAATTGCTGGCATAACACTTGGACCCCTACTAATCTACTGAGCGAGACGGAGACAGCTATAGGCTTTTATGATGAACTAAGTTTGGATAGGTAGAACCATGGGGCGTCCCGAATGCTACTTCTGTAAAATGGACTTTAAAGGGGTTTTCGAGGCCTGGGGTCTGTCAGCTAAATGCGTTGTCCGGGATTTTGATTTTAATGGCATATCCTCAGGATCGGTCATCAATATAAGATTGGCGAGGGTTCAACTCTCTGCAATCTCGACGATCAGCTGTTTGAAGAGGCCTCGTGCTCTGATGAGCACCACTGCCCTTTCCTAGGCCAGTGACATCATGTTCATTGGTCATGTGGCCTGAGCTGCAGTACCAAGCAGAGCTCCTATTCAGTCGACAGGACTGTGCATGGTAAACTACAAGGAGGCTGCTTCCTTAAACAGCTGATCGGTGGGTTTAAGGGAGTTGAACCCACACCAATCTGATAGTGATGACCTATGTAGGATATCACCATAGCTGATTCTTTGTTCCAGCAGATGATAAGTCACTAATAGAAAGGTAAGACAGTGGTAGAGTTTGGACTGAGATCTTGTTGGCACAATGAGCACCAAAGAAGTGTTTGTTTGGCCGAAAGCTATCTCAAGTCGGCATTAGGAGTATTCCCATATGAGGCGTTTACGGCATATCCACACTACTACGAATAGGCCACAGCTTCCTAGCTGTTTTGGTATCTCCCATAGAACAGAGTTCTCCGCCAAAATTCACCACCTCAATATGGCAGTTGGTGGCCATCTCACATTAGAGTTGGGGAATAGGAAGACTCCCATTCTCAACGTTGGGTAGGTTCCCAAAGGGAACTCAGGATTGATGCTAGTTAAGTAATTTAAGATATTTGCAAAATTGCTCAACTTAAAGGGGTTGTCCAAAGATGTAAACCTATCCTCTATCTACATAATAGGTGATAAGTATCAGATCAGTTGAGCACCCAACCTTTGAGTCCCTCACAAGAACGGGGTTCCCTTATCTTGTGAATGGAGTGGCCGTACACAGAATGAATACAGCACCAATTTGCTTGCTCAATCACTTCTCCATTCATTCGGGGAACTAGGGACACCCATTCTCATGATCAGTGGCAGTCCCAGCAGTCAGATCTCCATCAGATTGGAGATAAGTTTATATTATTGGACAACCCCTTGAAGGTGACCTTACAATTTAAAGGGAAACTGTCACCTCCAAAATCACTTTCAAAGTAAGCGTACTCCCATGTAGGGTAACTGCCCCGAAACACAACCATACCTTTCTTCTTAAAATCCGTCGAGAAATGCTCCTTTTTATTTTTAGGCAAATAAGGCTTTTGGTGCACCATAGGTGGGGCTGCTCCACTGGGTGCACCTACCCTACACTGACGGCATGCTTACTTTAAAGATGATTTTGGAGGTGACAGACTCCCTTTACCAAAATGCTAAATGCAGAGTTGGACTACTCCAATCTTATTTCAGAGAAGATTGTAGAGTTTCTATGATCTCTGCTTTATCTCACATGCTTCTGAGAGCCTCCACTGACTACAATATAGCGTTCCTTTAAGCCTACTATCACACTCACTGTTGACACAGGTTGTAATACCATTACACCCTCTCAGTGTCATCCACAGAGTCAACCCCCGGCACTTTTGTTTTGGCAAGGTAAGACTAGGAACATCTTGCAGCAAAAACAAGTATCCATCAGATTCGTCATGCTTCGACCAAGGAAGACCAGTGTTGACAATGCCAACTAAGTGCTGTCTGGGAACGGAGCACTAAAAATGAGTTATACGTCACATTTGGGAATTCCTGAAATGGTTCACAGTGGCATCAAGTGACCTGTCCTCCACCGTGACACCAACTGAACCCTTGCTCATTGCAACCTACTACCACAACCCAGGACTATATCTCAGCTCAGTTTCATAGTAAAATGTATTTCACCGGCTAACGCAATTTCTTCATTTTATCTCGAAATGTAATGGATGAGCAATAAAAGAAATCATTGTCATTAGGGAAAGCGGCCCAGACCGGAAAACCAAAATTACCTTTGATTCACAAGAGTAAAGTGGAAATCAGTGGGACATTAATTTCCGCGGGTGCCTGGTGCGTTCTTGGTCCTCAACTCATGAAGAATTCATAAACAGACAGTGATTTATGGACATGTATTAATATCTTAGACTAGAAAGGGTTAGGTAGCACAGGCAATGAGGACAGTTTATTATTACCGAAGTGGTGGGAGCCTATAGGCAAGGGGCTATATGCAACCATAAATCCAGTCCTGCTGAGATGCTATAATGTTATTGTTATGTCGACTTGTTTTTATTATATGCTGGTTCAATGTTAGGCTAGGTTCACCTTACGTTTGTGATGTACATTTCACGTGTAAGCCGGGAAAGCTCTTGACATACACCCTAAACATCTCCATAGGGTTACATCAGCCAGATGGAGACATACACCCTAAACATCTCCATAGGGTTACATCAGCCAGATGGAGAGCCAAAGGAGGTTGCTTCCATTTGGCCAATCTATGCCATTCAATAATATACATTGGCGCCCTGGTGTATATGATAAACGAAGGGCCAGAAACGTGTTGGGGACAATCTAATAAAGGTTGTATAGGTATAATATTAGAAAAAAGGGTCTGTTTTTTCCCCAGGAAAAGTGCCACTGTTGGGCACTGGTCATGTCTGGTATTGCAGCTCAGCCCCAGACAAAGCTGTAATGCCAAAGAGCACACAACGAGAAGAGTTACACTGTTTGTAGGAAGAAATCATACCCTTTATTTAGGAATGTTTCCTTCTAAAATATCACCAGCAAAGTAAAAGGAACCATGTTTTTGTTGTTGTCACAATGCATCTAAAATAAAAAATGGAACAACTTTGAGAAATGTCTTGATTAAAAATCTCCCATTATTTTTGTGTCTACTGTACAGTTTCAATGTTGATTTATGTGTCTCTATGGTAACAGACCACTAACACCTTGTGTAGTCTGATCCAGCAGTCATTCTTTGACTCTTTTTCATTTGTTCATTATGTCTTAGGTCTGATTCAGATGATGTATTTTCTGTTGGTGTGCTATCTAGGCTGCACCTTCCCGTTCAAGAACAAATGTTCACATGAAAGGGCTTTTCCAAGATTTTGTACTACTGGTACTATTGGTATTGCAGCTGGTGTTACTGTGTGCACTACCACTAGTACTATTGGTACTACAGCTGGTGTTACTGTGTGCACTACCACTAGTACTTTTAGTACTACAGCTGGTGTTACTGTGTGCACTACCACTAGTAGTATTGGTACTACACTTGGTGTTACTGTGTGCACTATTATGGGTACTATTGGTACTACAGCTGGTGTCACTGTGTGCATTATTACTGGTATTATTGGTACTACAGCTGGTGTTATTGTGTGCACTATTACTGGTACTATTGGTACTATAGCTGGTGTCACTGTGTGCACTTCCACTGGAGATCTAGGAAGCATGCAAAAGACACGTGGGATGCCGGCAGCTGGGCCTGCTGTTGGTGGGCAGTGGAGGGTAAGCAGGTCCGGGCCTCCAGGATAGAAGAGAAAGTGGGGTGAGTCACATGGCGTCTGTGCTCACCTGAAGGAGAGGCACAGCGGCGGACATTGGCCACCACTGCAACAGAAATGCTGTAAGGGTGGGCATCAGAAGCCACCTTTAGCCCAGCTAAGAAACATTCAGGACAAATGTTGAGGCTCCGGAAGGCTCTGTGCTTGATGGATCCATAATTCTGTGCCCATAGATTACTATGGGTCCATGTTGTACTTTGGAATCTGAGATACATATATGAAGCTGGGCAGTATAATTAGCCATCCATCTAATGTTAATTAGCTGATTATAAAGTTCTTCAAGGTGGAGCTTCACTCTACCACGACAAGAATATGTCCACTCAGGAGGCAACTTATGCAGTTACATGCAGATTTGGCGTGGATTTTTCTGCAGATCTGCCATGGATTTCACTTCACCTGCGTTGCAAAGGGTGAAATCCATGGTGAAAATTTGTAATATAAATTGATGTGTTGGTGAAAATCAGTTCCATTTACCTGAATGGGGTTGCTATGACCAAAATCACTTGGATTGAATGTGATGGTCACGGAAATTTCTGCAGCAACTCTAAAGGTTGTTAGATCACTGAAATACATTACTAAACACATGTTCACATTAAACCAATTGCATATATGTTCCAAATGATTGCCAGGCAGCAGCATACAAGTCCTTCACACTGGGTGTACTGGAAAGCTACTCATGGTCGGTAACGGTAAGCCACCTGTGCCATGGCTTCACAGGTGAGACGTAATCAGGGTTCAGTGATCCATCTGTCAGTGTTTTTTTTATATGCCCCTAGGTTGTTCTGGTCATTGCGTCTTCTGAAAACTGCACGGAAGCCGACCACAGACCTGTGATCTTCAATAATGATGTGAAAGACTCATCTGTTCACAAAATGGAATTGACCATTGATTTATTTTCTTCACACCCCGCATGCTGGAGCTGTTACCATGTCATCATCTGTACGGAACATTGAAAGTCCCTGTTGATTTCTCTTTCTGTGTTTCTGAGCCATGTGTTGGTGGGGAAGCAAAAAACTACTGGGTTCTTTCAAACAACGGTAATAATAAATTCTGGTCAGGTCTAAGGCTCTGTTCTCGTTGCTTTTGGACTTAAAGCACCGGACGAAAATCCTCAAAATAAGCAACTGTATGCCATAGGATCCCATACGGTGCAGTTTATTTTTTTGCAGGATACCTTGGGACTGTTTAATACAGCTAGTGCCATTTTAACACATCGGTGGGTCCAGTACTAAGGTTTCATGAGTGCCCCCCCTCTCCTCCACACATTGTTTATTATCTTCAGATATCTTCACAGTCAGTCAGACATTACAAAAGCAATTCCATCTAGGGACAATTTCTAGACACATTAATGGGAAAAGTTTTAACTGATAAGTGACCTGTTCTCTGACTGGAGTCATTCAATTTCCTTTTTCTTCTCTATCTGGCCCAAACCGCCATGACAACCGCTTCCATCCATGATTCATCTTTGAAGAGCTTGCTGCCCAGACATGTTTGGCTATTTACTTTTCCACCAACCTCCCCACCTATTCCCCACCCTCTCCAGAGATATTTACCTTCCAAATAATTGTGCCAGACAGATAGTGCCCCTAAAATTAATAAAACTGAACAAATAGTGCTCTAAACAGTAATAGTGTCCAATGTGCTAAATGGTGCCCCACGCAGTAACAGTGCCTAAATGGTGCCCAACACAGTAACAGTGCCTAAATGGTGCCCCATGTAGTAACAATGCCTAAATGGTGCCCATGTAGTAATAGTGCCTATATGGTACCCCACACAGTAACAGTGCCTAAATGGTGCCCGACGCAGTAACAGTGCCTAAATGGTACCCCATGTAGTAACAGTGCCTAAATGGTGCCCCACGTAGTAACAGTGTTTAAATGGTGCCTGACGCAGTAACAGTGCCTAAATGGTGCCCCATGTAGTAACAGTGCCTAAATGGTGCCCCATGTAATAACAGAGCCTAAATGGTTTCCAATGTAGTATTATATCCTCTCTTTAGGGCCCACGGTATAATAGTAATTCTCTTAGTGGTCCCCTCAGAAGTAATATTGTACTTTTTGTGCCCCAAATAGTATTAATACCCTGCACAGAGTGAGGCCATGTACATTAAGTGTGTGCACTGTTAAAGCCCCTGACATACATGCTAAAAGTGTCTATAAGGTCTATAAGAGTATCTTTTTGTCCTCCTTCTGGCCGGTACATCTATGTATCAATCGACATCTATTCGAACAGTGTACTGCTTTGATTATCACTGAATAAATGCAGATCCAGACCCAAAAATAAATATAACCCCCCCAAAATAACTATATACCCCAGACCAGACCCCTGTAAATAAATACATATGTATATATATATATATATATATATATATATATATATATATACACCTACTGGTCTACAAATCCACTAAATACAGAAGCTCCAAATACAGACCTCATATCACACCCCCAGACACTTATATAACATCTCACACTTTCCCCCTCTCTGTAGTTTTGTAACATTGTTCTCCGGCTTCAGAACCTGCACAGATTTTGTCATGTGACCGTGCAGGTCCTTCAACAATAACAAGACCTGCAGTGCAGAGGAAAGTGGTCATTGCTGGTCACTCTACCTCTCTCTTCTGTCATGCTGCTCGTGCTCCTCCTCAACCCTTATTAAAAGGGTTTTCCAGCTTTTGCTAAGTGATAGCCTATTCTCATTCGGTCACTAGCTGATTACAGAGCTCCAACACAGCTTGTCAGTGCAGTGCTGCTCCCATTGGCTTCCACAGGAGCAGCACTATAGTCGCACATTCCCTCCACTACACAGTTGATGGTACTGTGTAGTTCCAGGACCAACTTTTGGCGTCGTAGCTACATGGGGTGGAGTTGTTAGACCCTGCCAATCAGTGATCAGCTAGTAATGGCTAGTTATGGAGATTGGGGGTGATTTACCATACCCCTGTATGCCAGAAACTGGAGTAAAAAAGAGACAAACTTGCAGTTTTAGACTTTTTAAGCACACCTAAATTTGGACGGAAGTGGCGTTTTTATGCCAGGTTTAGCATGGTATGGACAGGGGCCTTCGGCTCCAGCATATTTACCATCATTTACACCACTTTAGTGGGTAAATGATAACTGAAATATACTCCAGCCACTGCTTCCTTGCCCCAGTAAGGCCTTGTTCACACATCAGTTATTTGATCAGTTATTTCAATCAGTTTTTGTGAGCCAAAACCAGGAGTGGAAGCTACACAGTGATACAGTGGTATATTGAAAAGATCTGCACCTATTCTGTGTTTTTGACCCACACTTGGTTTTGCTCACAATAACTGATGGAAATAACTGATCAAATAACTGACGTGTGAACAAAGCCTAAGAGCGCCATATTTGTCCGTAGGTTGCGGCTGATATTGCTGTCTAAACCCAATCACAATATATTAACGAGAAGGACACTTTTTCTAAAGCCCAAAAAAATAGAAGAACATTACAGAATTACCAGACATAGCCAATAGACAAGTGTGGCGCTATTGCGGCCTTGTTTTCAGCCTGGTGTCATTTGTCTGAATCTAAGAGTAGAAGGAACTAGACGTTGACTATTATCCATGATCCTCCATGCTTGGATACACCGGACAGGAAACATAACATATTAAATGTGTGAACAATACACCAATAAAACATCCGATGCGGCCACACATATTGATTAAATGGAGCAAATCTTAGTGAGGATTTATTTGCGGTATATAAAATCAATGCAAACTATTTAATGACATCTGTTACATACACCACTGTCATAGACAAAGCCACTGATATAATAAAATGAGTAATCCAATATTAGAGCAATCTACAGATAAAAAGTTCATGTACCCAGAAGCCACTTAGACTTTCTGTACAAGCAGCAGGATTTTATAAGGCTATAGATCAACCATTTATCGCTTGTCTGGAGGGTGGAAAAGGAGCACCCACTAAAATATTTGAGTTGATAAATGATCCTTACCCTTCATTTAAATCTTCAAATATAATGTTTGCTTTATACATTGAGATATATATATATATATATATATATATATATATATATATATATATATATATGATATATATATATATATATATATATATACATATATACATACATATATAATATACTAGCTGAAGGACCCGGGTATATTTCATCTATTTCATTTAATGCTTGTGTGTGAGGTTAAAATATATCCACAGTGTTCCCCATCACAGTGACCTCTACAGCATCCCGCCCTTTTAACAGTGACTTTCACAGTACTCTGCTCCCTTAACAGTGGCCTCCACAGTACCCCGCTGCCTTAACAGTGACCTCCACAGCAGCTTCCCCTTTATTAGTGGCCTCCACAGTCTCCTGTCCCTTTAACAGTGACCTCCACAGTGCCCGTCCCTTTATCAGTGACCTCCACAGCAGCCTGCCTCCTTAACACACACTTATATAATGAGCAATATATTAATTGGCTGGGGTCAAACCAAACATATCAACCTACATAAACCACCACGCCACGAATCAGATAATAATGCTTTATTGGGTAATACACCAGATATAAAATTACACATACAAAGTTAAAACAGCGGATGTCAGAAAGCAGAAAGAATACTCAGGTAAGCAAATCAGTCCCATAACATCACCCACCCACATATGTAATATCAATGTTAGCCCATATGCACAGTGCCTCAAACGGTATATACTACAGAAAGTGCCTAGTGCTGATTAGCAATGACAATCAACTACCGCAGTACACATTGGAGGGCAGCCAAGAAGTGGCTAACCAATCAAATTGGATCACAGATGTTAAGGGGTCAAACTAATACAAACCAAGTGGGTACTGACCAGAGTATGCGACACCCTCCCACCCAACGCGCGTTTCGCCGATGGCTTCCTCAGGGGGTACTGGTAGTACTGGTAGTAGTACCCCCTGAGGAAGCCATCGGCGAAACGCGCGTTGGGTGAGAGGGTGTCGCATACTCTGGTCAGTACCCACTTGGTTTGTATTAGTTTGACCCCTTAACATCTGTGATCCAATTTGATTGGTTAGCCACTTCTTGCTGCCCTCCAATGTGTACTGCGGTAGTTGATTGTCATTGCTAATCAGCACTAGGCACTTTCTGTAGTATATACCGTTTGAGGCACTGTGCATATGGGCTAACATTGATATTACATATGTGGGTGGGTGATGTTATGGGACTGATTTGCTTACCTGAGTATTCTTTCTGCTTTCTGACATCCGCTGTTTTAACTTTGTATGTGTAATTTTATATCTGGTGTATTACCCAATAAAGCATTATTATCTGATTCGTGGCGTGGTGGTTTATGTAGGTTGATCTGCCTCCTTAACAGTAACATCCACAGCGCCTACACCTTTAACAGTGATCTTCACAGCGGCTGCCCCTTTATTAGTGACCTCTATCGTACCCCATCTCCTTGGATATTTGGATATTAGGATACAAATTGGGCTTGGGTACAGTAGTATTAGTAGGTATTCTGAGTAATGCAATGTTAGTTATATTTTATATTGTAAGGTATGGTAATGTACATCACCAATGATAAGGTATGGTTGGCATTAGCAATGGAACTTACCATTCCTTTCCTCCCCTCTTGGTTGGAGTGGGCTGGTCCTACTTCCTGCTAGGAGGGGAAATTCTAAAGGGGTTCTGGGGAGAGCTAGCTAAACATCAGCTCCTGCTGCAGGGGCCTTAAGTGCCACAGAATCAGCGCAACTGTGAGGAACACTGTTGCAGTAAGACGTGGATATTCTTTGCAGCTACTGTGCTACAATCAGTGGGGTGACCAGCAACAAAGCTTCACAGATCCTGTTGCAGGTGAGGGAGAACATGTTAAGACAACCATCACCATAGCAAAGTTCAGGCAAACCCAAAAGCCTGCATTTATTCAAGAGGACACCTATAACCACAGGTGTTAGTCTATAGCCGTGGCAAAGGGAAATCAAGGAAAGAGAGAAGGACTACCTTAAAACGAGAGAACTGCAGCAGAAAGGACACCCCCACACTCAACCACTGAGCTGCCAGCCTGAAGAGAATCTAGCAGGCAAATTTGAGCAATGAATGGGGAAATCTCTGGATCCATACGTTTAATATACTGCATAAATAGCAGAGCAGGCTGTGCTACTCCATTCAGAGGCATCCAGTAAAAAGCAGGTCACATGCCAGTGCAAATGGGTTATGGGCGCCCAAGGTTTTCCTCTCCTGTGGACAGACACTGCAGACTCAGTGTGAAAAGAGCCTAAGGGGCTTGAAAAAACAAACATGAGATATGGCTGCCCTCACCGTCTGTTAGACAGCAGCACTTTCCACATGATTCTGATAGTCTTATAGAAATCCTTCTGAGAATAACCGGGTTAATTCCATGCTGATCTGCTCCATCTTTAGCTAGAGACCAACTGAGGGACACAGCTGAGTCAATGGGACAAGGATTAGCAATGTTTTTCCTACTGCAGATAGGCCGCAGATGGGAGGCTCCTGCTCCAGCCACTTATCTGACAGCCAGTCATGAAATAGAGGAGAAGGAGGGGGGGAATGGCTGAGAGAACATTTCTTTATAGATTTCTCAGTTTTACTTGTAATATGAGACAAAATAGAACCAAGGAAAAGTAGGAGATAAAGAGAGGAACTACTGTTTAATGTTCCTTTAAAACCAAGTCACTCCAAGTATCCTGAGTTTGAGTAGTCTCCAAGGCATTGCTCCCGGTTAGCCAGAATCCTATTCCACACTCCACACGCCACACTGCAACACCCCGAAACAACTTGTAAAGAGCTGGATCTTGACATAGGGACAACCTAATATGGTGGATCTGGTGATCCCTATAATGGGTATACCCCTTTGCTTGGTTTTCCTTCCCTGGAGGGATATCTGGCTTTCACTGGCTTTCATATCTGGGGCTCCATAGTTATTTTGCATAATGCAAGTATCCTGAAGAAGGGGTCATCCCCAATCATGCCGCCACTTTTATTGATTCAAGACAATGATTTATCATTTGTTTCCACTTTAAAAAATCTGGAAATTTCCAAGTTTTTCCAACTGTAACGTCTTAGATTCACCTTTTTTCCCCGTCTATTTGTCCGTTTCCAAAATCTATAAAATATGTGATCAGCTGCTCATTAGGAAGTAGCTGTGTTATTCTAATAATCCATGTTCAGTCTGCAAGAAATGTGTACAGCCCATCCTCATGTGCCTAAGACATCTCTGGAGGGTTTGCTGTCTCCAGTCCTGGATGGTAGTCACCTGGAACAGGTCTCCAGCCACCCAAAGCTGCAGGGGTGTCGATTAAGTAACACGGATCGGTGGACACGTTTTGTAAACTCCGGATACATCCATAAGGCAAGGGGTGCTGGCTGGCTACTGCTTTCCGCTCCAAGAAATGGATCATTTCCACAGAAAACTGTAAAGTGTTCACTGTCCTGTATTAAGAGAAACTATTAAAAAAAAACAGGGCCGCGTCGTCACACCACAGTATGTATTCATGCTTGAGTCCAAAGACCTCTCTTCCTGGAAGAATACCAAGATCTAGAATAGAAGGGCTCAGCTGTTGTTAGGCTGCAAAGATTTCTTATCTTAGAGAATAGAATCATTTTTGAATGATGCCAATTAAGTACAATCATTTTATAGAACTGTAGAGGACAATTCAGAACATGATAATACCGTACCTATAAATATGATATATTCCACACTGAGGTGCATGCTAGAGAAATAGGAAAAACAATGCAGAATTTTATTTCCTAAGCTCAGTGGGTAAATAACGACTGTGTTGGACTTTTTTCAAAAACATCTTTTGGATACACAAACTCTGAGGTCTTGCCTTGAGGTGATTGTATGGTACTTTTCTGTCTCTTAACCTTAATGGGGTTTCCTCTAAGCAGGGGCGTACATAGAAATCATTGGGCCCCATAGCAAGAATCTGAATGGGGCCCCTAACCCCGCCCACTACCCCGGCCCATCCCACATGCTACCCTGGCTCCTCCCGTGCCACGCCCCCATTTGCCAATAAAGAAATGTATACATGAGCTACTGATTTATTTATTTTTAAATTAAGGAGACGTGAGACATGGTGTATGGATTATACTGTATACTATACAGCATGGTGTACGGATTATACTGTATACTATACAACATGGTGTATGGATTATACTGTACATTGTATAGCATGGTACAGGGATTATACTGTATACTATACAGCATGGTGTACGGATTATACTGTATATTATACAGCATGGTGTACGGATTATACTGTATATTATACAGCATGGTGTACAGATTATACTGTATATTATACAGCATGGTGTACAGATTATACTGTATATTATACGGCATGGTGTATGGATTATACTGTATATTATACGGCATGGTGTACGGATCATACTGTGTATTATACAGCATGGTGTACGGCTTATACTGTATATTATACAGCATGGTGTACAGATTATACTGTATATTATACAGCATGGTGTACAGATTATACTGTATATTATACAGCATGGTGTACGGATTATACTATATATTATACAGCATGGTGTAAGGATTATACTGTATATTATACAGCATAGTGTAGGGATTATACTGTATATTATACAGCATGGTGTAGGGATTATACTGTATATTATACAGCATGGTGTACGGATTATACTGTATATTATACAGCATGGTGTACGGATTATACTGTATATTATACAGCATGGTGTACGGATTATACTGTAGATTGTATAGCATGGTACAGGGATTATAATATATACTGTACAACAAATGCATGGCGATTACACCATGCCGGACAATATAACCCCTGCGCCACGCTGTACAATATACAGTATATACACACTGTGTAGAGGTATAATGTATATTGTCTGGCACATTGTATGCATATACCCACACACATACATACACACATATACATACACATACATACACACACACATACATACACACACATGAAACACATAAATACTTACAGTTACACACTGGAGGGGGCTGGGGCCTTGATCTTCTTTCCCCTCTTTGCCACGCTGCACAGGTCCTCCTCGTCCAGTAGCAGCGCGGCATGAGGAAGGAGGCGGGGCCAGCTGGAGCGCACAGGAACGTCCGGGAGGTCCTGCGGTGAGCCGAGGTGAGCAGGCCAGGAGAGGCCTGGAGCGCAGGCAGGGCAGGATGGATCTTAATGATGCAGGGTAGGGGGCGGGGCCTCCCGTGCGCTCCGGGCCCCTCCTGTGCCCGGGCCCCATAGCAGTGGCGTGGTCTGCCTCTATGGGCGGTACGCCACTGCCTCTAAGTTTACTATTGATGGCCGATCCTCATGAGGGTCCAGCTCCCAGCACTATCCCTGATGAGCTGTTTGAAGAGGTTGTGGCACTCCTGTGAGCGCCGAGGCCTCTTTCTAAGCCAATGACATCACGTTCATGGTAACATGACCCAGGGGGGCACCACCAATGAGGCCAGGTGAGGCGATCGCCTCAGGCAGGACCAGGTAGAGGCAAAAGGGGGGCAGCTGAATGGTCATGGGTTGAAGGGTTTAGGTTAAGAAATTGGCATTGGGAGGGGAGGGGGCGCTGTTTCAGTTTTCGCCTCAGGCAGCAGAAAGACTAGGTGCACCCCTGACATGACCTAAGCACAGCTCAGTCTGAATTCAAGTGAATGGGCCTGGGTTGTAATCCAAGCACAGCCGCTATACTATGTACGGCCCTCAGTAAGCTGTGAGGAGGCCTACTGGACCACCGTAGCCTCCTGAAACAGCTGATCAGTGTGAATACCGAATGTCAGATTCACACCAATCTGACATTGATGACCTGCACTGAGCATAGGTCATCAATATCGAACTCCTAGAAAACTTTTAAAAGGGTTGTCCCACCAAAAATATTTATCCGATATCCATAGAGTTCAATTGAGAATTGGTGTACATGCATGACTGCCTCTCCAATCAAATTGGGAACACAGAGTTCCTGTTCTTGCACTCGAAAGAGGTCCGAGCAGATACCTATCGTGGATAGGGTACCATTGTTTGTGGTGGGACAAGCCCCTTTAAGCATGCATGCCCTTATCTACTGCTGAGCTGTATCATTATAGCCCAACATCCCTAGATAGTATAGTCTTGTGTTTTTTGACTACTGAACCCCTAGCATCCCCTCAATGACTGTTTTCTCCTCACAGTCTGGTCCTGTAAGGAGAAAACGGCCATACACACATAAGAGCAAAGTGGGCCACCCTTGCCAGTAGCAGCAGGACTGACCAGAAAACTCATGTATGTAATGGTGGTGGTCCTGATTGTGCATGCTGGATTGGGCATGTTGTTCTCACGGGAGATACGCCTATTAGGAGGTGCCCCAATCAGGACCTTTAGAGCACTTATCACCCCCTCCAGCAAACTGTATCCTTGAACTGTAACCACCAATGAAGCAAGTGGTGAACGCCATATTGTTATATTTCATCTGTTGGGCCACAATGGGGTGGGGGCTCATTATTTTGTAACTGGAGAAAGCAATGGGGACATTGTGGCTGTAAAAAGGAGCATTTTTGTACATTATAAGAGGGCCACTATGGGGACATTCATTCTACTGCGGCCACTAAAAGGGGGTTGTTTTTTGTACTGGCACGTTACAGGGGTGAATTTTTTGTACTGGCACATAAGGGGGCATTTTTTTTACATAGCGCACATTGTAAGGCAGCATTTTTGTATTGGCACACATTATAAGGGGGCCACTATGGGGACATTCATTCTACTGGGGGCATTAAAAGGATTTTTTGTACTGTCCTATGTTCCTGTGTGCTTTTTTTCTGCTGACACAAAGAAATGAATAGGTCAGTGTGCTATCTGCAAAAAATGTGAATTGGAGACGGATGCAAAATGTGGTTGAGTGAATGAACCATAATCCACAGAAAAAAATTTCCAAAAATTCACCTCTCTTCTACCATAAAATAGAAACTAAACAAAGGCTTATATGTTGGGTATTAATGATTTGCAGAACTTCTCGCATTTCTTTCCTTGTTTGTCAATTCCACTTCAATAAATCCACAGGGACGATCAGTAATTTAATTTAGTTTTTTTTTTCTTTTCTGTTTCTTCATAGAGCCAGGTTCAACAAACAGCGAATAATCCTTCCGACCGTACAATAAGGGCTATAATTCTCGCTCTCCCGATTATTCCCTCTCTTTTTTGTTGTTGATGGTTAGTGTTTAATTAGTTGCCTAATTGCCTGGGTAATTGGTAGACATACTCCGCTCTCCAAGTAATCAGTCTGAACAGGCCTGGAAAGTATCAGGCCCAATAGTCATTAGTATGGCTAAATTGTTCAGAAGCCTGTGTGCTTGAATTCAGACAAATACCTCCCAACTGCTGTGTATCCCTCGACACCAGAATCTGCGCTCAGAATTACTGGGTATGTGGCTACTAAGATTGACAATTAAAATTTGTAGATCTGATAACAAATTTGAGATTTACAAAGTAAAAATGTGCCAGAATTGTTCCACAAACTGTGCCAAACCGTGTGCCAAATATTAGACCCCTTTTATGCCGAGAGGTCTCTACAAAAAGTTGGAGTTGCTACAAGGAGCCATAAAATGCCAGGTTTATTAATGGCATGTGCCATTGTTTTGTCTGAAAATACTGGCATGAAGTAATCCAGCCAAGAGGTGGCATAATCCGGCACTTCCCAAAAAGTGTAGAGTCACCGTAGATATGGTGAAGTAAAACTACATGTTTCCAGGTGGGACAGACCCCTTCTTCAGGATAGTATAATAACAATAGTACAAAGGGTGGCCACTGTGATAAATTTGGACCAGAATTTGCTAGTTAATTAGTAGATTTTTTTGTGGGTCTGACTCCCAGCACCCAGCCTTCCCATAGCACCATACTTTGTATCGTGGCTGTGCTTGGTTTTGAAAGTTCAGGCCTATATACTTAAATAGGACTGAACAATGCCTAGGCCATGTGACTAATGAACTATATGTCACAAACCTAAGAAGATGCTGCAGTGCGGAGTGCCATAGCCTCTTCAAACAGCTGATCATGGGGGTGCCGGGAGTTGGACTCCCATGATCATATATTCATAACCTATCCTCAGGATAGCTCATCAATATTTTAACTCGCAGGAAACCCCTTTTAATTAATTAATTTTTTAGTTAATTAAGTTTCATGTTGATCCTAATATGGATTATTTTTAGGACTTAGTTCCTTTTTGGAACTATTGTAAATTCATTCTTATAGGCTCCGTTTTCAGTAGCGTTGGTGGCATTACTCATTTCATATTCTTAGTCTAGAATGGGAAATACTTCCAGAAGAAGAAGGAAGGGACACAGTCTCAGGGGAAATTTTGAGAATGTTTTTTTATTTGATTCTCTTGGGATCCATGCAACAAAAAGATTCCGTCATTGATGGTGAGAACTAAAGGTACATCCATTCACATAGATTTCATGTTAGGTACAAACATGTTCCAAAATGTGCTTCATTATGAATGAATATCCTTAGCTCTATTTGTATAAAAAGATGTCTAAAGGTGGTCACACAAAGGTAGACAGAAAACCCCCTAAAATTTGCTATCTCTTAGTTATGTAATACGTTGATAGGTCCACCAGTCTGCTTGGTTTTGTAGTCTGAATCATAAGAGATTTCAGATTATCAGATGCTGGATTAAAGCAAATTTTCACCGAGGGTCTCACAATTTAAGAAATGTGAGATTTATGGTGACCATACACATTAGACAGAATGTTGCTGAAACTTGTGATTTTGACTATTTTATATGTGTGTGGGTTACTCAACTCAGTCCACTGGTGGCAGGTTTGGGGGAAAGTAGGTTCAGGCAAGTTGGATTTCAATGTGCCCCTTACTTTTTTGCCACATGAGATATGATGAAATTTAGATGGAAATTATATAATGTGTATCACCATCCTTAGTAGCCATTGGGAGGGGAGAAGTTTTTGTGAAATTTTTATCAATCAACACATTCATCACAGTCATCCTCAATGACATTCTCAAGTACATCACAGTCTTCCTCTGTCAGCATGAAATGGCAAATAACAGACCGGATGGGACTGGTCCACCAGAATCCTCCATTAGGCCCTTGGTTTTGAAACAATTACGAGGCCCTAGAGCCTTTATTCTAACGAATGTCAACATGTCAGAAACTTTATCTCTTGACACCATCTTTGAGAGGCGTCCTCTGTCAGCATGAAATGGTTATTAACAGACAAGGTGGAACTGGTCCAACAGAGTACCAATGGATCCTTCAATTTTTGAAACAATTATGAGGCCCTACTGGTAACAGGGCCACAATGTGACAAACCTCTCCATCTCTCTTATATTCTTTTTACAATGTACCTTTCATGCTAAGGCCAAATAGTTAATCCAAAATACACTTTTTGGACCAGCTAGTCCTCTCAACCCTTCATAAACATGTATGCCCAAAAGGTAAAAACACTGCTGACACTTCTGGAGGAGGTTTTCTCCAACAAATGTCAACATGTTTCTCAACACCATCTTCAGAGAGAGTTAGGACAGCTCCAAAAGATAGTTGACCTGTGTTTCCAAAAACAGTGGGTTGGCCAACTTTGCGTTTACATGTTTAGTCCATGAAACCTGAACACTGTCTGACCACTCATTTTGCCTATATTGTATTATTTTTTTATCTAAACTAGACTTTTTATGGGCCAAAGATATAACAGCCATTTATTTAGAGAATACGTCAAAGTTGCCGACACCGACTCAGTGCTCATGTCGCCCCAGAGGAAACTTTGAAAGTCACTGTATGTGCTGTGGTAAGAGAAGTAAAATGTGCGATGTCTCAGACAAATAAGGATTTTTAGGAGAATTTCCTTTGGCTGACATTAATTCTGTACTGAGTGAGCTGACTGTAATGACTCTTGTTGTACCAAATGAGGCTTAAAGTGGAAAAGTGATATGATACAGAGAAGAAATGATGACGGAAAAATCCTCTTAAGACATCTGGATATTTAATAACATTTTAAAAGAACTGTACACAAAACCTCCGATGCTGTTTAAACATTTTTCATTACCAGATTTTTTTTAGGTCAGGACAGATTTTTCATGATTCCTACTGTATTTCCTAGTTTTTGGTTTCGATTTTTAAAGGGCTTATACAGTCCTAAAGTCTTTAGTTTCTGTGAGGCTTTGTCACTATTGGAATGGGGTTCCTTGGGTGCACTAGAAAAAAAATATTCTGGGGCCAACTCCACTGCTATAGAGAACATGTGCACGTCCATCTTTAACTGCATTGACACTATTACATGTACAACACAAATTCTCAGTAGGATCTAATAGTTTGTTTTTGTGATTCAACCCAGAAAAAAATAGACCCTACTTGCTCCAAAGTCACCTCCAAATGGGGCTGAAAGGCAGGCCACTAGGTTACTAAATAGTATTATTAGTCTCTCATAGACTAGTTTTACATATGTGGTAAAGATATTGGGCAGGCTGTTCCAGTAGAGGAACAGCCTAAAGGAGTTCACCATTTTGAGTTTAGCCGGATACTGCTGTTCACCGCCAAAGCCTATTGACTATAATGGGATGTGTAGGTTTCTGGCAAGAGTGCCGGATTTCAGCCAGACGAAAGCCACAGCATACACCATTTTTTCTCTGACTGGAAACCGGCCAAATCCCTGCTGATTCCGATTGTAGTCAATGGAATCCGGCAGTGCACAGCCCTAACCGACTATGCCGGATATGGTGAACTCTGGCAGACTGTAACTTTACTGCATATGTCAAAGTAGCCTGACAATATAGGCTAAATGCCATAAACGAATCCATTCTAAACTAATCTAAGAAATTTTCCAAAAATGTTGGTCAAATCTGAAGGGAAACATGAAAAAGGAGGATCACATGATCCCAGATGGTGTGTGTGTGTGTGCATATATATATATTTTTTTTGACCATTAAAGAAAAAAACATAAAAAATCTTAAATTGAAGTTTGTTTTTAAAGAGATTGTTAGTTACATACACCAAAAGGTTCTAGTGGCAGAAAGCTTTTAAAAATGCCCAGATGCTCATTTATCCAAAAGGTTATCCAAAATGAAGAAAAACATGGCTTCTTTCTTCCACAAATAGCACCGCTTCTGTCCACAGCTTGTATGTGGCATTGCAGTTCAGACCCATTCACTTCTATGCACAACCCATGGGCAGGGGTGGCACTGTTTCTGGACAATCCCTCTTTGCATTTAATTGCTCATTGGCATATGGATTAAAGTACTTTTTCTCCAGATTGAAGCAATGAATCACTAACTGAAAGATATAATTACGGCTGAGTATTCAAGCTGACCTGCCAGTTTACCCTTAGTCTGCTGGACCAAGAGAAAGATCAAGTGATGTTTGGATGACAAGTTCATCGCAAGTTTATTCAAGTAAGAACCGTTAAACTTCACCAAGTCTGGACTCTACTTACTCCACCAACTACAACTCCTTTGTTGCTACGGAGCGACAGTATCCAGGTAGGAGCACCATGACACAAACTATTAGGGCCGCATCACTGCTCGGTATTCCTAAACACTGGGACCCGATCGGCCCTAGGGGGCTGCCCGTTGTAGAATCATGTATAATTGAGTTATAAATGGTTAAATTTCATGGACTGCTGAACCGGGTGGTATATTGTATTAAAAGATTGGCATGATAATAGATAATATGGCTTTCTTACAGAAATAGCACCACCCTTGTCCATGTCTGGTATTGCAGCTCATCTTTATTAACTTAAATGGGGCCCATGGAAAAGAGTGGTGTTAATTTACAATAAAAGCTGATTTTTTTTCCTCTGAATTTCATACAAACCCTCTAAAAGATATCATCATGGATCATGGATCTGTTTTGAGCTCCTGGATGATAGAGAACATCTCAGATACAAAACGATGGTCAGATATCCTAATATTCTGAAAAGAGGATTACATGTAGGTTCAATCTACTTCAGAATACCAAGGGATGTATAACTTGGAGCTGCCAGTGAGATGTGAAGAAGGGGATGCTTGATCAGATTTGCTTCATCAACCCCTCTCTACCAGAACCTAGGGAGATGACAACTTGAAGAATAATCAAGCTGTTCTTCTCTCCTAGGGATGAAGAAGCATTGGGACCACCAGTTCTAGCATGCATACTGTATGTGGGTGAGGTAGGCTGGTATAACATGTTGGAACTGCAAGGAGTGCAAAGGTTGCAATACCTAGAACCTGGTACGAGAAGGACAACTCTAATTTAGGCCTTACCATAAGGAGGGCACTTTTTTTCTATTTGGACTTATAGGTGCCAGCTATACAATGTCTACACCAGTTTCCAGAATCTACGTTCTCAACTCGTGGTACATGTCCTCAAGGAGGTACACACGTCTCTAGCAGATGCTCATGCTATTCTGATGTTGGGCTGTTTATAGGTGTAGCACAGTCTATGATCATAGCCATGGGGGCATTTTGATTTATTAGAATGGGGGTACTTGGCTTGGAGGACATTGAGAAACAAGTCTACTGTTCTAAGCACCGTATCATATAACACAGATGAGTGTAAATCTTACTAAATCCTTACTGACTGTCAGTAAATGTACTGGTGGTGGATCAAATGTGGACAATTTGGGTCAAAACTTAGCTGAAAAGAGTCTTTGATCCTTGTAGATGAAATTTAAACCTGCAAGTGTCATTGACCTCAAATCAGAGAGATCAGTCAACTTGCTTGAGACCATACGTAAAAGTAACATAGACCAAAGTGCAGAAGTAAAGTATGTCGTAAACATCTACTATCTGCTCCCTCTGCTGGCTCCTCCAACGATCCACTGAATCCGCCATCTGGTTTAAAGACTGGCTGCTTTCTCCACCGTGAATACACAGCTGACTGCTGCTTAGGAAGCTGTTTTCTCCATTAGCAGAAAATCAACATGAATATTGTCTCAATAGGTTGGGAAAGCTGCCCACAGACACCAGAAAAAAAATAAAAACTACAGGGACACAAATACTGTTCTCTCATCCTGAATGGATCTGCAAAATTAGTCCATATGTGCCTCTTTGTTTGCCGTATCCTGAGCTCTGTGGTCTAGGAGATGGAGCAAGATCGAACCTGGAACCTGCCCTAACATGCAGTCTGAAGTGAGGCCCAAGGGGGAAACAAATTAGAGAGGAGTTCTTGCGTTTTTCGAAAGCAGAAAGGATTTAACTGTGCATATTGAAATTCTGTCTCCTGTGGGGATCATACCACACACAGTTTAGTCTGGAAGTCATTGAATTAAAAATACCTTACATTATGGATAAACAGTTTAACATCCTCGTTATATAGAGTCTTTCGGGGTCCGATAGTATTTTAGGTTAGCCTCAATTTTCAAGGTTTAGAAGTACGAGCAGCAAGAAGAACCTTTATTCAGAAATTATGAAGATGATTAAATATCTGCTGACAATTATGACCATTCAGAGTCATGATAAGCTAAACTTATTTCATTAAATGATCAATATTGAGAGACCTTAAAGGGGTTGGCTCATCTGAGACATTGATGGCATATCGCTATATCGAATAGGTCAGATCCCATCTCTAGGACCTGCTCCTATCTCCAGAAAAGGACCCCCTCCAGAGCAATATTGAGCCACCTGACGTTCACCACTATGGGAGTTCCGAAAATAACCGAGGACTATTTCCAGAAGTCCCACAGTGGTGAATGGAGCAGTGACCGTGCTTGTGCAGTGCACTATTCATTCACTACTATGGGACTTCCAAAAACAGCCAACAGCCAACAGCCAAGCACAGTTGCTTGTCTATTTTACGGAACTCCCATAGAAATGAATGGAGAGCATGTCGCGTATGTGCGGTGTGCTTTCCTCTATTGTGGAGGCCTTGTTCTGGAGAAAGGAACTGCCCAAGAGGTGGGACTGGCACCTATCTGACATTGATGGCATACCCTAGAGATATGCCATCATCGTCTGGGATAAACCAAGCCCTTTAAGGAACGTCAAAGTGATTTTTTTAATGCTATATTTTTAGACATGGTTTACCAAATTATGGCTTCTCACCTTGTATAAAAAGCTTAGGGTGCTTGCCCCACATCAGTACTAGTTGGCTGGAGGAACTGTCTTAGATGCAGCTCATGGTAAGGGGTACTAGTTTTCATTGAAGAGACACAGCTGTGTTTGGAGACTTATTTTTCAGGTAATGTTCCATGGAAAATGCAAAAGCTACTGGTTGGTACTGGTTGGCTGGATGAGATTTTCTTTTACTATCTCAGCAATGTCAACAAATTACCACAGGGACAAAGCACCTCATCGGCAGTGTCAAACAAATAACGCAGAGCAGCACAAAATAACTTCCCAGCTGAACAAAATGAATACCCCCACTAACGGCAGCATGAAGGAAGTGTGTAAGAAGACTTTTCTAGTCTCTGCTGCTCTGAAGTTCTCCACCAACCTCCTGCTATTTAGTGAAGGACCTGTGGTCATGTGATTATTCTTCTCATCTAACCTTGAAACTGCTTTTATACTGCAGGACTTGCATTATAAGTGCAATTTCTGCTTGAACATGTCAGATGACCAGCTGATAGAGAAGATCCCAGGTCCATGCCTGCCCTTCATTCCTAAACAATTATGACCACTAAGAAAAATCTTCTACCTTTCTTGAGAGCAGCTAAAATAACTTTATTAAGTGAGTAATATCAGGGCATGACAATGAAAGTCAGAGTGATGGTTTTAATACTGTATGTTTTAGGCATGGGTTACCAAGTTTTGGATTTGCACTTTATAGGAAAAGTAAGACGGAAAGCATCTTGGGTAACAGACAACAAATTTGATTTGTAGGTAGATAGGTCCTAATGTATTAATATTCTAAGGTAAGGAAGCTCTATATCATATTATCTAGGGTCCAGCGCTATCATAGCCTCAGTGATTGATCAAAAAATGAACTGGCCTGGGGGAAGAAGTGCAATTATCCACTGGACTACTGAGATTTGGCAGGTCATGTTATCAAGGTCATATGGAAATGGCAGGCAAAGACCGGGTATGCATAAAGTTGCATTCTGGTAACAATCAATAGATGGTCCTATTTGGGGCACAATCCATATACATAATAGTGTGAAATATTTTTAAAAAGTTAAATTAATGATTTTTGCTTCAATTTCACATTTCTTCTAAAAACTTTTGGTAACATCTTGGTTTGAGTACATGTCGGCCATGTTGATAAGCACTTTATAGGGGTTTTCATACTGATGGCCTACTGCCAGAATAGGTCATCAATACAAGATTGGTCCGGCTCCTGGTACCCCTGCCGATCAGCTGTTTGATGAGACCGCTGAGCACCTGTGAGTGCCGCGGCCTCCTTGAAACTTACCACGCACAGTGCCGTACATTGTATAATGGCTGTGCTCGGTATTGCAGTCAAAGCCCATTCACTTGAATGGGTCCAAGCTGCACCTAGGCCACCTGACTGGTGAATGTGACGCCACTAGAGATGAGTGAGCACTAAAATGCTCGGGTGCTTGTTATTCGAGACGAACTTTTCCCGATGCTCGGGTGCTTGTTTCCAGTAACGAACCCCATTGAAGTCAATGGGAGACTCGAGCATTTTTTGCAGGGGACCAAGGCTCTGCCTAGGGAAGGCTGGGTGAAAACCTGGAAACATCAGAAAATGATGGAAACACCACGGAAATGGACAGGAAACAGCAGGGGCAGCATGCATGGATGCCTCTGAGGCTGCCTAATCCCACCATTACCCCAAATTCTCCCGCAACAGCCTGGTGGTTACCCTCATGGCAATTGTGCTCACCCAGACCAAGAAAGGCGAGGCACATGCCCATCTTTTGTTAGGGAAGCACCCAACTAGGTGCAACGAAGGTCCATCACCCATGCCCATGCTGGCACTGCTCTCCTATCCCCAGCCACACGATGCAGGCATAAGCCTGACACAGCATGGCAACAAGTGACCAAGTTAGATGATTTAGCAGGGGAGCCACCCAAAAATTTAGCCTGATGCAGCATGGCGGTTACACCACCAATGACTTTGTCCGACTGAGAATGCAGTGAAATGGCTTTTGATGAGCCTCCAAAATTTTTTTTCTTTTCGGAGTACATAAAGTCGACCCTCAGCAAAAATTTTTTTTTTTAAATGTCGGTACTTGCGCCTCCTGAAAAATTGTTTTGGACTGTCTGTTTGACGCTCCTGAAACATTGTTTTACAGTGTCTGTAGTTGACACTGCGGAAAAATTGTTTGGAGAGAGGGCCTGTAGGTGGACCTCCGGAAAAATTGTTTAGAGAGAGGGCCTGTAGGTGGCCCTCTGGAAAAATTGTTTGGAGAGAGGGCCTGTAGGGGGGCCTCCAGAAAAATTGTCGTAAAAGAGAGCCAGTTGGCACTCTAAAAAATTGCGTTTTGGGTCAGCGTTAGGCAAAGACGACAAGGAGGAGGAGGAGTAGGAGGAGTAGAGAAGAGGAATCGGATACATAAGTAATGTTAATCTTTAGCTGCTTTCCCCCGGAGGAGATTTGAATCCCCGGTGAAATCCAGGCTTTGTTCATTTTAATAAGCGTCAGCCTGTCAGCGCTGTCAGTTGACAGGCGTGTACGCTTATCGGTGATGACGCCACCAGCTGCACTGAATACCCGCTCTGACAGCACGCTAGCGGCAGGGCAGGCCAGCACCTCCAAGGCGTACAGTGCCAGTTCAGGCCACGTGTCCAGCTTTGAAACCCAGTAGTTGTATGGAGCAGAGTGATCGGTCCGGACGTTGGTATGGTCAGCTAGGTACTCCCTCACCATCTTTCTGTAAAGCTCACCCCTACTCTGCCGAGACTGGGGACAGGTGACAGTGTCTTGCTGGGGTGACATAAAACTGGCAAAGGCCTTGGAGAGCGTTCCCCTGCCAGTGCTGGACAAGCTGCCTGCTCGCCTACTCTCCCCCGCTACTTGGCCCACAGAAGCACGCCCTCTGCCGCTAGCGGTGTCAGATGGGAAGGATTGTTTCAGCTTGTGCACCAGGGCCTGTTGATATTGATTCACTCTCATAGTCCTTTCCTCTACAGGGATGAGAGTGGAAAGGTTCTGCTTGTACCGTGGGTCCAGGAGAGTGAACACCCAGTAATCAGTGTTTGAAAAAATTCTTCTACCGGGAGGGTCACGGGATAGGCAGCCTAACATGAAGTCTGCCATGTGCGCCAGAGTCCCAACACGCAAGAATTCCCTCTCCTCACTGGCCTGACTCTCCATTTCCTCCTCCAAGTCCTCCTCTTCAGCCCATACATGCTCAACAGTTAATAAGGACTGAGCACTGGTACCCTCTTCTGTCTCGCCGACATTCTCCTCCTCTTCCTCCTCATCCTCATCCCCCTCCTCCGATACGCGCTGAGAAACAGACCGGAGGGTGCTCTGGCTATCAAGCAACGTATCTTCCTCCACCGTCTCTTGTGACAAGCGCAAAGCTTCCGACTTCATGCTGAGCAGTGAATTTTTCAACAGGCAAAGCAGCGGGATGGTGAGGCTGATAATGGCGGCATCGCCGCTGACCATCTGTGTTGACTCCTTAAAGTTGGTCAACACCTGGCAGATATCAGACATCCACGTCCACTCCTCATTGTAGACTTGAGGAATCTGAATGACCTGACTACCAGTTCTGGTGGAAGTTGACATCTGGCAGTCTACAATCGCTCTGTGCTGCTGGTTAACTCTGGATAACATGTTTAATGTCGAATTCCATCGTGTGGGCACGTCGCACAACAGTCAGTGAGCAGGCAGTTGTAGGCGGCGCTGCGCTGCCCTGAGAGTGGCAGCATCTGTGGTCGACTTGCGACCGTTGAACTATGAGATTGAACACGTGGGCCAGGCATGGCACATGTGTGAGTCTGCCGACTTGCAGAGCCGCCACCAGGTTACGCCTGTTGTCACACACAACCATGCCTGGCTTGAGGTTCAGCGGTGCCAGCCACAGATCGGTCTGTGCCGTGATGCCCTTTAATAGTTCTTGGGCGGTGTGCCTTTTGTCACCTAAGCTCAGCAGTTTGAGCACCGCCTGCTGGCGCTTAGCCACGCCACTGCTGCTGCGCCTAGAGCTACCGACTGAAGGCGCCGTGGCCACGGATTGTAATTCAGAGGAGGAGGTGGAGGAGGAGGAGGGGTCGGAGGAGGAGGCATTGTACGTCTGAGAGACCGTGACCGAGGTAGGCCCCGCAATCCTCGGTGTGGGCAGTACATGAGCGGCCCCAGGGTCAGACTCGGTCCCAGCCTCCACCAAGTTAACCCAATGTGCCGTCAGTGAGATATAGTGTCCCTGCCCGGCAGCACTTGTCCACGTGTCCGTGGTTAGGTGGACCTTCTCAGAAACAGCGTTGGTCAGGGCACGGATGATGTTCTGTGACACGTGCTGGTGTAGGGCTGGAACGACACATCGGGAAAAACAGTGGCGGCTGGGGACCGAATACCGAGGGGCAGCCACCGCCATGAGGTTGCGAAAGGCCTCGGTCTCTACCAGCCTATAGGGCAGCATCTCCAGGCTCAGCAATTTGGAGATGTGGACGTTGAGGGCTTGGGCATGTGGGTGGGTGGAACTGAATTTCTTCTTGCGCTCCAGCGTCTGCTGTAAAGACAGCTGAACGCTGCTCAGGGACACATTGGTGGACGCTGTGGAGGATCGTGGAGGCGAAGGTGTGGTTTTCCGGCGGGAGGCGCTCGTGCCGGGGTCCTGGGCAGGGGGTTGACTAGCAGAGGCAGCAAGTGACACAGGGGAAGGAGCAGAGGTGGGACCCGCAGGAGGTGGTGAACGGCCTTGGCTCCATTGAGTGGGGTGTTTAGCACTCATATGCCTGCGCATGCTGGTGGTGGTTAGGCTAGTAGTGGTGGCACCCCTGCTGATCCTGGTGTGGCACAGGTTACACACCACAGTCCGTCGGTCATCCTCAATTTCTTTAAAGAACCTCCAGACTTGCGAACATTTAGGCCTCGCCATGGGAGCTTCACTACGTGAAACAGTTGCTGCTGATGCACCAGCTCTGGCCCTGCTTCTCCCTCTGGCCACACCACTGCCTCTTCCAACCTGTTCTGGTGCAGCACTCGCCTCCGCCTCAGAAGCACTGTCTTCACTTGGCTTATCAACCCAGCTTGGGTCAGTCACCTGTCATCCTCCGATTCCTCAGTCTGCTCCCTCCTCGGACTTACTGCCCTGACAACAACTTCACCACTGTCTGACAACCGTGTCTCCTCATCGTCCAACACCTCTTTACACACTTCTTCCACTAAGTCAACAATGTCATCACCCACAGACTGCGACAGTTGGAAAACTTGGGCATCGGGAAAGAGGTCAGCAGCAACCTGAGAAGTGGTTTGTGACTCTGGGAAGGGTCCAGAAAACAGTTCCTCAGAGTATGCCGGATCACATTCCAAATTTTCCTGGGAGGGGGCAGACTGGGGGGAAGGAGGTTGAGGTGGAGGAGCCAGAGGAGTGCTCCCTTGGGTAACGTGGGTTGACTGCGTGGAAGACTGACTGGTGGACAAATTACTTGAAGCATTGTCCGCAATCCACAACATCACCTGTTTGCACTGTTGTGGTTTCAACAGTGCTCTACCACGTGTCCCTGTAAGTTTAGACATGAAGCTAGAGAGTGTACCTCTGCGGCATTCCCCTGCTCCCTCATCAGCAGGTACTGTCTCACCCTGCCCAGGACCACGGCCTCTGCCCCCTGCAGTAATTGAATGCCCACGCCCACGCCCTCGTCCTCGACCCTTAGCCCTGGGGTTCAACATTTTCTGTATATAAGTGTATTATATATACCAAAAAAAAAAAAAAATGGGCCTGCTGTAGTGAAACCCACAAACTTGTTCAATCTGAACAAGTTAATATATAGGTGGATAAGTTAGAGCAAAATTACGTATTTTATTACGTGACGTACAGTATGTGTCACCTGGACAGAAAATACGGATTGTGGTTTGTGGTGACTGGCCAGCTGAACTGTGACACACAGAATGGTTCCACACAGCTGTATGAAATGGATTTGTATCACTGAGATTAAAAAAAAAAAAGTTTTTTTTTTTTTTTTTTTTAACGTGACGTGCAGAATATATCAGAGAGAAAAATCAGCCCCTGCTGACTGTGGCTATTTTCACTGCAACCCAGACAAATGTCGCACAGAGATTTTTCTAATGTAGCTGTATCAGTGAGAGCAAAAGACCGTATTTGATTACGTGACGTACAGTATGGGTCGCCTGGACAGAAAATACGGATTGTGGTTTGTGGTGACTGGCCAGCTGAACTGTGACACACAGAATGGTTCCACACAGCTGTATGAAATGGATTTGTATCACTGAGATTAAAAAAAAAAAAAAAAACTAAGTTTTTTTTTTGCTTTTGTTTTTTTACGTGACGTGCAGAATATATCAGAGAGCAAACTCAGCCCCTGCTGACTGTGGCTATTTTCACTGCAACCCAGACAAATATCGCACAGAGATTTTTCTAAAGTAGCTGTATCAGTGAGAGCAAAAGATCGTATTTTATTACGTGATGTACAGTATGGGTCACCTGGACAGAAAATATGGATTGTGGTTTGTGGTGACTGGACAGCTGAACTGTGACACACAGAATGGTTCCACACAGCTGTATGAAATGGATTTGTATCACTGAGATTAAAAAAAAAAACAACAAAGTTTATTTTTTTTGTTTTTGTTTTTTTTAACGTGACGTGCAGAATATATCAGAGAGAAAAATCAGCCCCTGCTGACTGTGGCTATTTTCACTGCAACCCAGACAAATGTCGCACAGAGATTTTTCTAATGTAGCTGTATCAGTGAGAGCAAAAGACCGTTTTTGATTACGTGACGTACAGTATGGGTCGCCTGGACAGAAAATACGGATTGTGGTTTGTGGTGACTGGCCAGCTGAACTGTGACAGACAGAATGGTTCCACACAGCTGTATGAAATGGATTTGTATCACTGAGATTAAAAAAAAAAAAACAAAGTTTTTTTTTTTTTTTTAACGTGACGTGCAGAATATATCAGAGAGCAAAATCAGCCCCTGCTGACTGTGGCTATTTTCACTGCAACCCAGAAAAATGTTGCACTCAGATTTTTCTAATGTAGCTGTATCAGTGAGAGCAAAAGACCGTATTTGATTACGTGACGTACGGTATGGGTCACCTGGACAGAAAATACGGATTGTGGTTTGTGGTGACTGACCAGCTGAACTGTGACACACAGAATGGTTCCACACAGCTGTATGAAATGGATTTGTATCACTGAAAGCAAACAAAAGGATTTTGTACTGTGACTTCCACTATCTATCAGTTAGACAGAAAAAAATCTTCTGCAGACTGTGCCTATTTCAATGAAACACAAAAAAATTGTCCCACTTAGCTGTTTGAAATGGATGTGTGTCACTGAGAGCCAAAAAATAAACTTTTTACAGTCTCCCTGCAAAATGCTGCAAATATGGCGGTAGCTGCACTACTACTACTTCAGGGACCGCCTCTTCCTGCAGCTCCGGGGTACAGCAATGGGGGCGACTTGTGCGTCCTCATATGCAAATCTGTTCCTGGGGCTGTGGGAGAGGGAGGTCGTGATGAATGTGAAGGGACATGACGCCGTGGTCTTGTGGTCGAGGTATATAGACGATGTGCTGTTCATCTGGCAGGGCTCGGCGTCACATTTGGAACAATTTCTCTGTGATCTCAATAGGAATGATCTCAATATCCATTTAACATGGCACTATAGCCAGAAGAAGATTGGATTTTTAGATCTGGAGATCTATGTTGAGGATGGGGGTTTTCTGGGAACTGATGTTTTCAGAAAGCCCACATCTACTAATTCTCTCCTACACTCCACCTCTTTTCATCATCCACAGGTATTTAAGGCTATACCAACTGGCCAATTTTGCAGAATTAAAAGGATCTGTTCAAATGTAGATCGGTTTAAAAGTCAATCAGATGACCTGGTGAAACGTTTTAAAGAAAGGGGATATAGTACAAAACTCATTAAACAAGGTCAAGAGAAAGTCAAGAACCTACAAAGAGACTCACTCCTGGTAAGTGGAAACAAACGGGTCAAGAAAGAGTTATACCCCAGATGTGTAATGGGACTTAATGCCCAATGGAGGCAGATTCAGGGCATTTTTAGAAAGCACTGGCCAGTTCTGCTTACAGATAGGGATCTACAGGGCCAGATCTCACAGGTCCCTTTGTTTAGTTGGAAAAGAGCGAAAAATTTGAGGGATATACTTACCAACAGCCATTATGTACCCCCAACAAGGGGTGGTCTGTTTGGAGATAGAGGTCCAAAATGGGGTTCTTTCTCATGTGGGAGGTGCACTGCCTGTAAGTTTATGGTGAGATCAGAGGTCTTCAGTAACTCTAAGGGAGATAGAGAAGGGCGCTCAAAGTGCGTATTCAGGAGCACATTGGGGATATTAAGGCGGCTGCTAATGTTGAGGATCCTGAAAAATTACAAAAACTCAAACCCATGGTGAAACACTTAAAAACCGTACATAATTGCAACCCTGCTGGGTTGCAATTTATGGGAATTGATAGAGTTAAACTTGGATGCCGGGGTGGTGACCTGAAAAAGAGGCTCCTTCAAAAGGAGACAAAGTGGATGGTACTATTGGATACTGTAGCTCCTTCAGGGCTTAATGAGGCCCCGAGCTTTAAGTCCTTTCTATAAATTGCGTTTTTTATGAAGTGTTTTAATGTGTATTTTGTGTTTTATATAGCTATAGGTTGCAAAGCTCTGGAGGTCCTGAGTATTAATCGACTGAAGGGACACACCACATAAAGTCCAGCGGCTGACTGTTTACATTATTGGACTAGATGTAGCAATCGGAGGGGCCATTTTTGGTTGAATGTGAAGTTGGGGACACGGAATTTTATTGTGCAACTACGTTGTGTTTAATTAAGGATTAATATTTTTTTTTTCCTGTGGGCCCACAGTTTTATCTAGTCACTGTATTTTATTTAGTCACTATATTTTTTGTTGTATATTTGATTCAACACTGTTTACATTTCACTGTATTTTATGTTGCGGATTTTTTTATGTTATGTGCTGTATAAAGTATGAATATGATTTTTGACACATGATGTATGTAATTTGCTATGTATGATGACACTCATTTAATGGGGGGTTATATTGAGATTATGGATGGGTGTTCCATCCTCTTAATTATTACTATTTTTTCACATAATGGTGGTGCTTTGATTTATGTTTAATAATGCCATTGGCATGTATCCTCCAGTCCTATTAGTATTTCTGTCTTTGCCGCGGCTATAATTATTCATGACGTACTTGTAGGGGTGTGTCTTTCAGTGTGGAGGCAATCAGGTGACCAGGCGCTTCACTGGCGTGCGCTGCGTGCGGCGTCATCGGGGGGTGCCGATACTCTGGCCTTGCGGGTGGGACCGGGTCGCGCGTTGAGTGACCCGCTCCTCCCTGTGATGTCAGGGGTGAGCGTCTTCCGGTGCATGCAGCGCACATCACCCAGGTGTGATGCGCAATATAACAGGTCACCTGTACGTCATTTTGGCGCCTTCACTGAGTATTTAAGAGACCTAGGGGCGGTGCATTATTACCTCCTGACGAAGCCGGGAGTGGCGAAACGCGCGTCGAGGTTTCTGTGCGGTCCTGTTTTCCCCAGTGATCAGGGTCCGGCTTATTATGGGTAAGCACTGCTTCATGATGTTATAATATCATTAGGCATTCACAGTGTCGTTGTTAGACATACTGAGTAGGGCATATTACCTGCTCCTTGTATTATTGATATATGGCTATTCTAAGCCAATAGGCACTGTGTATATAGAAGTGACATATGGACTAGGCCGAACTGATAGACTGGGGTTGTGGACCCTGGTTTCCACATTTCAGAAAAGGGTTATCATTACCCGTTTTTTGGCTATTCCCCATAGCTATTGTATTTGTATGTGTTGTTATCTATATTGTGAATAAACTTTATATATTTTTATATTCAATTGTGGGCATATATTATTCCTCACTCCGAGTGGGTGAGGGTATGTGGTGGTTTAGATTAAAAAAAGGGTCTTGTAGCCCTAACAAGGGCTGTTGGGTTCTTTTAGAATCACTCCTGCCTAACGCAAATCTAGTAGAACACCCTAACACTCTCCCTGTATCACACTGCAGATCTGTCCCTAACGGCATCCAGGCAGCGACTGAGCCGAGCACCGCGGGCAGTCACTAGTATATTCCAGGGTCACCTGATCAGGCCAGCCAACCCCTGTTATCGACATGTAAGGGCCCCACGTGATGCTGGGTGTACCGCAGAGTATCCTGGCTTGTGATTGGCTGAGTTTATAGCCGCCAAAAAATTCAAAAGGCAGGAGATGCCATTTCCTCGAGCATGGCGAGATACTCATCCAAGTAGCGAGCACTTACAAGTACCCTAATACTCGAACGAGTATCAAGCTAGGACGAGTATGCTCGCTCATCTCTAGACACCACATAGCCTAGGAAGTGGAGTGCTGCTGCTTATTCATACGGCTGATAGTCTCGAGTCAACCCCCTGCCTATCTCATATTGATGACCTATCCTGTGGACCGTCCTGAAAGGAGAAAAAGATTTTCCTAGTCTAATGCCCAAGGTTGCAGCCACCAGAGTAGTCACAAATTCGTATCGGGTGCGCTACAGAAAGTATAGGGTGGTCAAGGACAGAACCAAGTGGCATCACCAGGAAAGTGTTCCAGATATTAAACGCTATTACATGATGCAAAGACTGAGTCAAAGGACAAGCCAGGGGTCAAAACTAAGAGAAGAACAGTAGGTACCAAGTTGCAAATTTAAGGGGGAAGAAAAAAGTAAAAACATGTATCAAAGCCAAGGTCAAGGTTAGGATTAGAATCAGGAATAGCAATCTGGAACAAGATCACACAAAGAATACCTTATACCACAGATGAAGGACCCATGCATGGCAGATACTCCTTAAAGTAGGCCACCAGACCTGACAATTCAGGTTCACAATCGCACAGCCGGTGGCTAGCTTGAATAAGAAGAGATGAGAAACAGAATTATTTACTTGTACTAAGTTTTATAAGGATGTTTTCTGCAGACCAAGGTGCCACCAATAATGAAAGCCTTGTAACCTCAATCTAGATGTTTTCAAGCCATATTGACATTGGGGAAGATCTGGATGTATTCTCAAATATCAATATGTGCGCATAAAGGGGGAGATTTATCAAAACTGGTGTAAAGTAAAATTGGCTTAGTTGTTCACAGAAACCAATCAGATAATCTGATTTGTTGCTGTGGATAGCTAAGCCAGTTTTCCTTTACATCAGTTTTGATAAGTCTCCCCCAACATCTTTATCAACCTCTGAGAGTCTCTTTGTACAGAAGCCAAGTAGATTAACATTGAGTCAACCTGGATGGGCCATGTCACTGGCCACAGAAATGGTTTTCTTCATGCAAATTTGCTCCGAAAGTCGTGTGGTCGTGGGTTGTCTCATCATGGACAATGGGGGCATATTGCTAGGATATACCCCCATTGTCTTATAGGTGAGGGTCCCACCGCTGAGACCCGCATCTATATAGAGAATGGAGCCCCACAAGGTGGTGGGTGGAGGACTCCGGTCCGACCACCACCAAGCCAGCTCCCCATAGAAGTGAATGGGAGAGTACCACTCATGCGCGGCCACTGCTCCCATTCATTTCTATGGGGCTGACGGAAATAGCCGAGCGCTCAGAGAGAGAGAGAGAGAGACCAGACATCTGATAAGATCTAGAACTCATAGGCCTGTGCATAGAACCTAGCAGGGTATTGTGCTCATTTATGGCAGAAAGACTTTGCTGCTGTGGAAGGGAGTATTCCTAAAACATCCTGCCACACTTCGAGACAGATTGGAGGGAATATTACAACCAATATCATTGTTGTTGTCCATATGCTTCTATTCAGAGAATATTACATACTTTGAAACTGTGACTTGCTGCTATTTGTACTAAACAATCCCTATATCAACTTGGATAGAGGTTTATTGAAAACAACAAGTCCATCGTTCATTGGTCCTGCCTTGCATTCAGCAAACCATCCAACATCAAGGGCACCCCAATCAACATCTGGCAGGAGGCCCAATTCCTGGGTGTGCCCCAAGGGAAGAAAGGATGTGCCTTTCAGTCACTATATGGCCCTAGTGCCCTGCATTAGTGGAAATTGCCTTTGTGATCTGTGAGCACTACCAAAAGCCTCAGAGCCACTACAACTAGCACTCCCATCCCCCCATGCACTACTCGAAGGTCCGCTGCACATATATATATGTAGTTTCTTACCTCATGTACATTTTAATTTTCAATTTGGACTCTCCTGACCCGTTTTCACCATGTAAACTAATCCTTCTGGTCTGTTTCCATCCTGTATGTAGCACTCCCTTCTGTATCCAACCAAACCCATGATGCACTTCTCCTTCCTCTGCCACAGCTCCAGCACCGCCCCTAACAAAGCCCAGCTAGTTTATAGCTCCTTCCACCCAGCTAATTACATAGACACACCCCTATCACTGCCCCTAACAACGCCCAGCTAGTTCATAGCTCCTCCCACCCAGCTAGTTATATAGACACTCCCCAGGCACTGCCCCTAACAATGCCCAGCTAGTTCATAGCTCTTCCCACCAGCTAGTTACACAGACACTCCCCTATCACTGCCCCTCCCATGGACATAACATCACAGGAAATAACAAAGAGCTGCATGGACATGGTCATGTGACCACAGCCTGGAACGGGAGAAATGAAGGTGAAAGAAATACAAAATTATAGCGATCTTCATAAGAGATTATTTTAAAGGCGTTTAACTATATGTTTTTTTTTGTTAATTTTAAATGCACATATTTTCCATATTATCATATGGAAGATTTCTTTATTATTAATGGTATTTACTGTGACATAACATGGCAGTGTAGTAATAGGCATTTTGTACAATCTACATGGAGCTGCGTATATGGTTGTTGTGATGTAAATAAAATTATACAGATAGATAAACCATATGCCGTGCAGTGTTTACTGGTACAATCTTGCAGTAATTACCGATTTATAAGGAAAATAATATTTGCATTGCTCATTAAGGATGAAATACTCCCCCACAATCTCGAGATACTTAACAGATTGTCGAGAATGCTGCATGATACTATTAATGGGTACATGATTGTAAGAAGAAAAAAAGTTGTCATTTATGCCAAAAAAAAAAATGACTACATTTAAAAAAGCACAGCTACAGATGGATGTACAGATCAAGACGGCTTAAGGTTCCATCCATTTCCTTATTCTAAGAATTCAATAGGTCCCCCTCCCCCAATAAGGGACTCCATGTTCAGGAAAACATATGGCCAGGCCTATTATGTGCAGATATTGGTATAGCTTTGCATATTTACATGCATGAATATGAATTGTCGCTATTAGTTTTGCTTTCTCAGCAAGGATAACATAATGCCTCGGCATTGGATGCAAAATAGAACATTGCCCCCTAGTGGCCGCATTGTTAGTGAAAATTTCAAATCTTTTAATTGATGAGTCATGAAATCAAATGGTTACGGTTATGATTATAAAACACTCTTTTATTCCCAATAATTTTTTTCAGTTTTTCCCCCCTGTACCCAAGGATTCTACAATTTTTGACGTTAAGAGAACCTTTCTGATTAAAGGGGTTGTCAGGTATAAGAAACCCATCTCCATGTACAAGTTAAGAGAATTCTGAATTAATATAGGGAGCTACCTGCCCAGGAACCAATGTGGAAAGTGGCTACCACCAGCATCTATCACTCAGGACCTGACATGTCACGTATTACACAGGGAGCCCATTGATTTGTATAGGCACCGTGTAATGCTTCATCTCACCTGCGGAGGTGCTGCAGGGAAATTAAACCCTGCCAGGTTTCTCCACAAATTACAGCTCATCTCTAGGAGTAGAAGGACATTTTGCAATGAGATTATTGTCAAGTAACAGTTCTAAGTCTACATTCACACAGCTGAAAAAAAGGGCCATCAAAAATGGAGACGTCGTCAGTTTTTCATGGGCATTTTGAATCCCTATGTGCATTCATTTTCTGGACATCAGTCTATTTTAGTATCCATTTTTTGTCAGATGAATTTTATTGGCTTTTTGTAACTCCTGCAGTGTCTTCATAGTATACATAATACCCCTCACAGTGCCCCCTGTATAAATGGCCCCTCCAGTTTAAGTAATGGTGCCCATAATGACCCCCATTGTGATGAATGCCCCCCCCCAGTATAAAGAATGTCCCCATTAGTGCCCCCCAGGGAATATTAATGCCCTTATTAGTGCCCCCTAGTAAAACAAATGCCCGCATTAGTGGCTCCCAGTACTATTAATTGCCCCATCAGTGCCCCCAGTTCTGCTTGTGTTAAAAAAAAATGACTCACTTCATCCACTTGCACGCTCAGAGACAATCACTCCTCACTTGATGCAGAAGGATCTGTACTCCCTACGTGATGATCTCATGGTGTGCTCCAAGTGTGGTTATGTCATCACGCTCGGATCACATGGCGACATCTTAACACTGGGAGCGCAGGTCCTTCTGCATCAAAAGATGAGTGAGTTGAGTAATTTTTTAAAAATTTTGACCCCAAAAAGGCCATTTTTAGTAGTGTACCAGTTTTTAACTAGTCTATGTTCGTTAAAACGGCCCCATTGATTTCAATGGGGTCTATCTGGCCAGGAAAATGGCCAAAAATAGGACATATCCTATTTTTCAAGGCCGCTATTTATTGGTCATTAAAAAAATGACTATGTGAATAGCCCAATTAACTTCAATTGGTTCTGAAACCGACCATGTGACCACAGCTGTCAGGTGGCCATTTTTCACTTTTTGAATGTAGCCTAACAAGGAAGGATTGCTGCAATTTTCTATTTTTTAGCTAGATAATAGATATGGGATACCAAGCTAGCTAGACAGATAGATAAGTAGATAAATATGACATAGATGATAGATATGGGATCACTAGATGTGGGTGCAATCCCTCCAAGACCAGAGGCTGCAGATCTATGGATATCCAAAAAATAAAAAAGAGGCAGCACTGCAAAATAGGTAAAAGGGCGGCTGACCCGTGTTATTTACCACGACTCAGGTCTCAAGGCTTGAGAACGGCCTCATGGTGTTGGGCTGAAATGTTGCAGTTGGGTTGAATAAAGTGGATTCACCACCCTTTTATCTATTTGGATTTGCTGCCTCTTTTTTTTACTTTTTTTTTTACTTTTTATAGATACTGTAGATAAATAGATAGATAGATAGATACGATAGATAGATACGATAGATACGATACTATAGATACGATCGATAGATAGATAGATAGATAGATCATTGATAGATCATTGATAGATAGATGATAGATAGATACGATAGATAGATACGATAGATACGATCGATAGATAGATAGATAGATAGATAGATAGATAGATAGATAGATAGATAGATCATTGATAGATAGATCATAGATAGATAGATAGATAGATAGATAGATAGATAGGATAGATAGATAGATAGATAGATAGATAGGGCTATTTTTAGTATTTTGAACATTGAAACATTTTTATAAAAAGTATTTTTTTCCTGTACAATATTCTGCATTTAGCACTTCTATGTGACTGAATATGTCCCTCCGGAGCCCATTAAGCAGTGGGGTAATATCAGAGCACAGTTTCATTACTGCACATTGTAAGTGACCAATATCAGAAGGTTATTATAGATGTCACCCTTCTATAAGACAGGGGCACGAAATCTCACCTAGGGTCCACTAACTCTCACTGACTCCAAGGTCAGCTCTAATAATGGCTCAGTAATATCTACACTGCCGTACCCCACACGTAGGAATGTGGCATCAGGTTATTCCATTCTTCTTCATGAGATATTCATTTGCTGTTTTTTAATCGATTTAGTAAATAATTCAGAAATTCCGAAAATGCATAAGGATCTCATAATCTTTTTATCTCAGAAATCTGACTCCATTTCAGATTTGTATAATGGTCACATTTTAGCTTCTGGGCATACATATGATTGCTGAACTCCCTATTATACGGATAGATATAGGGCTTTGTGAAAGCCTACTTAAAGAGGAGCTTCATGCATTCCCCATGAAATAACAATTCTGGAGCATCTATTCTTATGTCTCTATGTTGTTTCATTCCTTTATTATTTCTACTAGAAGCTATGAATCAATTACTAGCAGTCTGCAGTAAGGGTACAGAGGGGAGGTAACCAGTTGGGGGGGGGGGTGTACCTGCACAGTCTAAAAATGGCAGCACTGATTGGATAGAGTCAGTCTGTGCAGGTACACACCCCCAACTGGTTACCACCCCTCTGTACCCTTACTGCAGACTGCTAGAAATTAATTTATAACTTCTAGAAGAATTAATTAGCGAATGGCACAACATAGAGCCATAAGAATAGATGCTCCAGAATTGGTATTACATGAGGAATGCACGAAGCTATTAAAACAGGAATGTCAGGAGCGGTGAAAGGCTGCCATCTTCCAGGAATAGCACCACACTCATTGGGACCTAAATATTGATGACCTATCAGATATATCATCAGTATTTGATCAGTATGGGTAAGGCTTCTGATATCCCCATCAATCAGCTGTTGAAAGGGACCATGGCACTTGGGTGCGTGCTGTACCCTCTTCCTCTCTGGACTTTGTGATGCCCAGTCCTATTTAAATGAATGGGATGGTGCTGCAATAGCTATCAAAACCACTCAATGCTTGGCACTGAATGAAGAAGTCACAGTACTCTTCTAACCTTTGTGGTCCATTCAAACTGCTGATCAGCGGGACTGCCAGGAGCAGGACCCCCACTGATCTGATAATAATGACCCATTTTGAAGTCATCAATAGAGACGAGTGGATTTTAAAAAAATTTGATTCGGGTATGATTCACCTGAATCATCTGTCCAATTTGATTCAGGTATGAATAAATTCGACCCAAATCGAGAGTACTCTGATCGCCTGGAATGTCTGTCTCTCTCCCTTTCTCTCTTTCTGTCCTTCCATCTCTATGTCCCTCTTTTTTTCTCTCTCTCCCTCCATCTCTCTATCCCTCACTCTTTTTTTTCTCTCTCCCTATCTCTCCCTCCCCTCTCTCTGTCTGTCTCCTTCCCACTCCCTCTCTCTCTCCTTCTCTCCCTCCCTCCCTTCCTCTCTCTACCTCCTTCCTCTCTCTTTCCCTCTTTCTCATTCTCTCTCTGCCTCTCACCCTCTTACTCTATCTCCCCTCCTCTCTCTGTCCATAGCATTTCCACTCCCTTTCTCTCCTTCTTTCTCTCCCTCTGCCTCTCTTCCTCTTTCTCTCTCCCTCTCTCACTTCCTTTCTCTCTCCCTCTCCCTTTCCCTCCCTTTCTCCCCTACTCTCTCCCTTAATCTCTCCCCCTCTAACTCTTTCTCCCTCCTCCTCTCTCTGTCCCTAGCCTTCCCACTCCCTCTCTCTCCCTCTGCCCCTCTTTCTCTCTCCCTCTTTCTATCGCTTTCCCCCTCTTCCCCCCTTCTTCCCTATTCTCCCTCCCTCTCTCCCCCTCTATCTCCCCCCTCTCTCACTCTCTCTCTCCCCTCCTTTCTCCACTTCTCCCCTACTCTCTCCCTCTCTCCCCTTTAATCTTCTGAATTAAATCTTATTCAGATTCATGAACATTTTCACAAAAATTCTGGTCAAACTTCTGGATTGCAGAATTAATTTGCCCCTCTCCAGTCTTTAATATTTGACTTCCACAAAACACTGTTAAACTTCTTTTTTATCCAATCCTGTTTTGGCCTTTTTGTTTTTGTTTTTGTTTTTGTTTTAAAAAAATAGCACATCCCAAATTGAAATAATACTGTGAACAAAGCTTCCAGGTTAACCTGCTGACAAAAGTGCAATGCAAGCAAAGATAGAACGTGACACAAAACACAGCTGTTACCATGACGATAAGAATGTTGTACGACAACTGACGTTTTGCTGGACATATTGATTTGTCTAAACCGGGAGAAAAAGTTAAAGAGAGCAAGTCATGGGGCAGCTTAGGAGTTTTCCCCAGCTGAATTCTTTACTTTAAAGAAAGCAAAAAAAAAGTAGAAAAAAATAATTACTTTTCAGCCTCTAACCTTTCCAGCAAGTGACTTTGTGATAAATAATCCACAGGTCCCTCTAGTGCAATCCATCAGTTAGAGTTCCTAATTACTTTAGACTCACTTTGAAAACCCTTCCAGTGCCGCTTTCAGATAAATAAGAAATGATCGCACACTTCTCTCTGGAACCCACAGGAAGACTCTGCACGCCCTCCCCAAGGTTCCTTCCGTCTGAACCAATATCCTCCAATTGTTCTGAAAAAAAACACCTCTAAATTCATTAAAACAGTAGATCTAATCCCAAACCATACTCGCCTTGGGCTGTATATGTTGTCCATGAATTAAGCAGGGCTCAAGGGTGAAACGTATGAAATGCTCTCTGCTAATTGTCTCTGAGAATTTCAAAAAAATGAAAAAATTGTAAATTTGCTTTGCTGCTAATTGAGTCATTATGTTTCTTCCATGTTGAAAGGTAATTTAGACTCTTTTTTTCTTCGAAAAGGGCAAATCTCATAACAGTCACTGATAGTCTCAAGGCCGCCTTCATTTTTTAAAGTCCTTTTTAAGATGTTCATTTTAATCTGTTAGATCAAAGTTTTGGGACAGTTTATAAAAGGCATGATAATGGATGGCTTTTGTTATATGGGCCTATAGTGTAGAAATAGGGACTTGTCGGGTCCTCATCAGTGGCATAACCTGAAGCTTCTGGTCTCCAATGCAAAAACTCTAATAGGATCTTACATGTCATTTATAGTGTTGACATGCATATATTGGGCATGAGCACTTATTGAGAACCCGTAGGTACCAGGCCATGAGTATCACCACAACCTTTGAACCCCCCATAGTGATGGCCATGATGCAATTTTTTTTTTTTTTAAATCACTCATCATGTACACCAATTTTAGGGCTAGTGCTAAGATTAAGATGCCACGGTGATCTAGTTGACCACTCATTACGCTTGCCAAGCCAAAGATGGGTTAAACATGGTACCTACAGTATAGCTGTTGTTCAATGATCCCAATTTATCAGAATGCTCCTCAAATGCTCTTCAATTTTGCAGCTGCCCGAAAGCCACAACAGTTGGAGCTCAACCTGTCAATTTTATTATTAAAGGTTGACTGGTAAAGGTCCATAGAAAGTTAAGCCACTAACAGTTGGGTTTGAGCAGGAGGGCAGTGAGCTGTTTCAGGAGAAGAGCCATGTGTCACTGACCACCCTGCTCATGATAGGGAAGGGATAAAGGAAGAGGCCAGGGTTGGACTGAAGTCCCTTGGGCCCACCCTCGGTATATATAGTACCTTAAAAGGGTTTTTCAAGACTTTTTAACTGTGACCCCTGTTGATCAGCGGCGCCAGCACGGCTTTCTAGATTACCAAGCACAGCACCTTACATTTGATAGCGGCTTTGTTTGGTAGCACACTCAGCCCCATACATTTCAATGGGGCTGAGCTGCGCCTAGGCCACGTGACTGATTAACATGTTGTCAGAGAGAAGGCCACGGAGCTACTGAGAGTGCCGATGCCTTCTCAAACAGCTGATCGGCCTTCTAATAATAAAAAGCACCCCAAAGAGTACCCCGCAATATCAGTCAATAAAGTAAGGCAAATTTCTCTTGAGACATTTTGGTTCTCTTGTCCTTCTGAAAAAAGAATTAACTTGCATGTTTCATGAAGAGAGGTGTAAGCTTTGTGGGGTGTTGTAATTCTTTTGTCTCGCTTTCAGTTGAATGTTACTTTGGAGGTCTCGCTGGTTTATCTGAAGTTGATCCAAAATAGCGAAATAGGTGTTGTCTGTTTTTGCTATACTGATGATATCTGGTGATATCTGGTGATAACAAGAAGCTGTCCCTTTAGGTGAATTGGAACAGCAGGAGCTATAAGTATAATTACTTGCTACGGCACAGCAATTAGATAAACAGTAAGGAGAACACAGCATCCATATGAGTGCTGCCTTATTTTCACACAGTGGATTGTCAGCGATACCTTTAAGCATGTTTATGTAGCAAAGCTAGAAAAATAGCTAAGCCAGCCTCACATCTGCAGCTAGCCCTTTCAGGAAAAAAAAAACTTTATCAGAGTAAAGCAGATAAGAACAGCTTTTCTAGTTGCAAGGCCTTAAGGGGAACCTCATGGTAGGTGCTATTTGTATTATGGAGACCAGTTGATATATGTGATGACTATTGTAAGCTAGACAATGCTCCTCTTGATTTCTGGTAAAATACACATTATCATGTCTAACATCTGCTGGCATCAGATAGGTTTAGGAAAGTTAATCTTAATATCTTTCCCAGAAACCCAGAGGGGCATTGCCTGGCCTACAATACTGCGCAGACATATTCAGCATATTAAGCGGCTCTCCATAATTAGAAAGAGTACCCCTTAGACAATGCATATGTATTGTTAAGAAACACACATTTGTGTTCTTGTCTGTCTCCCTCTCTCTCAAATTGATATACAGCTCCTTTAAAATTGTTTTTTAAGCAGTCTTTATGTTACTTGCAACAATGGTTACAGCCTGACTTACTGCAAGAATCCACCTGTATGGCAAAGGTAGGCCTTCTCTCCCTCTTTGAAGCAGCCCTTGAGGCAGGTTGTCTCTCTCTCACAGAGCCTGGACTGGTGCAGCACACACCACATGGATAAGGGTTCCCTGGAACTACTTTGCACACACGTTCCTGAACAGGAACAGCTCTATTGTGCCCTTTGACTTGAGGACCTGTTTGTCCTGGTCATGAGACCACAGGTCCTTCAACAACTTTTGCTTGTATCTATAGGTTACACATGTATGCCACTAGCAGTGAATTTTTGAAAAGATTGAAAAGAAAAGATTTTTGCAGTGAATATAAAAAGTTATAGGAGTGAACATGGTGCTGAAAAATATTGCCTGTTGGTTGATGCAGGTGGCATTTTTCTTTAACATACCATCTGTGGCAGATACGTTTGGGGTTTATATGTAGACAAAATTTCACCCTCATCCTTCCTAACTATGACTTATTCTCATCTATGCCTGTACAAAAGCATGAAAAATTCACCTTCTGGCACAAGAAGAAGGCATCGGTGAGAAGGGGGTAGTAATAAAAATGGTAATCTATTGTCTATGTGTATAGGTAATAGTGATGGTAGGTAGGGGGGCTTTTTTATGTTGGCTTCTCTAGGTGCTGTCCTGATTGCTACCACCTTTTATTGCTAATAAAAAAAAAATTCATGTATTCAATTATTTCAGTGAATTTGCTAATACATATTATCTCCTCATCAAGAGGATTTGTCAAACAGGCCATTAATTAAGATCATGAATCAAAGCTTGTACTCTGGGGTACTGATTAGCAGTAATGAAGAGCTATGCACAAAAATCCAAAATCTCACAATCAGTCCTTTAAACATCTACACATCTAACACAGTACAGTAATGCATGTCCTGTAATGAACCCAGGTGCTGCTTTCGCATATATAGAGGTTATACAGGACAGATCTCGTTGTAAGGACTCAAGTGACCCCCCTCATCCCCAAGAGAGAAGAAATCTATGGCACACCAACTTGATCATATCATCGTTGCCATTATCAAACACCCAAAAAATAATAAATTCCAGCATCTAGCAATCTCCCCTACTGTCATCTAAAGCAGTGTTCCTCAACTCCAGTCCTCGGGGCCCACCTACCGGTCATGATTTGTGAATATCCCACAGAATAAATACCTGTGGTAAGTGCTGATGCACTGACACTAATCACCTGCTGAATACAAAGGAAATCCTGAAAACATGACCAGCAGGTGGGACCTGAGGACTGGAGTTGAGGAACTCTGATCTAAAGCATGGGCTAGGTTGTGGCTGAACCCATTAATTTGTCACAACTTGGACATCAATGACGAAGTTCTGATACTCAGGTTGACTCTAGGTTGATATGTGATTTACCGTATTTTTCGCTTTATAAGACGCACCCGATGATAAGACTCGCCTCAGATTTTAGAGTAGGAAAATAAGAAAAAAATATTTTTCATCAGACCTCATATCAGACCCCCCATAAATTTCAGGACATCATATCAGACCCCCATCAGACCTCAGATCAGCCCTTTCAGACCCCATCACACCTCAGATCAGCCCACACAGCCAGATCAGACCTTAAATGAGCTAATCAGCCCACTCAGCACCCATATCAGCCCACTCAGCCCCCATCAGACCTCAGATCAGCCTATCAGCCCCCATATCAGCCAACTGTGCCCCCATATAAGCCCACTCTACCCCCATCAGACCTCAGATCAGCCCACTGTGCCCCTATATCAGCCCACTCTGCCCCCATCGGACCTCAGATCAGCCCATCAGCCCCATCAGAATAAAATAAAAAACTCTCTCATCTCCCTGTGCCGTGGCTCCGCTCCTCTATCTTCTCCTGCCGGTGCTGCACTGTCACCTGACGTCAGGTCATGGTGCGCAAACTACGTCCTGACGCTGTACAGGGTCAGGACAGTGCAGTGACGGCAGGAGAAGACAGAGGAGCGCCGGACCTGGAGCGGAGCTGCAGCGCAGGAGGGTGAGTATGTTTTCCCATTCCCAGAACCTATTACAGACTAGTGAGTGCTTCCATAATAGAAGCTCTCACTAGTATTTGCTTTATAAGATGCACTGCAATTTCCCCCTACCTTTGGGGGAAAAAAGCGCGTCTTATAAAGCGAAAAATAATATCGTAAATTGTTTTACATAGAAAAACATGGGCATGGTGGAATACTGCAAAGCTGGCTTCGTAAGCAACATTTGGCAAAATTTTCTATGTTGTTTTTCACATTTTCTAAATGTGAAAAACAACATAGAAAATGTTGCATCCAGAAGTAAGCTAAAAGGTCATTGCTAGGATTTATGCCATCCCTTTATGATCAGTGGAGGCTGAAATCGATGCCACCAATCCTGAGAACAAAGGCGCTGGTTTAGTGCCGTCTTTCCTTCAAAATGTTCCCTGCACATCAGCACCCGGGCCACCACCAGCACAGCCGGCCCCATTCATTTCTTGCAAAAACCAGGCTGGGCCAGGTGAGATGACTATCCGGGATCCTGGCTCTGTCAATCAAGAAGAGAAGGGAGGGTCTGGCAGAGGAGACAGGAGGAGGTATGGTGGCTGATTGGATGACAATTCAATAGCACATGCAGGCACTTGTGGATATTGGTCTCCACTGTACAAGCTTGGGGTTAGTCTGGCCTGGAAGTGGTTTGGGTGATGGGTATCTGAGCCGTTGTCCCTCACCTGCAGCAGTGTCTGTAAATCTGTAATTTCACTAAACACCCTTATGTCTTGTCACAATGATGCTTTCTGGAAGCAGTGTTCTTGATGCAGATGATTTCTCTGAAGTATTGGTCTGACAGGAGAAACTGGATCCGGTCTAGGAGTAGGAGCTCAGGCATGTGCTTCCTCTTCTTTCCCTATCTGAACTGGAGCTCCTCCTCCTGGCAGGAAGTCAGACAAGCCTACTCCTACCGAAGAGTGGTTAGTCCTGTTCCTGCCAACCATTGCCAACCTTATGAAAATATATAACAATACATAAAAAATACACAATAAAAAATTATTTTCCAGAATGACTCACTAAAAGAAAGGACTCATTACATTCAGCTGAACTAGTCCTACAAGGCCTTGTGCCTGGTTTAAAAGTAACAGGTTCCCTTTAAGTTAACCCTTCTTTTTACAAAAAATGTAGAGAAAATTCTGAATTTCTGCTTGTAGTATTTTCCTCTTTTATCTTTTTTTTTTTTCCGGCAAGTAGGTGGAAGCACTGGTGTCTATATGGGGCCTTCTTTACTGATATGGACAGTGCAAGCAGCTTCATCATTCATATATGGCGCAGGAGACAAAAGAAATTCTTCTAATTAATAATAATAACCAGGCAGTGAGTGGTGATAACATTTGGTTTATTAATAGGGCTTTTCTTGGGTTTATGATCAGTCGTTGAGTCTGATTGTTTATGCAGTTTAGATGGTCACTGGTCCCAATGGATGGCTGAGTGCTCTGGTAACATCTGCCTCAATCAACCATCTGCTATGTTCATTGGATGAAAAATGGTTAATAATTACATTCATGACTATAAGTGTCGCTTGTGTTGGTCCAGCCGTCCCATAAACTTCCGACGACTCATTCGTACTATGGCCAGGCTTAAAGTGGCAGGATGTGTGATGGGACGATCAAGCAATGTATAGAGAGATACTGTAATGAAGGGTTCTTTGAGCTTAGATAAAAAAAATCCTGCTTCCACTCAAATCAATGGAGCTGAGCTGCAATACTAGACACAGTCTGTGTGCAATAGTGGCACTGTTTGTAGGAAAAAATAGATCTTTTTTTCTTTCCTTAGTAGTGCACCAATGATATGTAGGGTGGTCAGAGCATAGGAAGATGTTACATGGATGGTTGGCTTAGCAGAATGAAACTTAAAGGGGTTGTGCCACAAAAAATATTCTACATTTTTTTAAACCAGCACCTGGATCTGAATACATTTGTAATTACATGTCATTAAAAATTTAGTATAGCCAGTGAGCTATTCAATAAAATGTCTCTGTATAGCGCCACCTGCTGTTTGGTTTTTCTCTCTTCTTCCTTTGTCCTGCTCACTGAGATGGCCGCACATGCTCAGTTTCATCCTTCAGCTGCCTCATGAGGTGTGATCTGGTTCTAGCTTTGTTAGAAAGAGATTGTCATGTACTATATGATGTCTGATATTTATTTTTTACATTAGTCATGGCATAGTTCCTTTAAAGGGGTTGTGGCAAGTATTCACAGGATAGGGGATAACTAATTGATCGAACTGTTAGGAAAAATACGGTCCCATTCTCCTGATCTGACGGAGCAGCAGGTCGAGGATGTGCCTGGGCGCTCCTTTGATTCTCTAGGGGTCCAATGGAAATTGCCGAATGTCATACTCAGCTATCTCCTGCAGTGCCATAGAGAATGAATGGAGCAGCATGGCGTATGCCCAACCTACCATTCCATTACATCGAGGGAACCGGATCTCCATTCTCTGGATCGGTGAAGGTCCCAGCTCTTGGACTACCACTGATCAGTTATTTATACCCCATCCTGTGGTAAGGGGATAACTTTTAAACTTGGCACAACCCCCTTAAGGCATCATGCACACGAACGTATTTTCTTTCCATGTCCGTTCCATTTTTTTTTGCGGACCGTATGCGGAATCATTCATTTCAATGGGTAATTTTGTGTGCATTCCGTTTCCGTATTTCCGTTCCGCAGAAAGATAGAACATGTCCTATTATTGTCCGCATTACGGACAAGGATAGGAATTATTATGTTCTATTATGGGCCAGCTGTTCCGTTCCGCAAAATACGGAATACACACAGACATCATCTGTATTTTTTGTGGATCAGTTTTTTGTGGACTGCAAAATAGATACGGTTGTGTGTATGAGGCCTAAAGGAGTGTATAGGATTGGAAAAACATGGCTGGTTTCCTCCAGAGACGGCAATCCATGTTTTTTTGGCTAGCTTTGTCTTTTCAAGTATATAAGATTGAGCGGCAATACTGCACGTGACCTGTGGACAGGTGTGGCACTGTTTCTAAAAGACAAGAGCTGTGTTTTTTCTAATCCTTTAACCCAACGATTAAACTATTGCCAGCTCCTATATGCATTACACCCGCTCTCTCTTAGGGCCCTATATCCTACCCTGCATTTATTCAGCCTGCGTTCAGACTGTGCTGCAGCAGCTTAAGCCATCGCTGCATCAGGGGAAAGCAATGAGTCTGAAGCCTCCACAGGAGAATTAATTAAACAAATTTCGCTCTGCCAATTGTTTGTTATTTTTGCTGACCTCACCACGTGGATTAATATTTAATTAGCCTGTAGGAGAAGTGGAAAGAACTTATTAACCTGCTCTGTCAATCTGTCAGGATGGCGGTCTCTGGACAGACGCAGTTAAAGCCAGAGTCCCGCAGATTAAATTCGACGCTTTGTCATTGATAGTGAAATAGTGAATTCAATATTTGTCCTCGGTCTGTAAAATGGATTATTGTAAGTGCAAACGGTATATGGGCATTATAATAGTCAATGCTGTGCCCGGCATAATGGGAATAAAAGGCGAAGGCCGCGTCGTGCAGTCTTTTTGTGTGTGTTTTAGGCGGTTTGCATTATTTTGTTCTTTATTGGCTTTTTTTTTTGTACAAAACAGCTCCAGACATTGCAAGTCTATGGGAATTATTAATCGCAGCACCAGCTGACTTTCAAACCTTTATTTATTTATTTATTTATTTATTTATTTTTGAATCCTGAATTTTTTTCGCACTTAAGGTACGTTTTTTGAGTCAATGGTGGTTTTTTAAAATTTTTTTGAAATTGTAGCATGCTCTGCATCTGGCATTTTTCCCTTATTTCTGACTTTTTTGTCCCACAGACAGCTATTTGTTTTTTTTGGCTTCGTTCACATTTGTGCTTCATCCTTCTGGCAGGCTGTTCCAACATAGAATGGCAGGAATTGGCTGGACAAAATACATTGCATGCAGCGCTTTTTTTCCAGCTGAACCTTGGCATATTTTTTGGGTAGTGGCCGGGTATCTGCCAGACCTCATTATAGTTAATGGGGCTGGTGGGCATTCCGGTAACATGAGCAATGTTAGGTCCAGAGATCTCAGGCAGTCTGTCCTCTGCCTGGAACGCTGCGCTGCAAACGTCAAACTAGCCTTTCCCATGCTTATTGTGTTTTTAATGGCGTTTTTGCATGGATTTATTTTCACTTATGCTTTTTTTCCCCATGCTTTTCAACAAAGGAAGTGACACAATTGAAGGGGAAGGGGGGGGGTACATACTCTCCTAAATAAAAATGCAACACATGCAAAAGAAAAAACAAAAACATCAAAAACACCTGTGCTGAAAGACATTGGGGGAAATGTATCAAAACCGGTGTAAAGGAAAAAATCGGATTCCTTTTTTCATTTTTCAGAGCTGGAAAATGAGAAATGAAATCTGATTGGTTGCTATGGACAACTCAACCAGTTTTCCTTTACACTAATTTTGATAAATTGTTTGTTTTTGCAAAAAAGTCCTAAAAATGGATGCATATTTTAGAAAAAGAAAAAACAAAACAAACTATTACCATCAGGGCCCACGCACACGACAGTGTGTATTTTGCGGTCCACAAAACAAAAAAAACGGATGACATCCTAGTGATGTCCGTGTTGTTTCCATTTTTTTTGAGGATACATTGTAAAAATGCTTGTCCTTGTCTGCAAGACAGACAAGAATAGGACACGTTATATTTTTTTGCGGACATACGGACACAGAATGCACATGGAGTAATTTCCGTTTTTTTCAAGCCCCATTGAAGTGAATGGTTCCACATACGGACGGAACAGAAAATGAAAAATTATATTTTTGTGTGCATGAGCCCTAAAGTGGTTGTTTTCCTGAATACAGCCCTTTTCCATGTCCTATATGGACTTCATAGTAGTTGACCCCAATGGGGTGATCAGAATAAGTTACATACCTCTCTCTACGCCTCCGTAAAATATCAGACAGGTACTGTATGGGCCTCGTATTACAAATATGTGTGGTATGGCTGTGTCTATAGACCCTAAGAGTTACATACCATCCTTTCTGTGTGCAATACCTTTTGCATGTTTGCATACTTTTTTGCAAATTTTGCAACCACCGGCATCTCCGTTGATCATTTGTAAGCCTCCAAAGGAAAAGTGCAATATATAACAGCGGTGACAGGATAACATTGTTTCAATACATGTGATATGTTTAGCTGAGGGCTCATGACACTTAGCTGCGTGAAAGCCAATTTGTACGACATTCAGGGTTACTATGGAAACTTCAAATGATTTACTAAGGTGTTTGAAATTTAATTACATAACATGGATTTTGCCTCGTGAAGTCACATTCAGTGGTTCAGGTTTAGAAATATTTGCCAACAAAGTATTATATGGCTGTGAGACCCATCATGCATGTAACGGAATCTTACCAAAAAATTCAAAAATTTCTGAAAATGAAACATTTGGGGGGCCATTTAGTAAACAGAAATATGCCTAAATTAGGTATATTTCTGGCGCAGATTGTGGCACAAAGGTCATTTGCACCACAATCTGTGACTTTTCCCCGCTCATACCATGTCTAAATAAGTGAGCGTGGCTTGGGCTGAGAAGGAGATAGGCTGGCTAGGAAGCTGTCTTACATTTAGAAGTGGTGGAGGATCCACTGAAGTTATGACGATCCCAGCGCCTCTACATAACTTCTGCGGATTTACCGCCAGTTTAGAAATTTATTAAGACTGGAGTCTAAAACGCTGGTCTTAATAAATGACCCCTTAATGTCTATTAAAATACAAACATGATATTCAGGGCCACTCAATATCATCATCATCCATCCATGCATAGATCCTATAGCCATTTTTGACGCTTCCCTGTTTTATGTTTTTTTTTACCAGAGGTGTGAATTGAAGCTCTTGGGCCCCAATGGAAATTAAAAGACAGGACTCCCTCTCCATGACTATCAATGGTCATTTATAGTACAGGCCTTCTCCTGTAGGTCAAAGAGAACATTTGGACTCCCTCAGGCTTGTTATGCAAGGGGGTGTGGACTCACTGTGTCACTGACTGGCTATACTCTGGAGGGGAGTGGCTAAGTAACTACCTGGTCTTCACTAGCGCCTCTGATGGTGAGGATAGGCTTGGGCCATTAGGTTAGTTACCAGGTATCACTCCAGAGCAGTCCCCGGGTCAGTAGCGCAGACCAGGGGTTCAGAGATACCAGTGCAAGGCACCGAGGGGAAAGATGTAGCCAGGAAGTCCGGAGTCAGGGTAGGCAGCGATCAAGCAAAGTCCGTAATTGAAGTCGAAGGTCAGAGGCAGGCTGCAATCAAGCAGAGTCCAGTACACAGAAAAGCAGAAACTTCCAAACACCTTCACACAGGGGACTAGACTAGCTAGTGACCAAGATTGCTCAGGCGTCTTCCTGAGACAGGAAGCACCTTTAAATACTTCCTGCAACCCAGCCATAGGCTGGGGAGATAGAGGGTGTGTACGTGCTGCCTGACAAAAGGAGGAGAGACACGTCCATGCACACCCTACCAAACAGTACAGGACTCAAGCAGGAAGTAAGCTCTGCCATGGAGCACAGATACAACAGTTTAAGTTACCTGCTGCCCGCACTTGTCAGTTCAGCGCATGGCAGCGGGAGAGAATGAGGGAGACTGGCGCCCATGCCCGTATATAGGGTCAGCAGAGCAGGCACGGAGCACTGGGCTAACAAGGCTCCAGGGCCCAGGTGTGACCACAGCCAGTACATCCCCTATAAATACTCCCCTGCCTACTGGACTACCACCTTCTTACGACTATTGATCCTCTAAAGTCAGAGGTGTAACATGAAGTTCTTGGCCCCAATGCAAAATCTGTGAGAGGACCCTCAGATTATCAATTGGTATTTATAGTACTGGCCTTCCCCTATTACAAAGAAATACTTTTTGGCCCCCTCAGGCTCCAAGGCCCAGGTGAAACCACAACTACTGGGTCTCCTGTCTACAGGATTAATTATTCACACATACATTTATTCCCACCACATCAAACTTACCCCATGTTATAATAGTGATTTATATTACCCCACCATGTCACCTCTAATTTTGAATTAGAAGACACTAATCTAGATTAATTCAGCCATCTTGTGAAAACCGATGTCTGCAGACAATAGCTCTGATAAATCAATTTTAAATCCCATATCCAATCTGCTAAGAAACACTCACAAAACATAACAGAAACAGAAAATTTGGGGGCATATTTATATAAATCACTTCCCAGCTATGGACACCTTTGAACGAAATTATTATTTAATTCTACTTATCTTGGCCTAAAAAAAAAACATTTTTCTAATTGGTCTTATTAAAAATATTTAACGGTTTGTCTTCTACAACCTTCAGTTTCACTGCATCTACAGACTGTTTTCTCCTCCAATAGTGACTCAATTAAAGAGTTGCTCTGTTGGCTCAATCTGTGGCCCTTATGTCTAGTTCCCTGGCAGCTCATTAAAGGGAGTCTGTCAGCTAATTCTTACCAATATAACTAACATCAGTGCCCCACAGAAGATTGCAGACACATTCCAGACATCCCTGTGTGCACTGTGTGTCTGTATTACATGTCCAGGAAAAGCATTTTTATTCTGCTGGAAAACAGCTCCCAAGTGCCCGGCTGAAAGTGAAAGTGAAAACAGCGTTCTCTCCCGACTCAATTTCTCACAGCTATAACTTCTAATATAGTGAATATAATGCTATAATTCTGGTATCGTTTGAAAGGTTGGAATGCCAGCTTTCAAACAAGGCCAGGTTCATATTTCTAGTGGCTACCAAAGATATGAGCAACTAAACCAGCCCTCCTCTGTTCAGTCTGGTTTGCTTTGCGCACTTGCAGGAGCAGAGCTGGGCACTTGGGAGCTGTTTTCCAGTCAGAGAACTAGAGATGGGGCTACAGATTGAGCTGTCAGAACAGCTCTCTGATCGGTTTTAACTGAAGGAGAGGATACAGTCTGCAGATGCAATGAAACTGAAGGATGTAGAAGACAAGCTGTTAAATATTTTTAATAAAGACCAATTGGAAAATTATTTTAGTTGTCACACGGAGCCAGCGGCATGCTTCCTCCGTGCAGCGCCGCAGGACTCACACTGTTGTTCAGGAGCGAGGACGAGATGTGCGACCTCGTCTCCATGACAACAGGGGCGGGAAGGACCCGGCGTGCGTTCAGTCTCTGCATGGCCGGCGTCCTCCCCATCTCCCTGACGACATGCAGGAGGAGCTTCAGCTATGAATATGTGTGCTATAGGTCACATGACGCTGGACACGTCACGTGGCCTACCACTGAGTACTGGCAAGGAAGCCAGCACTTGCTGTTTCACTTTTGGAGTTAGGTCATGTGACGCCGCCTCGTCACATGACCTACTTGGAGCCCTATTTAAACAGGCAGCCTGCCAGCCACAGGTTGCCTGAGATTGGTCTATACCTCCAGTGCTAGTGCTTGCTAATGCCTCATTGTGACTAATGTGTTTTGGACTTCGGTTGTGTATTTTTGACCTTGCTTTTGCTCTCTCCCCAGGTTTTGACGTGACTTCCTCATACGACTTTTGGCTTGCTGACCCTCCGATAGTGTGTTTGTGTTCTGTCTTTGTTTGTTGTATTTCAGGCTAGGGATTGTCGCCCATTTACGCGCCGTTACATAGGACGGGCCATGTAAGTAGGCAGGGACAGAGGTTGGGGCTCAAGTTAGGGCTCACTAATCCCCGTATTGTGACATTAGTCCAATATAAATAGAAGTCAATAATAAATAAAAAAACACAAAAGGTGTCAATGGCCTTTAGGGTACATTTTGTGGGACAGTCCCCCCAAAAAACTATTGAGAGATACATTCAGTACTGTGCAAATGTTTTAAGCAGCTGTGGAAAAAAATTCTGCAAAACATGAATGTGTTCAAAAACAGAATTGTTAATAGGTTAAATTTAAATTAGTTCTTCAGCAAGACAACCCCAAACATACAACCAATGTCATTAAGGATAATCATCAACATACAGAAGAACAAGGGGTCCTGGAAGTCATGATATGGCCTTCACAGAGCCCTGATCTCAACTTCATTGAGTCGGTCTATGATTACATGAAGAGACAGAAGAATTTGAGCAAGCCTACATTCACAGAAGATCTATGGTTAGTTCTCCAAGATGTTTGGAAGAACCTACCTGCCAAGTTCGGTAAAAAAAAGTGTATCTACAAGAACTGATGATACCAACGGTCGGTCACACACACCAAATATTGATTGGATTTAGATTTCTCTTTAGTTTATTCACTTTGCATTTTGTTGTTGACAATAAACTAACACTTCTATTTTTGAAAGTATTCTTACTTTGCCACATTTTTCCACACCTGCCTAAAACTTTCTCATGATACCTTGCCCAGCATTCACAAAGAAGGTTTGGACCAGAATACATAGCATAACCTATAGTTATATAGAGCCTTCCAAATTGTGTGAAGGAGGCTAGAGAGTTACAGATGCAGGTCTAAGGCACATGAGTGGCTGCACAGTCACCCTATGCAGCTGCATGCATGTCACAAGCAGTAGAGAGGGAAAGAGATAAGTCGTTGACCATAACCTTATCTGATTTACAACAAACATCAAGCAGCCTGAAAGAGATTCCATGACAACAGAATACACAGATGTAAGAAGATTTAAAGTTGTCAGCAAGTGCATTCTTAGATTGTTGCTATGCAACAGCCCAGACAGATTCTGTCTGATATATTATTCACGAATACAGGTGAGAATTTACTTTTATTCACTAAAGATATATTTTAAGAAATGCATGACATTGGCAACAATCCCACAAAGTTAGCTTGCCCTGGTTAGAAAATGGTCAGAGATTATATAAACCCTGCCCAGAAAACAGGCATTCCTGGGCAGGTATGAGTGGACCCAAATTTACCAATTTTGGTAAGTATGGAAATTAGGGATAAGCGAATCGACTTCAATTCGCATAAAACTTTGTTTCAATACTGTACAGAGCAGGAGCTCCGTACAGTATTAGAATGTATTGGCTCCGTGGAGCCAAAGTTATTGCTCGGGAAATGGTTTTCCACGTCTCGGCTCATCGGAGCCAATACATTCTAATACTGTACGGAGCTCCTGCTTTGTACAGTATTGGAACAAAGTTTTATGCGAATTGACTTCGGATGTTTCATCTGAAGATGATTCGCTCATACCTAATGGGAATACTCATAATTAATTCTTCATTATATGATTTGAACTGGTTTTAAAGGGAACCTTTAGTTATGGGCAGCATAGTGGCTCAGTGGTTAGCACTGGTGCCTTGCAGCACTAGGGTCCTGAGTTTGAATCTGACCAAGAACAACATCTGGATGGAGTTTGTATGTTGGTGTGGGTTTCCTCTGGGTACTTTGTTTTCCTCCCACACTCCAAAGACATACTGATAGGGACCTTGGATTGTGAGCCCTATTGGGGACAGCTTGATTTAAGTACCTAAAATAAATGAAGACGATGGCTTACATTTCCAATATTTTCTACTGGATACAATATGTCAGATAGTTCAACTTAAGACAATGTACAACTAGTTTAAATTGAAGCTCTCATGCACCAGAGTGAAACCTGAGAGTGACTATTATGCTCCTCGGGCACTAGGGCTTAGGTATGACTACTAGCTCTGTACTGCCTCTAGCTATGCCATGCTTTGTACAATATAAACTTTCTGGCTTTTAATGACCAAAGTCTACATTCCAACATGGCACAAGTCAGGATGAATGCACCTTCAGCTCATTCATTAAAACCTTTTTAATACAAAAAGATTTCACACCCAGTGGAACAAAAATCATTTTCTTACAGCTGGGTGGTCAAGGATGTTTTTATACCTGCTGTAGACTCTCCCTTTACTCCATTACTATCCTGAGCCATCTGTGCCGGATATTGATGTTGACCCAGTCTTCCAAGTCACCAGAAGGTGAAGAAGTCAGCAAGTTCATGGCCTTGTTTCACAAACTTAACTGAAGTGAATAAGACAGGAGATCTCTATATCCTCTGTAGATGTGCATGAGTGCCCAGAACTCCTTCCGTGCTAATTGTTTTACACCAGTCGATTATCTCAGATGGAGAAAGCTATTTACAGCGTTGATCGTGATTGATGTGGTTTCAAAAAACAAAAATAAATAAAACGTAAAAATGTTGTAAAATAACATGGAAATTGTAAAAAAAAAGGAAGAAAAAATATTCTTTCTTGTCCTGGTTTAATTACAGAAAAAAAGTCAACTCAAAGAAACTATGAGCCAAGGAAATAGGATGAGATAAACCGTAAACGCAAAGAAATAAACAGAGAAAACAAGATTAAAAACATGGAAGGAAAAGAAAAACTGGAGAAAATATAAATACTGTAATTGAGTCATAATATGTAAATTAAAGGAGTTGGCCTCTCTTTTATAATTAATGGCCTATGCTCAGGATAGGCTACTCATATTAGATCCAACCCCCCCACTCCCACCCCTGCTGATCAGCCATTATGTGGTATCTCCGGCACAATTTGGTGGTGGAACTACACAGCTCTGTCCATTGTGTAGATGGAGCTGGTAACTACAGGGAGGAGTTCTGCAATAACCAGAAAGGTCCACTTTACAATTGGCACACTTGTGTAGTTCTGTCGCCGACTTCCGGCATTAAAGCTACAAGGTCACAGCTGATCAGCAATGTGTCGGACCCATACAGATCAGATATTACTGGACTATCCTGAAGGTAGGCCACCAACGATAAACGAAAGGACATCCCCCTTTAATTAGTTTATATCTACTATTTCAAATAATGGATATCTCATTGTTCAATATCTCAATATTATCAATATATATTTTCATAAAATGACTACATGGAGATGAAAAAATGATTTTTTTCAGGTTGGACAACCCTTGTAAGTGAAGGGGCAGAAGCACTGTGTCCCTTTGGCTTTCATTGAGGTAGTAGAGTCAAGTGTGTGGACCAATATACTTTCTATGGATATGTACACCACACACTTTGCTCTCCAAGGAGGTCCAAGCAGAGCCAATCAAGGCCAAAGGGGCATAGCGCCACGATGAGTTCTTCTGCACTTTCTCAGTAGGGTTCTCAGCACTCCCAAAAACATTCCAAAGTTTTACAAAAAAGAATAGTTATGCTTTAATGAAAGTCACACAATGAGACAGAAGATATACTGTATGTCCTAATGGAAAACTTGTAGCTTCTCCAGGGTTGGGTGACTTCACAGAAATGGGTAATGGGTAATCTCTTAAACTCTAATTATTCTCACAAACACTTAGCAGCCAACTCAGTCCCTCCACCCATGAGGTTCCTCAGCTACCTTGTACATGTCCGTGATGCTGTCTTGCTCGAGAACGTATCTAGCCAATTGTTCAATGACATGTTAAAATTAGACCCATTGAGCCCTCTTACCACATGTTTACCCTCCAAAGTTCCGAAAGGTGAATTAACCTTCAAGTATTAATACAACACATCTTAATTTCCGATATCTCATCCATCTCTATAGCTGTTGTTCTGATTGCATTTTACAGTCGAGCAGTGCCTACATTTAGGGAAGCGTGAGTACCATTATGCTGAGACCAGAGTAATTGTCTTATATATTATACATCATATTATTCATTATATATAAGTGAAATCGCTCATGTTGATTTATGTTCCCGCATTGTTGGCCCACACAAAACCAGGAGCCTACAACTCTTCAGGATCTCAATACTTCATCTGTTTATGCCGGCTAAGCACAATTATTGCAATTCTGCATTGTTCTATGATTTCCTTTGTCGGTTTCCACTGGTGTTAAGAGAACAACGATGTTGTACGAAACATTTTATTCAGCAAAAACATTGACACAATTGTGCGTAGCGACAAAATACCTGTCGTAGGATTCAATGATTATATTATGATGCGAAAATGAGCTAAAAATGATATAAGTACTAAGATATAATCTCAATGGGGTTCTAGATTATGCTATATGTAGAAAAAACACATAAATTAACATACTAATAAAACAAACACAATGCATTTTTGGGAGATTTTTAATTTGTATCACATGTATTTTTATTATTTCAACTCTCTGCAGTCAAAGCTTAAGAAAAAAAAATGAGAGAGGTCTTCTTTAACTAACTTTGTAAGCTGAAAAGGCCAATGATAAAGTGAAAATGGAAATCTAAAAAGCAAAAAGAATTAAAAACAAAAGAGGAAAGATAAAATATGCAATCTAAATTGATTTCCCATAACATAGCTGTTTGGCTATTCAAAAAAAACCCCACATGAACTCGTGTATATTTCTGTTATTGATTTATTAATGAAGACAATGACAAATATACGCCAATGGGACTTCCATGTATCAGCTGAGGCAAAATTGCAAAGGGAAACAGGGTGCGGAAATAATTTAGTAGCAGGAAAGGAAGATTTTAAAATATTAATGAATAAACCAAATAAAAAAATAATACATTCATTTCTCTTAAAGGGAATGTGTCACCAGAAAATGACCTATTGCTTAAATCAAGATTTTATTTATGTTAAACATATTTTGAGAATGTGTGCTTTTCTTTAAAGTTTCCATGTTACAATGAAAGGTAACACCTAGGTATAGATAACACAAGATCACATATACTCCCCCTCCCTGCACAATGACCTCTACACAGGTCACAGAGCATGCCCACGACACTTGTCCATAGATGACAATGTGTCATCTCCAGACCAACTGTTCCTATTGGCTATTGTAAGTACAGTATCTAACAAAAGTGAGTACACCCCTCACATTTTTGTAAATATTGTATGATATCTTTACATGGGACAACATTGAACATCTGACAATTTGATACAATGTAAAGTAGTCAGTGTACAGCTTGTATAACAGTGTAAATGTGGTATGCCCTCAAAATAACTCAACACACAGTCATTAATGTCTAAACTGCTGGCAAGAAAAGTGAGTACACTCCTAAGTGAAAATGGCCAAATTGTGCCCAAAGTGTCAATATTTTGTGTGGCCACCATTATTGTCTAGCACTGCCTTAACTCTCTTGGGTATGAAGTTCACTAGAGCTTCACAGGTTCCATTCCTCCATGACAACATTACAGAGCTGGTGGGTGTTAGAGACCTTGTGCTCCTCCACCTTCTGTTTGAGGATGCCCCACAGATGCTCAATAGGGTTTAGGTCTGGAGACATGCTTGGCCAGTCCAGCACCTTTACCCTCAGCAAGGCAGTGGTCGTCTTGGAGGTGTGTTTGGGTCGTTATCATGTTGGAATACTGCCCTGTGGCCCAGTGTCCGAAGGGAGGGGATCATGCTCTGTTTCAGTATGTCACAGGTGTATGTTCAGACAAGATGTCCACCCTCGTAATCATGTACATAAAATAAAATAAAAACATATTAGAAAAAAAGAATACATTTATTTATTTGACTGTAGATGTTTTCTATCTTGTAAGAGTTGGAGGCCATGAATTTTCACAATTTTACAAATTAATTGAAATATATTTTTGCTAATATATGTTAACATGTGCATGCCTTACATAGACAACCCAGTAGAAGGTAAATCTACGACAAGGTTCACACTACAATTGTGAGACTGAAGTGTTGTATTGAACAGTGTAGTCAACCGCATAAAAAAATACTGTTGAGTCAAAGGTATTTCGACTTATTCCAGCCAAATATATGCCAAAAAGGCATACATTTAGCTAATTATAGAATATGGACACATATATGAGTGTACGCTAAAGGTAGAACCCAAACCTGGTGAGAGCTTAAAGGCTATGTACATCTTTGGGGGCAATTTATTATTATTATTATTATTATTATTATTATTATTATTATTATTGCATTGTACTCTTTTTAAGCTAAATATTTTTTAATTGGTCTTTATTAAAAATATATGCTTTTTTTGTACAGAGCTGAGATGCTCTAGTATCACCCATTGGATTTTCTGTCTTTTCCATCAGACCAGGAGCTGACAGACTCCTTATCTCTGCTCTCTGACCTCCTAAACACTCATTATAGCTCAGTTCTCATCTTACAAATAAGAATGTGGCTTAAATAAGTGCTTATGACCTCTATGTAGTTCAGAGATAAGTAAAGTGAAAGTACCAGTCACACAGTTAGAAAAACAGTTAACCCTTTGTGACAGAACGGCTCAATATTTTTAATAAAGACTAATTGAGAAAATGATTTTTAGCTACAAATGAGCAAAATTCAATCATCCAAAAAAATTGCCTCCGAAGGTGTACATAGCCTTTAACCCTAACCTGACACCATCTTACCATGGTACCAGTAGTAGACAAAGGAGAGATCAGCAAACAGGATTCCACCCGCTGTGCACGTGGTTGGAAAATGACCCAAAGGTCAAGGAAAGGGCCTAAATGAACTGATTTGAGAACTTAGAGATGAGTGAATCGATTTGTATGGATGAATTTATCTCATCAACAAAAGTTCTTCACCTGCAAGAGGCTGCCCCACTGGTGGAAAATATCCCCTCTGATGCTTGTTTGACAAGGCCCTGACAATCTCACGACTGCCCCAAATAGCGGCACAAGGGCAGAGGCTCTCCGAACAGCGACTATTTGCATCGCTACCTGGAAGTAGAAACAGTGGCTCAGGCACGAGATTTTCAGGGCCAGGTGAGATGTTCAGTCCTGTCAATAAAGTGGCAGGGGAGCTTCTTCATCCGAGGGGACAGTCTCTCGCAGGTGAAGAACTCTGGTTGATGAGACCAATCAATTCACCCAAATCAATTCGCTCATCTCTACCAGAACCTTTTGTCCCTAATGGCAAAACCCAGAACCATAATGGAAAATCCATTTTGATCTTTGTTATGGTGCCCCCTCTTTTCTATGTACATCACTGTGTAAGTACAGTATATATATTTGACTTAATAATTGAATAATTCTGTTAATAGGAGCTGGAGAATAAAATGGAAGCCCCCTACTACTGTATAGAACAGTCCACAATACATATTGCCTCTTTGAGGGGATATAAATAGTCGCCAAATGTTTTAATGACCTCTTAGAGTGAAAATAAATGCAACTTATAATTAGAGTTATAATTCGTTTCAAGCCCCTGTACATTTTCCCTTGATCCTCCGAGATGTAAGAAAACCTCAATAACATCAGCAATGAACTCTCTGTGTAAGTGCCGCCATATGAAATTCACAGATTCATTTTGATTCCGCAACCTCTCACTCCATATCCTGTGTATTATTTTATCACTCCCAATAATTTGAATAAAATGCATATTTGTATTCTGTTATGTCCTCCCTCCCGCTTCCCTAACACTCCGAGTATTATTATATCATGAATTATGGTTATGACTCCACAGACAGAGGCTTTATTTAACCACACAATCGAAAAATGCGGCAACAGGGTATTAATTATATAAATAGTATATTACCGGAGAGTTTGGTTTTGCGTAGAGATTATTGATAGACTCTAATTCCATTGGGTTTGATGAATGTTAGGAGGTGCTTACCTTATTTTTTCATACGTAATTCAAGCTATAAGAGATGAATACATGACTAACAGACACAGTAAAATAATTAAAGGGGATTTCAACCCAAAACATAAAATTATCCATAAAATTGTTTATTTATTAGCAAATAAGAAGTTAGAGCTGTTGCCAAAGTTTGATAATTATTTTCTTGCAGAGACATTGGCTTTTTTATGCTTTTTATTATTTAAGTTACATTTATTTATAAGTTTGCATATTAGTTATGTTTGATATAGTCACTCAGAAACTGATTATAAAATCAGTAAAAGGTCTTTCAGGTCTTTACCATCTCCAAAAAGTTATTTTAGAGATGACAACCAATATGGCAGTATTTCCTGTTGTTGACAAAATGGCCGCCACAGAAAAAAAAACAGAAAAGTGCCAATATCTTTATTTATCTTTAGGTTCTATATTCTGTTTTTTCCATTTGGTTAAAAATATGGAACTGTTCTTATTCTGTAAGGGGAATCACTTATGAATAGAGATGAGCAATTTTTTTAAAATTCTGCTCAGTTTATTGCTTGGAAAAGTCTCTTCAATTCTGTAGATTCCAACTTTTTCAAAAAGTCAGCTCACATTTCTGAAATTTGAGAGTTTTTAGCTCCTCTCCCAAAACCAGGGAGTGACAGGTAAGATGATTTCAGAGCCTTATCTGTGTATCTAGCATTATTAGTGTGCGTAATCTAGGTCTCCATCAGCGCAAGCAAGCAGTCAACACATCCATTGTCTACAAATGATCATGAAATGACTTACCGACTCTGTCCCAGTCTACACAGCAAAGCTGAAAAGGAAACTACAACAAAAATGTCAGTCTCCATCAGTATAAGAAAGCTGTCAATAAATGAATTGTCCTCAGATGATACTGAAATGACTTACCAACTCTGTCCCAGTCTACACTGCAAAGCTGAAAAGGAAACTACAACAAAAAAATCTCAGTCTCCATCAGTACAAGAGAGCTGTCAATAAATTAATTGTCCTCAAATGATATTGAAATGACTTACCGACTTTGTCCCAGTCTACATAGCAAAGCTGAAAAGGAAGCTACAATAGAAAATGTCAAAATCCAGCAGTACAAGAGAACTGTCAATAAATTCTCTGTCCTTCGTGAAAATGAAATGACTGTGCTGACTCCACTCCAGTCTACACAGAAAACCTGAAAACTAAGTTGCAGACTAACAGAAAATGTCACCAGATTGTGTGTACTCCAGTGAATATTTCAGCTTTTTTTTTCCTTACAAACCTGATTTACTATGAGTTGGATGATTTTCTTTCTAACACGTTAGCCATTTACAGGTTAGATTAGATGCTTCACATCTTACAAAATAATCAATGAAGAAGCTCCTTGACTGTACTTCAGGGCAGCTGTCAAACAGTTAGTCCTGATAAATGAAATGCATAAATCATTCACTGGAAACATGGCTGCAGTTAATGACTCAGATGGAACAATTACCCTCATCATACTAATGTGAGGTATCAACACTTTAAGTAAATAGCATCTCAGCTGTGACATATTGTCTGGAGGAGTCACATCTATCATATCATTTATGGAGGGCTATCTAGTCAATCGTGTGATTATGGGAAATATGTCAATATAAACTGCAATGTTCTCCGAGCAAAGAAAAAATAGCTATATGTGACTTGATCGCACAATGGACACCGGTGAAGCCCAACTGACCTCATAGACTTTTAATGGTTTCTGGGATGGTGTCTGGTCATGTCCAGGACCTGCAAGGTGACCACTAACATCAACAACAACACTGAAGATATGACACTACATTCATTTCTCTTAAAGGGAATGTGTCACCAGAAAATTACCTATTGCTTAAATCAAGATTTTATTTATGTATATTCAACATATTTTGAGTACGTGTGATTTTCTTTAAAGTTTCCATGTTACAATGAAAGGTAACACCTAGGTATAGATAACACCAGACCACATCTACTCTGCCTCCCTGCACAATAACCTCTGCACAGATCACAGAGCATGCCCACAACACTTTTCCATAGACAACAATGTGTCGTCTCCAGACCAACTGTCCATATGGCTATTATATATAAATATTACTATATAAAGTACAGTATATATATATATATATATATATATATATATATGTACTTTTATTTCTATATATCTATACAGATTAGTTCATCTTGGCTTGTTGATGTCCAGTTTGATGCTTGCCACAACTATTTATACTGACAGCAATATTCGGGGGGAAAATGGCTGATTAAACAACCATAAAACTGCAATGAACAGTCTGGATTTTTATTAAAAACCATGCTGCCATCATTTCAATATTGTGTGCTTAGGAATATGAGATTCACTGTATTTGATGGTGGAAATGACGCTCGCAGTTAATGTGATATGATAGAAGCAAATGTCAATAATCTTCTCCTATGACCTCTGCAGATTTCATTACATGAGAAAAAAAATCTATTTTTCAATATGGTTTAAGTGTGTAATTTAGATTTTTCTAACAGATGAATCTCATTGCTTATGTATAGATTCTGAAAATGTTTAGTGTTATTGAAAATTATCTCTAACATATACAGTGCCTTGCGAAAGTATTCGGCCCCCCTGGAACTTTTCAACCTTTTGCCACATTTCAGGCTTCAAACAAAAAGATATAACATTTTAAATTTTTGGTGAAGAATCAACAACAAGTGGGTCACAATTGTGAAGTGGAACGAAATTTATTGGATCATTTAAACTTTGTAATAATAAAACTGAAAAGTGGGGTGTGCAAAATTATTCGGTCCATTTACTTTCAGTTCAGAAAACTCCCTCCAGAAGTTGATCTCTGAATGATCCAATGTTGTCCTAAATGACTGATGAAGATAAATAGAATCCACCTGTGTGTAATCAAGTCTCCGTATAAATGCACCTGCTCTGTGATAGTCTCAGGGTTCTGCATCATGAAGACCAAGAAACACACCAGGCAGGTCCGTGATACTGTTGTGGAGAAGTTTAAAGCCGGATTTGGATACCAAAAGATTTCCCAAGCTTTAAACATCCCAAGGAGCACTGTGCAAGGATCATATTGAAATAGAAGGAGTATCAGACCACTGCAAATCTACCAAGATCCGGCCGTCCCTCTAAACTTTCATCTCAAACAAGGAGAAGACTGATCAGAGATGCAGCCAAGAGGCCCATGATCACTCTGGATGAACTGCAGAGATCTACAGCTGAGGTGGGAGAGTCTGTCCATAGGACAACAATCAGTCCAACACTTCACAAATCTGGCCTTTATGGAAGAGTGGCAAGAAGAAAGACATTTCTCAAAGATATCCATAAAAAGTCTGGTTTACAGTTTGCCACAAGCCACCTGGGAGACACCAAACATGTGGAAGAAGGGGCTCTGGTCAGATGAAACCAAAATCCAACTTTTTGGAAACAATGCAAAACGATATGTTTGGCGTAAAAGCAACACAGCTCATCACCCTGAACACACCATCCCCACTGTCAAACATGGTGGTGGCAGCATCATGGTTTGGGCCTGCTTTTCATCAGCAGGGACAGGAAAGATGGTTAACATTGATGGGAAGATGGATGGAGCCAAATACAGGACCATTCTGGATGAAAACCTGTTGGAGTCTGCAAAAGACCTGAGACTAGGACGGAGATTTATCTTCCAACAAGACAATGATCCCAAACATAAAGCAAAATCTACAATGGAATGGTTCAAAAATAAACGTATCCAGGTCTTAGAATGGCCAAGTCAAAGTCCAGACCTGAATCCAATTGAGAATATGTGGAAAGAGCTGAAAACTGCTGTTCACAAACGCTCTCCATCAACCTCAAAGAGCTCAAGCTGTTTTGCAAGGAAGAATGGGCAAGAATTTCAGTCTCTAGATGTGCAAAACTGATAGAGACATACCCCAAGAGACCGCAGCTGTAATCGCAGCAAAAGGTGGCGCAACAAAGTATTAATGCAAGGGGGCCAAATAATTTTGCACGCCCCACTTTTCAGTTTTATTATTACAAAAAAAGTTTAAATGATCCAATAAATTTCGTTCCACTTCACAATTGTGACCCACTTGTTGTTGATTCTTCACCAAAAATTAATAATGTTATATCTTTTTGTTTGAAGCCTGAAAAAGGTTGAAAAGTTCCAGGGGGCCGAATACTTTTGCAAGGCACTGTATGTTGCTCAGTAATATAGAGAAGCATCTATCCCAGCCCAAATCACATGCACCTATACACATACAGCAAGTAACATAATATCTCCTGTCTATCTATCTTTCTATCTATCTATCTATCTATCTATCTATCTATCTATTTATCTATATTTTCTGTATCTAGTTACCTATTATGTTTACTTCATGTCTATCTTTCTGTCTAGACTCCATTAACATGTGATTTTCTTATGGGTCTGTCTATTTTGAATACTATTTGCAGTACTCTAGCAGGAACACTTGCTCCTGCTGCATAGGGCCTTAGGGACCAGAGATCCAGCTCCATCTGTGAGGAGTACTACTCCAGGGAGACTGCAAGGTCCACTGCTACAGATATTCTTCAAAGTTACAGCATTTGCAGTCAGCAGAGTGATCAGCAACCACAGCTATACAGACCCTGCTGCAAGTGAGGGGAAACGTGTTAAGACACCCATCACCGTAGTTCAGTTCAGGCAAACTCCAAAAGCCTGCATTTTACAGTGGACACCCACAGCCACAAATGCCAGCTTTAAGCTGTTAGATAGAGGTTCAGAAGTGAAAGTTAGATAGCCTACTACAGGTTCCATCATCTGTCACTTTGCCAGCCACCATACCTCATCACTACCACTCCCATTCTCTGCACCAGCTTCTCAGGGGCCTGCTTCATAAAACTGGTATTACGAACAGGATTGTGCCTCCATGCCTTACTATTATTGGCCACTGTGTGGACCATTAAAAGAGACTTAATTGTCTTTCTTCCACATAATTTTATCAAGACTCCTAGTAGGTGTTTAACATTCACCACCATCTACTGCCAAGGCCCATCATGTGTACTGAGGCTCTGCCTGTGGGATCTCCTCGTTTTTGGGTGTTCGGCACCTTAAGCCAGACACCATTTTCAAATTTTGCCAAGAAACTTGTGCCTGGGGCAGGGCCTTCTCTCCCTGCTACCAGAAGCCCAACTCCTGGAGACCGGGAGATAGGGAGAAGATGGGTTGGGTGCATGGTGCCAACAGCCACTTGTCTGCTAGTGACTTTGGCTATTAGCTACTGTCTGAGCCTGGGACAGAAGACTGATACATGTGGCCAGAAGTCTGTTGTCCTGAAGACTCTCAAGAAAGAAGAGAGATGGATAGAAAGATTGAAGAAGCTGCCGCCACCCTGAGAGCTGGCACGCTCCACTTCTACAAAGTCCAGATCCATACTTTTAATCCATATGCAAATGAGCAGCTAAGTGCACTGAGGGTGGGTCCAAACCACTCTGTGCACCCTTGCTGCTCCTGTTTTCTCTGTCAGCTGCTTTTCCTTCTTGATTGACAGGGCCAGGTTCCTACATAGTCATCTCACCTGTCCCTGCCAACCAAAGAGCAGAGGAAAGGGATGGAAGAGAAAGAAAGAGGAGCAAGGGTGCACATTGGCTTGGGCCTGCCCTCATTGCACTTAACTGCTCATTTGCATATGGATTACAAATACTTTTACTCCAGAATAACGCAAGGGATCGCTAAGTGAAAGGTATCATTACATTCAGATGAGCTAGCCCTACAAGACATAGTGCCTGGTGTAACAGTGAATTTCATGATGATAGACTCTGGTAACAAAATTCTACTTTTTAACCTATATGACAAAGCAGTGTCCAGCTTCTACGTCCATGAATCCATCAGAAGCTGAAAGAAAGGCAAACCTTAGAATTGTCAAAAGGTTTCTAATGAGAATAATGTCATTCGGATGGCTGACCCCATGAAATGCAAATGTATTACACACCTGAGATACTCGCTAATCACACAGCTAATCATTTGGCAGTACGCTTGTGATTTCAATCAGCTCGGAATTTTGATTTTTCTCGATTAGTAGGATAAAAAAAAAAAGCAGGATCCAGCAGAACATTTCGTAATGTCAGGATAAATGACCTCTAGCACTTCACTGATCTGCACTGATGCCTGTGTCACAATGTAATAGGCCGTTAGAGCCTCGTCTTAAGCCTAGCATGGGAAGCCCCGCTCACCCGCCAAAGGTTAACCAGTCCTTTAGGTTCCAGACAGATGAATTCAGAGTGTGATTGAAAAAATGCAATAGAGTGGTACCAAACGCCTCACCTCATTACCAGTTTCTGCAGAGAGGCAGTTACAGAATAACCCTCTTTGATGAGAGGGAATCATGGAGAGTGGTTTTTGAATGGCTAATTATTGTAACTAGCTATCAGAGATTTGTAACCTAAAAGGGTATTGTTAAACTCGGGTTGACACAATTCAGAAAAAAAAAATGGATTCGCACAATTTGCAAATTGACTTAACTTTAAAAGTTTAATAGGATTCTCATTAACCGTTGCCTGTATGATCGCACTAGGCATTTATCTTTTTGACATTTTTTTTGAACCTGGAGTTTTTGTCTATGAGAACCATGGATGTCTGGTAATCTTTAGCAGATATGGGATAAAATTAGACAGTGTTAAATCAAACCCACACAAAGCTACACGTTGAACTTGATGAACATCTACAATTTTAGAACATAAAAAAAAATTAAAATTAAAAAACGGTGAACAGATGCTACAGAGCCAGAAATTTGTAGACGTAGATGTCTACCACCACACTTGTGTGATGATTGGACCTAACCCCTTCTTCTCCGAAGGGTTTTTCACTTTTGCGTTTTTGACTCTCACTCGCTGCCTTTCCAGGACCATAATTGTTTTAATTTTCTGTTCACATAGCCATATGAAGGCTTGTTTGTTTTTTTGTTTTTTGCGAGACAAGTTGTACTTTTTAATGACACCATTTAACATTTCATACGAAGTAGTGGGAAGCTTGAAATTTTTTTAAACGGGGTAGAATTAGAAAAAAACCTATATTCCACCACAGCTGTATGGGTTTTCTTTTTACGGCATTCCCTACATTAACTTCATCCTCCTGGTCAGTACAATTACAGTGATACAACATTTGTGTAGTTTTTCTTGCATTTTAATACTGAAAAAAAAGACCTTTTCTTTTCATCGCCATATTCTGACCCCTATAACTTTTTTGTAGTTATGTGTACAGAGCTGTGTGGGCTAATTTTTGGTGTATATATGACTTTTGATGACTTTTTTTCAATCTCTTGTCGACTCGTAGGTGAAGCGACCAAAAGACGGCAAATTGGCCATCTTGACTTTATTTTCCCGTTTCACTGTTTTCCATGTGGGATTTATATTTTTTACAAGTACGCCACTGGGCGGAAAGGGGATAAAGGCAGGGGTGCACCTAGCCTTTATGCTGCCTGAGGCAAAAACTAAAAAGGCGCCCCAACCCCCAAATGCCAATTTCTTAACCTAACCCCTTCCCTCCAGCCCTACTCTTGAAGACATACTTGGTAAACATTACATTCATAGGTACAAAACATACAGGATAATACAGTGCCACATACTGTGCCCATGGTGCTTCCCAATACTATATTGCAGAAACATATAATCCCCCTTCGGCTGCCCCCCTCTTGCCCCTACCTGGTGCTGCCCGAGGCAATTGCCTCACCTCGCCTCATTGGTGGTGCACTCCTGGCTAAAGGGGTTGTCTCACATCAAGAAATGGCATTTATCAGGTACAGAAAGTTAATACAAGGCACTTAATACTGTAAGTGAATGTTTCAAAAATTTGAAATTAATTTGTCACAACGCACGTTAAATCAGTTATATCCCAGCCTGCAGGGATAGTGTATCTCGGTGTACATCACTGTGCATTGCAGCAATATGCATATCTAGTCCTTTCTGGTAGTGAAACAATTACTGTGCATCAGTATGCCAGGCAGGTCTCATACAGAATATGGACATGCGCATCGTCGTGCAGGCCACCAACAGTTCTAGCTAGAGATGAGCAAAGTTCTTAAAATTCAATTCGGCTGCTTCATCGAATCCTAAAAAAGAATCCACTTTGCAATTAATTCCTTCGTCACGAAGTGCGTTTTTTTGTAAGTAGTAGGTGCAATGGCAATTGCGCTGCCTCCCGTCATTGTACCCCTCAGATGCTGCATTCATCGCTGATCAATATTAAAACATTTATGGGGTTGCTCATAAAAAAAATGAAATCATACTTACCGCATACATTTGAGCACAAATTGGACGCTGTGGGAGATTTCGCACGGGATCTTCAGGCAAGATGGCCGTGGCGGCCTCTTCTGGCTCAAATGGTAAATATGAATTCTTTACCACCATTTCAGGGACAATCAATTCGTTACCATGAAGCACGAAGAAATTCAGCTTCGCGGGAAATCAAATTTTTCTTGAAATTCGGATCAAAGTCAACTTTGTTAACTGTGACTCACTTTTATCTAAATGATAAATGCAATTTGCTGAAGTGAGACAATCTATTTAAGGTCCCATACATGATGGTGTATTGTCAACCAAATCTGCTGAGAACGATGATGTTTGGGGAGAGAAGTATTTGGCCAAGTGAATGTTTTTGCCCGATCCTTTTGTTCTCGTGGAAGTATCTGGCAGTGGCATTCTCTGCTCTCAGCATTGAATACACATATTTGTTCGACCAAGCCGAACACGTATATGTATAGGAGAGCCAGGAGGGAGTCAGGAGAGATATTGAATGTGTATGGCAACCCTAAAACCATAGTTACATAGTTTGTTTGAAAAAGACACATATGTTTTAACAAGGTTTTCTGGGACCTGTCAGGATAGGTTATCAGTATCTGACTGGTGGGGATCCAACACCTGGCACCCCGTCTAATCAGTTGTCCCACCCAGTCCCGGGGTCCCCACGTGTCTGATCCCCATCCATCTGAGGGGATGGTCAACAATATCAAGTTCAACCAGAGAATAAGAGACTGTGTTCCTAAAGGAAGGGGCGAAAGTAAATTTTAGAACTTTGTTTTCCTCTTTTGATTCAGAAGAAATCAAAACACCCATAAGACATATGCCAGTATACCCTAAACAAATCCTGATCAATCCCATGGGGCAATTAGACTGGATCACTATTCAGAACAATAATTCTATACATTTACATAAGTGTTGATGTTATTTTGTTCTAAGAAATCATGTAAGCCTTTTTTGTAGAAATCAACTGGGCCTCCTGAAGAAGGCCGTCTACAGATTCATTGCTCTTACAGTAAAGAAGCCTTGTCTTTTGGAGAGGTTTAACATGGAACAGCGTTTGACCATATTTTTTATGGCTCAAATTTTTTTATCTTTTCTTTGTACTTTTTTCCCTATGAACCGTGTATGATGAGCTATGAAGTGAAGGGCTCAACATTGCACAAGGAGATCTTTTATTATGTTGGATATTTTCTTTGCTATTACAGTAAGTGAGCCTCATACAAACTGCAGGATCTGAGAGCATGGAGATATCATGGGTATTGTGAGAAATAACACCCTCTTTGTGAAGCTATTGAGGACATCAGGCTAGAGCAACTTAAGTTGAGGTCAACTTGGTAGAAGAGGAACCCTGCCAATGAAAGACTCTAAAGTCCTAGGTAAGGTTAATCTTTTTGGTGGGTGATCGATGACGATTCTCCCAAAGTGAAACTTTCAAAGGCGAAATATTATTCTTAACAGTAGTGAATCTGTGAATTTCATTCCACCAGTTGAAGGTTAGAAGTGAAGCCACGTCTACTGTAATACATTTATGCTGTCAAATATACCTTGTAGGCAGGTAGGAGAGCAGGTACAGTATTGCTTGTTGTGCTTACTTTGTTAATCCTCTTCCATGTTTCACCTCTCTTTTCCTTTGCTTAGGGACCATTGCTAATCACATCCTTTCTCACATTTCCTCAAGTGGGCTGGTCATTAACTCCTGTTGATTTGGGGATATTTAGGTAAATGAGGATGTTTGGGAAAGGGAGATTCTACACCTCCTGCCTCCCTAGGAATGAATTACCATGACTGTTAATGGGTTCATGCCCTTGATGCTCGTAAATCGCCTGGCTGTGGTCAGGCAATGACAGTCTACTTTGATCTGGGCTCCTTGCTTTTCCATGAACAGGAAGAGGAAGGGGAGATTTTTCATGGGCTAGTACTTTCTCCAACCTCCAAGTTTTCCACTCTACTGAAAGTGTAACAGCTTTTTAAAATTAATCAACTTTCCTTTCCCTCTCATCAGCCTGTTTTCACCTCCCAAGCTTCAGACAAACGGCCTGTTTAGCAACACCTTGTATTGCAATCTGCCTTGGGCTTCCCACCACCAAGCCCCTAGTCAAAGCATCAATACAGCATTGTGTAACCTTCTCACATAGGTGTTAATTTGGAAAGTGGCTTTCTTTGTTGGCATACTATGCAGATACCATTTTTTTTTTTTTTTGTTGTCTCAGGTGTAACCGTAGGTGTCCATGAGCATTGGAGACCTATGATATGTCACCGCTTGCTGATCAATGGGGTCAGAATCCTACTAGAATGAATTGGTTGAAATACCTCTGCAAAATGGTTCTAATTCTCATGATTGGTAGCAGGGGCGGATTGGCCATAGACCTTACAGGGAAATTTCCCGGTGGGCCGATGCCCAGGGGGCCGCCTGAGTCCTCCTCATGGCCCCTCAGTGGAAGTTTTTAGGGCTGTATTTTGTGCTGCTGGCAGTATTTTGTGCTGGACTGTGGTATTTGGCTCTGTTGGGGTGGTATAATGTGCCACAATATGGTATTAATGGCCCTGCCTTCCATCAAATTTGGACCCAACTACAAAATGGGGCCACTGTTAGTATTTTTTCCAGGGCCACTTTATATTCTCAGTCCACCCCTGATTGGTAGGGTTCCCTGTAACAATATAGCATCCCTTGCTATGAATACCCCTAGCCCATTTCATAGCCAATTGGAGAGGTTGCTCTACAACAACACAGTTTACGTATTTCACTGTCAATTTACACTGATCCAAGGAAGGTGTCCTTGCCCAGGCCCACCAGATCCTCCGGTTCTTCGATAGACTAGTCCAACACTGGGATTTTTCAATTCATTGCAGTTCTGTGGGCACAAGCATCATGTAACAGTTACTCAAGTTGAAAGTTGTCCTGCAGCCCATCCATATTTTAACACTTTTTTTTATTGTATAACATATAGACAACTCTACAAAAAGAGAATTAACTCGTAAAAGCCTGCCGTATATCAGGGATTGGATTGACGCAATGAATAGGTATCTATATTTTTACTGCAGTCCTGTTGCACTAAGTGGATTTACATGTGGATCATAAATCTCTGGAGACAAGAACGTGGTAAAATAACATAGTTTTAACACCAGTGAACCATAAAACTCTGTCAGCCCTAGTGGCGAGCAGCTGTCAGACCCCAAACAAGAAGTGTATTTTTGTTTGAAAAAGGGTTTGCAGAAAAAAGCAGGAGTTCAAATCGTAATGGTCCATCTAAGTGTAATAGATCTTGTGGAGAACGGACAGGTGTAGCTTCACTTCACTTCTAACGTATGTACCAGTGAAGACTCTTAGATGTAGTAACTGAGGCCTTAATCGTCAATCTAGTCCTTATGTTCTCATTAGGCTTATGGACGGAACAGCATTGAAGCCTCATACGGGCGGTTAATGTTTTTGTCTGAGAACATGTAGGTATTGATGGATCAGAGGTTACCCTAGAAAATCCCATCAGTCTCATCTCTGGGTACATTGATGATATATCTGGACATTTTATTGTGTTTAGTGTAATATCTCCATTGCATTAGATTCTCATTTCTCCAGAAATTATATAAAATGGCTGCCAGCAGCCGGCCCTAGAAAGTGAACAGGATTGGTTACCTCCACTTGCAGAGCTTCTTAGGAAGGTAAGGGCGCAGGAACTCACTAAGCTCTGGCACTTGAATATACTACATATTGGTGAGTGTTCCTGTCAGGCTGCTCAGCCATGATGCCATGTCATAGGAAGGATCGCATAATTCCATCTATTGTAGAACAGTTAGTGGGTAGTGAGGCCTAGACAGCTCTGCAAGTGGGGGAAACCAGTCCTGCTCCCATTTTAAGACAGTTTGCTTTTGGGCATTTTAAATAATTCCCATAAAACCCTTTTAAAAAGCATCTGTCGCTAAGATCAACCCCAATAAACCAGGTGTAATACCTGATAGGGTTTATCCTGCCAATCAAAATGATGCCTGACTTGTGATAATTGGCTGTAACATTCTTGAGAAAAAATACTTTTATAGACTTTTTTTTTGCAAATGAGGACACGGAGGAGTGTGGTCAAGCACTGAAAAGCTGATTTGCTATGGTGTATAGAGTGTCCACCCAACTCAGGGGAGCATGTATATTTTAATTGGAAAAGTCAACAGTCACTGCCAATACCCTCTACTGGCAGCTTATTTCCAGCGGGGCACAGGATTGAACATATAGAATCTAACATGCCCGTTCCGTTCCCTCTTTCCCGAAATATCCCCAGATCTCCAACACATTGTTGGACAATCTCATTGAAATCCAACATTTACCTAATGTGTATGGCCAGCTCAAAGGGGATGTCTCGTAACAACCACTTTAAAATTGGAGCTCCTAGCTACCCTGACAAACAGTTGATTTTGCTGAAGTAAACTATGACCTGACAAATATTCCCTCTACAGTGGCTACCAAACAAATGGTCATCCGTACAGTGTGTGGAGCACAGGTGTAGTGGCCATGTCAGGGTGCTGCAGCTGAGCTTCCAGCTCAGTATGCCATCATTGAAACCTTTTGCTTTCACTCTGTATGGTTTCCGGCGCGATGGCTGCCCAAAACAACGGTTCATGGGGGGCCGAGTGTTGGACTCCACCAATCTAATATTGATGACCAATCCTGAGGATAGGTCATCAATATATGTATCCCGGAGAACCCCTTCAAGTTGCTATAAATATCAATATGGCCTCCATAACAACCAGAGACACAAGTTGAAGCTTCTGTCCACCAACTATACCCCCCATTAACAGCACCAGGGGTGGATTGTCCATAGACCCTATGGGGAAATTTCCCAGTGGGCCGATGCCCAGGGGGCCACTCAAGCCCCCTTTATGGCGACAGACCAGGTACATAATGATCTGATGCTCAACGGCCACAGGTGCCTTTCTGAACTTAACTGTATTAATGACCTCTTGACAGTAAAACAGTTGAATACTGAGGTTGGGGCGGCAGTATTTTGTGCTGCCCTGTGGTATTTGGTTCTGATGGGGCGGTATTCTGTGCAGCACTGCTGTATTGCAGGCCCCGCCTACTTCTGTCATCCCTGCCTACTTGTTTTGTCCTGTCTTCTGTCAATTTGTACCCACCTACAACATGGGGCCACTTTTAGATTTTTTTTCAGAGCACAAGGTCCCAATCCACCCAGGGAACAGAACCCCCAACTATTTAACACATCATCTATGATACTGGCCTTCTCATTGGATACAGAAGGGTCTTCTGGACCCCCTTAGACTTGAATTCTTCAAGGATCACCCTTATTTATATTTTTGCTATGGCACGCCCGTACCCTGGCCAGGCCAATTCTCTATATAATTTCCTATCTCTGTTTCTGGATTTATAACCCCAGAATCACTGTTCAAACGTCGTAATTAAATGCAGGTATAGTGTGAAAATATTCAAGGACTACTCACCGGTCAATAAAAAAAAAAATATTTACCGTCGTCGGCACACGGTGACACTTAATATTAACACGGTTGTATTTCCTCCTCCTCTCTGTTTCGGAAGGGCTTCATTATCCGGCTCTAATCTGTATATTATTGGAATCATTACGGCTTCCTTTGATACATAGCAGCTCCTGACACCGGCTTTATAGATAGGCCTTTTTTTTTTCCTGGCAACATGCTATTTTTGTCACCGTGTAATGTACAGGTTTAAAATTCAAAAGCTATTAAACATGTCCTAAATGATGATGGATAATTATAATGGGTAAGATCCACGGAGAACGAGCGCTCGCAGGGTCCTCTCTTTTTTTTTTTATTGCGGCAGAGTATCTTGCCAAAAGGAGACTGGTGTTTCCATTCATTATGCGTTATGAATAAATATCACCGAGATTCCATCTGACCTTTTATTTTATTTCATTATGAAATATAGCATGATACACAGTGTAATTTTATAGGCAAAACAATGTCAGGATATTAATCCCCGTTTTGTGTTTTGGACCTATAAGATTTACATAGTGAAATATGTTTTTTTCCCGTTTTTTTTTTTTTTTTTTGAAGAATCGCATTACCCCATGTTATCAGTCCACCTTTGATAAGAAGCTTTTAATCATCAAAGTCGGGACGGCAACTAAATAGAATGTGCATAATGACTTTACTTTCCATAATTCATTACAATTATACTTCGCAGGCACTTGTTCAGACACCTCAGGGGTGTAATCTAGAAATTCATGTAGGCATTTCGAAATTATAATGTGCCGGAGAGGAGGGAAAAAAGAAACATGGATGTCTGAGTTATAATGGAGAAGCAAAGTCTAGAATTGCAAAGCTAATGGGGTACAAGACGCCATAGAGGTCATTTCGTTTCTTCAAGGTCAAGTGCTGGAATTAGCTCTGCCTTCTGGATGTGATAATTGTATTTATACGATTCATTCTGGATAAGAAGAGTAAATATTATATGGGACAGCTCAAGTATGTTATGTTTGAAAAATGGGAAAAAAAATTAAAGGGGTCTTCTGAGACTCCTAAAGTGATGGGAAAAAAATTAAAGGGTTTATCCCATGACTAATGTAAGAAATGAAAATCAGAGATCATATAGTACTTATAGTTCTTTCTAACAAAGCTAGAACCAGCCCTGTACCTCACATGGATCCAGAGATCTCCCCATTCATTGCTCTGCTATATGAAGTTGACAGCTCAAGAGGGGTGTCTTTTCTGCTTCAGCAAAGGGGGCGTGTCTCAGCTCTGCCTATCACAGCTCAGGAGGCAGTTGAAAGATGAAACTGAGCAAGTGCGGCCTTCTCAGATAGCAGGACAAAGAAATAAGAAAAAAACAAACAGCAGGTGGCACTATACAGATACATTTTCTTAAATAACTCAGTTGCTATGCTAAATTTTTTATTACATGCAATTAAAAAAGAATTCACATGCAGGTGCTGGTTTGAAAACTATAGAATATTTTTCATGCAACAACCCATTTAAAGGGATTTTCTGGGACTCCTATATTGATGAACTAGCCTCAGGATAGGTCATCAATATCTTATTGGTGGGGGTCCGACACCCAACACCTCCGCCAAGCAATTCTTTGAAGAGAAGAAGAAAAATTTTAAAATTAAGAGGGAATGTCCCAAATCCAAAAACCTGTCTGCATTTCCTACAGTTGTGTAGACTCTTCCTCAAGCAGCAGGGAGGCGAACAGAGACAGGAAGCCTTTACATTATACCCGAAGAAGTGCTGCAGTTCTGATTATGCCCAGGGTCCGTGATCATTGAACTTGACTATGTGCTGTGAAGTCTATAGCCTTGTGTGTTACCTTCACCTCTGTCCTAAGGGTGTTGCAATGAGACCAGCCAAGCCTGAGGTGGTCAACCTATCTGTGAGCCAATCGGGTTCCTGTCTCAGCATCCAATCCCAGAGCCAGGTGTGGGATTTAAGTCTTTCACTGACTATTGTCTTTGCCTGGCTCCTGTTTTGAGCTTTGCATTCCTGTTACACTTTCCTGTGTACTGGCCTCGGCTTGTTTCAGGATTTCCCCCTTGCCTGCTTTTTAGCTTTCTAATAATTCTCCTGGCTTAGACACTGTGGCCTGTTTCTGAATTAACCCATTTTCTTCTCATTTGGCCTTTACTGAGCCTCTTGGGTAAACTCTGCGGTTTGTTACTGGATTAACCTCCTGTCTACTGATTTGAAGTAGATGTAACCTAGGTCCCTAGAAGACAATTCTACCCTGACTTGCATTAGGCTCTTTTGAAAACCTACCTGAAGCCTTAGATCTACTAACCAGAGTAATGAAGGAAGATAGACAACAGATTTTGAGTTTGCTGGTGGATGATATTGTGCTTTTTAATTTCTGTCACATTGACAGGTAAGGCTACTTTCACACCAGTGTTTCTGCTGGATCCGTCATGGATCAGCAAAAACGTTTCTGTCATGATAATACAACCGTCTGCATCCGTTCTGAACTGATCCAGTTGTATTATCTTTTAAATAGCCAAGACGGATCCGTCATGAACTCCATTGAAAGTCAATGGGGGACGGATCAGTTTTCTATTGTGTCTGAGAAAACGGATCCATCTCCATTGACTTACATTGTGAGTCATGACGGATCAGTTTGGATCAGTTTCTTCATGCAGACACCAAAACGCAGCAAGCAGCGTTTTAGTGTCCGCCTCCAAAACGGAATGCTGACTGAACTAAAGCAAAACTGATGCATTCTGAACGGATGCATTAGGACAAAACTGATCAGTCTTGGACCGTTTATGAAAGCCTGTGACGGATCTCACAAACGGATCCTTACAACGCAAGTGTGAAAGTAGCCTAACACCTCTATGATGTTTGGAGAAGGCAACCCAGCACCCATAGGCTATGTTGAATACTGTAACATGTCCAAGTGGCACGTGACTAAGCAAAAAGTCAAACAATACAAATCTGTTAGTAATATTCATACAAATCATGACCAAAATTGGACAACTGGACATTAAATCTATTGCTGCTTTTTGAGCACCTAATTTCATAACTATTTTATTGTTCGCTCCTTTAAAGGGCATCTGTTAACAGATGTGTACCTATGAAGCTGGCTGACATATTACATGTGCGAATGGCAGCTGAAGGCATCTGTGTTGGCCCCGTGTTCATATGTTCCTGCATTGCTCAGAAAAAAAGATTTTTTTTAAAGGGAGTCTGTCACCTAATTTTCACCAATATAACTAAGAGCACTGGAAAACAGCTCCCAAGTGCCCAGCTGAAAGTGAAAGTAAAAACAGCTTTCACTCCTGACTCTATTTCTAACAGCTACATCTTCTGATATAGTGGATATAATGCTGGTATCGTTTGAAAGGATTCTGGTATGGTTTGAAAGGTTGGAATACCAGCTTTCAAACAAGGTCAGGTTATATTTCTAGTGGCTACCAATCCTAAGATATGAGCAGCTAAAGCAGCCCTCCCATCTTCAGTCTGATTTGCTTTGGGCACTTGCAGCAGCAGAGCTGGGCACTTGGGAGCTGTTTTCCAGCATAATAAAAGTGATTTTCCTAGACATGGAATAAAGGCACAAAGTGCACACAGGTATGTGTCGAATGTGTCTGCAATCTTCTGTGGAGCAGTGCTCTTAGTTATATTGGTGAAAAACAGGTGACAGACTCCCTTTAATATATGAATAATGAGACTCTGGGAGCAATGGGGGCTTGGCCGTTGCAGTGGCTGGGTTTGGTGTGGCCCCAATGCTATGCTGGGTCCCCCTGACACTGTCGAGGTGTCACCGCGTGTTGCTGCTCCCCGGAAAAGATGGTAAGGTGTGGTGCACCACAATGGGAAATAAGTCCAGAGTCAGGGCCTGCAGTAAACCAGTGTACTTCTTTAATGTAGGAATTTAGGTGCAAAACAATACAGGTGAGGCATAGGGCTGGCTTCTCCAGTCTCCTCCCTGGCAGAAGAAGGGTTTGATGCCAAAGAAAAACCTGAGCTAGCTATCCCTCACTCTCTCTCAGAAGGATGGTACCCTGGTCAAAGGCTGGAGACACATGGTCTGTATCTAAGTAGTCTGGGTGGCTCCTTGGTCACAGGGCTGGTGACCAATGGTCTGTGGCTCAGGGTCCCCATCTCAGCTTTTTCTTCTGGACACTTATGCAGAGTGGTATGAGTCTTCCCCTCCAAGCACTAGTCCCTAACTGCAGAACACTAGGGGCTCTTACTGCTTTCCTTATATACAGTTTCTGGCCTGGGCGGGGCTAAGCTCCATTCAAGTGAACAGAGCTTACTGTAGCTCCGCCCAGGCCAGTGATACAAGTCATAACGTCACTGGGCCTGAAGAAAACACAGAGAAGGCCGCGGCGCCTTCTCAAACAGCTGATCGGCGGGGTTGCCCGGTGACGGACCCCTGCCAATCAGACGCTGATGATCCATTCAGAGGATAGATCATCAGTTTAAAAGAACTACAGAACCCCTTTAAAATTTATCAAACGGCACATGGATGTTTGTTAAATTTGGTGCTTCTTTAAACCTAACTTTTTTGTCTAGAGATACTTCTTGCCACCTCCACTATTGCAGTAAATTTTCGAGTTTTGTCTTACATTTTTTTAAATTTGGGGTGAATCAAATTAACATAGGAAATCACACCACTTTTCCACCAATTTTTTAAAGCTGGAGTCATTTAAAAGTGAAAAATGACTTTAAAGTTTAGAGTAAGTAACCCCCTAAATGTTGCAAAGCCTTGTTTTTTTAGGGCTTGAAGGTGCACCACATTTACTGATCTCCATGCAACATTTGAAATATTTGGCTCAGATTATGACAAAGAAAACTGCTGCAAAACTGACTTTAAAAATTCCCCTCATGATAAATCTACCCATGTTGAAAAGATCCAGAAAGTGTGGTGGCTCAAGTGGTTCACACTGTTACTTTGAAGCACCAGGGTTCGGATCCAACCATTGTATGATCTCCCTGAGTTTGCATGGGTGCTCCAAACATCTTGATAGGTTAAATCAGATTTTAGGTTGTGAGCCTATGAACAATATGGGTGCTAATTTTGCTTCTAGGGTAGTTTGGAACTCACAGGTTTGTGCCATAGACAAGGTCAGGTTTGGCAGAAATGGTGGAACCTTCCAATTAGAAGGGTTCTCAGCATTTGACCATGCATGTTCAAGATCAACAAAGTGGCAAATTACTGGAAATTCCAGTAAGACAGATAGCTTATCCACAAACCTATGGGATTGCCATTGACACTCCTACCAAGGTTCTAGTGGTATTGAAACAGAGGCGTCCTCCCATCAGTGCCACCATCCGTAATATCAAGAACTTGTGTTGACAACTCCAAGTGGACTTCCAAGGCCTAGAAAGCTGATACCACCTACGTTGACCTGAGCCCACTTGTGATCTGACCACTAGTGTGGTCCACATACAGTACCAGACTTTTCTAGTAATCAGACACGTGGATCTTTTTGAGATTTGCTGTAGTAGTTGAATGTCTAGATGACAGGGTGCATGGCTAATGTGTTTTTCCTACCCGAGGTCCTTTAGAAGTTATGACCGCGTGTTTTGTGTGTTTGCGTATGGCATCAGTGGGAATTTCTACAAATCTGTTATTGGACTGTGGCTTTTTTTTCTAGTCAGATCTATACCTAAGGCTAAACAAAAATAATTGCTTTAGGTGAGATCAACTGTTTCAGATAACAGAGTTTTCATTATTTTATTGAAAGCAGCATGTAATCTATTCTACTTTATTTCCTTACGGATTACTAAATCTCTCCACTGGAGCTGCCGCTGCCTCCGTTCCATTGTTAGAAGACATCTCCAATTTCATTTTTATACAGAAGAGTGACAGGGTCCTTGGAATGATGACATTAGCGGGCTGACAGCTTACCGCTGTACTGTTTTGTCTCTGGGAATAACATGAGAGCTGCAAACTGTGCTAAAGCACTGACTCGGCACACTCCGGTTTCCAGCAATTGTCTTCAATCCATTCTATTGACAATATTAATTTGTGTAGTTCCTGTATTCCGATTTCGAGTTCAACACTACATGAAACAAAGAGCAGAGTCCGGGTTGTTATTTAATTACAGTTGGAAATCCAATGTCACAGTTTCATTTAGGTAGTCGTGTTGCATGCAAAGAGTGGCCTGTATTTGAGGTGTACTATTTCTCCTTATGGAGAGCGCCTAGTAGGCTTAAAGGGGCTATCGGAGAGTATAAAAAGCCCTCCAATATGACAGGCCCCCCACACTGACTATACTTACCCCGCTCCCCTCTCCATGCACCGCTCCTGGTCCCCGCACCGCCGCTGCTGCTTTTCCCTGTGCAATGATGAAAACATCCAGTGTCGGGGGGAGCGACCAATTGCAGGCGATGACGGGGATGAGCCTCCCTAGCGTCACCTGCGATGCTAGGAAGGCTCGTCCCCATCCGCCTTTGACCTGCCCACCTCCCCTTCCCCCCGACACTGGTTGTTTTCATCCGTGCATGGGAAGAAGCAGCAGTGGCGGTGCAGGGACCAGGAGCGGCACAGGAAGCGAAGTAGGTATATTCAGTGTAGTGGGCCCATCATATAGGGGGGATTTTTATATATACCCCTTTAAAGGGGTATTCCCATCTTGGACATTGGGGGCATATCGCTAGGGATATGTCTGATAGGTGCGGGTCCCAGAGGTTCTATATTTAGAACGGAGCCCACAAAGTGCAGGAGGGCTATTTCTGTCAGCCCCATAGAAGTGAATGAAGGGGTGGCTGCGTTTGCGCAGTGCATTTCCCATTAATTTCAAAAGGACCTCTGAAAATAGCCAAGCATGCCGCTCCCATAGGAATAATTGTCGGCACCTATCAGACATTTGGAGCATATCCTAGCAATATGCACCAAATGTCTGAGATGGGAAAACCCCTCTAAGGAGTCTTATAGACCAGACAATTAGCTCTCTTTCCAACAAGACAAGAAACAGAGCCTCTATTGCCACCAGATGTAAGGTAGCTATCCTATAAGTCAATACCCAACCTTTTAAACAGGCCTTAAAGGGGTTATCCAGTACTATAAAAATGTCCCCCATATGCTGGGCCCCTCACAGGGAATATACTTACCCTGCTCCCAGCGCCGCTACTGGTCTCCGCACCGGCATGTATACCCAAAGTTAGTCTGTCAATAATTGTCAGAAGATCAGTAATTACCTTATAATGACAACTTTCATTAATGTCCCCTGTCCCTTTCTACTGCTCCCTTAAAAGACCACTGCTATGGCTCATCTAAGAAAACAGTAAGATCGAGGGGCGGTCCTTCACACTGCACGCCTGCATTAGGCTTCAGAGTGAGGGGGCGTGTCTCTCAGTAACCAAATCTGATTGGCTGGCAGGAAGCTGCTGGCTATAGCAAGTGTGTATGGGAAGTGAGGGAAAGCAGTTTTGGCCTCAGAACTGGCAGAGGAGCCATCTTGAGAAGATCCTCATATTGTAGAGGTTAAAACAGCCGTAACTAAGGGAAAAACTCAAAGAAAACAGTGGTATGTGAAGAAACTAAAGATTGCTTTATGCATAATGCTCCACCAGCAATTACATATGCTAAAGGCCCATTCAGACGGACCCGCAATATTACGGCTGCCGCCCGGCGTGTGTTCCGTGGCGCTGCGGAACACACGGCCGGGCGCCCCATTGAAAATGTCTATACTTGTCCGCAACAGCGGACATGCTTTATCTTTTTATGCGGAGCCGTGGCACCGAGCTGGCTCCGTGCCGCGGCTGCCTGCTCCCATAGAGGTGAAATGGGCCGCATCTATTCCGCAATATTGCGGAATAGATGCAGCCCCATTTATACGGTCATGTGAATGGGGCCTAAAAATGATTTTTTGACGGAAACATGACAGTTTAAGGATCCTTGGTCTATAGTGTGTAGCCAAACATCCTACTGACAAGATTAATGGTAATGCTGATCAATTTATAAATATATTTCCAGGAGGAATGACAGAGGAGCAGCAGAAAGTAAAGTAAAGATGCTTCCATTATTTTTTTGGGATACATATATTTACTAAAACTATCAGATCAGGGGAGCAGTCATAGCATAGCATGGTATGAATATTTCTGTGCTGTATAATGGTACAACTTATGGAGTGCTTGTGCCCCTAGAAGGTATTCCGCAGAGCCCTGAAGACCCCTTAAACCGTGCTTGGATTGTGCACTCAAATATGACATATTCTGTATTTTTCGGACATATTGCATTAACTTTTACAGATTTTTTTTCCTTCATAGAAAGAGCAAAAGAGGTTTCACCAGAAGGTTAAAGATAAAGTTTTATTCAACAGGGAAGAATGGCAGCCGGAGAAATGAAAGCTTTCATTTGGGTGAAAAAGTGAGGTTATTTGAAATAATATAGCGAGATGCTAATTTAAGGCTGTCACTTTTTAATTAACTCCGTATGAATGAGAGCCGGTCCATATCCTGAAGTTGTGACAGATCCTCCATCCTTTAAAGACATCCTATGAATATCTTTGCTGGGGCATTAATAATCCACACAGCGTGATACACGGCGTAACGGAGATTATTGGAGAATTTATGATCCACGCCTAGAACTCCGCACTTCGAAAAAGACACAACATGTCACTAAGGAAGCGGGAGGAGAGAGTAAATACTTTCATTTTTTCTTGTGGGTCTCAGAATATATTTCTGCCTATGCATTGTGTTCATTAGATTGTATAATTAAATTAAGCCCGTCACTGAAAAACATGAAAGAAACAGATTTCCTATTATTTTTAAAGGGGTTTTTCCGAAATTCTGAAGTCATCAATATCAGATCAGCAGGGGTTCATCATCCAGGACCCTCGCCGATCAGCCTTTTGTGGAGGCTGTGGCGCTCTGGTGGGCACGGCCACATCCTAACAGCTTGCCAAGCACAGCGCTATCTATTGGACAGCGGCCATGCTCGGTATTGCAGTTCAGCCCCATTCACGTGACTGAGCTGCGCCTAGGTCATGTGACCGATGAACACTGGCCTATGAAGAGGCTGCGGCACTCACCGTCACACTGCATCCTCAACTGATCAGCAGGGGTCCCGCTGATCTGATATTGATGATCAAAAGCTTGGAAAACCCCTTTAAATTTACTCCTTAGGAAATAGTACATTTTTAGACGAATTCACTGTTTACTTTTGTGTTTTATGATTCATTATAATGGCTTCTGGCATTGCCATATGGAATCTAGTTGAGACGAGATAGGAAAATTTTAAGTTTCTCCTTTTTGTCCTGGGCCAAGAGAATCAATAATTTCGGGACTTAGATGTTGATAGGCCATCAATATCAGATCGGTAGGGGTCTGATACACAGCACCCTCACCAAGGGTGTTTTGGTCAGCCACCAGCTCTGAAAAGTATACAGTAGATGGCAGGCTCCTTCTATGGTGTCGTTTCTGGTGCAGACTCCCATTCATTTGGCATGGCCATTACACACTGGACAGGACCTGCTTCTGGCTCCATCCACTGTTTAGTTTCCAGCACCGGTGACCTGCGGGAAACACCTCATTGTTGGGTGTGCCAGTTGTTGGACCACCACCAATCTCATACTGATGACCTATCCTGTGGATAAGCCATCAATATCTAAGCACCAGGGAACCCGTCATCAGGTTCAAGTTGCCAGCATGAAATTACAACAAGGTCCCTCAGCTATGCTTTAAATCTATTGGGGTCTTCTATGAAACTGGTGTAAAGTAGAACTGGCCTAGTTGCCCATAGGAACCAATCAGATTCCTCCTTTCATTTTTGACAGCTCCTTTGGAAAATAAAGGGAGGAATCTGATTGGTTGCTATGGACAACTAAGCCAGTTCTACTTTACACCAGTTTGATAAACCCCAATAGTTTTAAAAATGAATTGGGCACAGGGACACAGGGAGAAGAGTCCACTGTGCAGCTTTTCCTCACTGCGCTCAACTTGATTGACAAGTCTTTCCCTGTTTGTGTCTAGGGAAAGACCTGTCAATCAAGCCATGCAGGGTTGGGAGAACCTGAACAGTGGACTCATCAGCCTGTGCCTGGACTCTTCTCTCCATTCCTGGCTCATTTATAAAATAAAGCTCTCTGTCCTATGGGACTCTGTCAGGATATCATATTGCCTGTGGTCCAAGTAGTATGAACCTGAGGACACTTCCGCTTTAACCCCCAACACCATACATTTATGGGTCATTGTTTGCTTGCATGATTAACAGGAATGAGGAATGTTTAGTCTTGATGATTGCCCGATCTTTCGCTCGATTTGTATCAACTGATTATTGATGCATGGGAATCAATGATCATTACTAGAGACGAGTGAATGGATTCTATCATCATTTGAAGGAATTTTTTTTAAAATTTGGATTCTATAGAATCTGAATTTCTAGTGATTCCTTCCTGGAGAATTTTTGCGGAAAGGAAAGGAAGGAAAGGAGGAAGGAAGTTGAAGCCCTTTCTATTCCAGCAGAATTGCTTCCAAATTTGATTTCAAATCATACAACTGATTTTCAGAAAATCGCTAATTCTATGAGCAGATAAAACAGGAATGAGTTAGTCTTGATGATCTTTTGCTCGATTTGTATCAACTGATCATTGATGCATGGGAATGAATGATCGTTACTAAAGAAAAGTGAATGGATTCTATAAAATCATCATTTGAAAGGAATTTAAAAAAAACTGGATTCTATAGAATTTCTAGTGATTCCTTCTGGGATAATTTTTGCAGAGAGGAAAGGAAAGGAAAGAAGGAAGGAAAGAATCATGCACAGATTATCTTGGAGATTGAAGCCCTTTGTATTCCAGGAGAATTACTTCCGAATTTGATTTCAAATCAAATCACACCATTTTATAGAATCAGAATTTCTAGTGATTTCTTCCGGGAGAATTTTTGCAGAGAGGAAAGGAAATGAAAGGAAACATAAGGAAGAAAGGAAAGAATAATTCGCCGCCATACAGTTTGGCTGTTCAAATGGGGCGATGTGCTGTCAACAGAGGGACCTCCTCACAGCTCTATAGAGATAGATATAGTCAGATATTTCTAATAGTTGTACACTCGTCCACATATGAACTTTCGAGATACGTTGCAGTACACAGGTTGATAGAAGGAGAACAAAAAATTTCACCAAACATCGTCTCTGTATATTTCCAACTGCAGAAAAGATTGTTCCGCGCATTTCTCTTGCAGCTAGCATAGCCGAAGCCCTAATATAGCTTGATGAATCACCCTCCATCCTTATCTATTATGAATGTGGAAAATGGCGCATTACGGGACAGCGGCCCGGTTGTAGCATTTTTCGCCTATAAACAAAATCAATTCACTGAAAGCTCCCTGCTTGGAGAGTGTAAACCATTCATAACCCCTTTATCCGCTGGCTCAACAACTCGCACCTTCACCAGAGTACGTAGCACAGCTGTCCAGGGAGCCATTTTGTCTGTTAACCTCTTCATTGCCAGACGATATCCCCCAGGCAATCCATCATGAACGCCGACTCTTCCCCCCAACGAGAAGTCTTCTGTGGCCTCCAAACTATTAGCTGTGCGATCATTTACACTGGTTAATTTTTAATAATGTTGAAATTTTCATTTTAATAATTGAGGAGGCTTATTTATTAGACCCTACCAAGCGATAATGCCAATTAGAGCCGTGCAGTGGGTTACCTGCCAGGCAGGAGAACAGTGGCTTCCAAAAGTCAGACACATGTTGTGCTGCGCTCGGTTCCGTCACCTGCAAAAATTGGATCAAGTCAACGTGTCTTCAAATGTATGGCTGTTTGTGAAGACCAGGGGGTGCTTCTAGGCGGCTGGTGCCCCAGGTGTTGGGTGCTACTGAGAGGGGGAGGTTAAGAAGAAACCACTTTGACTTGGCTTGGGTACCAGGGAAAGGGTGGGGAGCAAACTGAATACTTGTGCCAGGTGAAGGAAAGCCTAGCTATGACTTTAGTGAAGGTGAAAGCAAGTATGGGTGTACAAAAGAGAGGCAGCTCCTACAGGTATGTTACTTTGGCTCAACCAAGGGTTTACTTATGGAAATATTCGAAATGTTAGTTCACAGCCGAAATCCAAGGCTGTTACTCAGGTTGCTGCATGGATATACCAACAGATTTAGGCAATGATTACCCTATTCAGTTGGGTTAATCTATGGCTTGCTTTTCTGTGGAATCCACAAGAACAATGGATACGACCTACGGGCATAGCTTTTTCCATGGTGTGGACACAAATCTGTGGGGTATATACCCATAGATACCATCTGTACATGGTAAACTCCAGTCATATGTGAGTCGTGTTAAAATCACAGATGATCTCAAAACTTCCACCCATGTCAGCATGAAGCCCAAGCCTATCATTCTGAAACCTATGGAACCTTAGGAGAGGACAATGGACTGGCAGAAGAATTTCAGATCTGGAAATGCTCTCCAATGTGTTATACATGAAAGTATGAAGGGCCAGATTAAAGGTGGTGGAATCCCTGGACAAATAATTTAGTAGCTACCCTTCATCCCCGCCTTATCCCCTCTGGAGGCCAGATCCTATCGGACCCCCTATACCAGCCACATATAAGTGGCCATCCAAGTCTATGGACGTTATAGAGGGCCTTAGTGCATGATTTATTAGCTTTCTTGTGTACAGAAATGGTAAATGTGCAAGAGATAGATAGATAGATAGATAGATAGATAGATAGATAGATAGATAGATAGATAAATAGATATTGGATGATTTCTGGATAGATTTTAGATAGATAGACAGATAGATATGAGATAGATAGATAGATAGATAGATAGATAGATAGATAGATAGACAGACAGACAGATAGATAGATAGATAGATAGATAGATAGATAGATAGATAAAAAAAAGTGGCCTGGCCACGGAGGTTGAGTAGTGGAGTCCACCTAGATTTCCAAAGTAGAAGTAAAAGCTATGGGCATGTGCCACAATGACCCAGGACATGGAGGCCTCCCTTAGTATTTTTGTACCATAGGAGGATGGGTATTGCTTTGTACATATATGACTGGGTATTTACACTCACACTGGTATTTCACCAGTCCACCATACCCTGCTACCAGTTCACATGGGGTGCACAGTTTCTATACATCCACTAATTGCTCTTGCGTAGGGTTTTGAGATCAGCCATTGCGGCCACTACCCCTCCCCGGGGCCCTCGCACGTTCATTATAGCTCTTTACTGCAGAGTGGTCACCGGCAGACTCTCCGCTCTTACCAGTCGTTTGATAAAAATAGAGCAGGCTTGCGATGGATGCAGTTTTAATTACCAGCATCGAGGCAGTCTCCCTTTCTCACCAGGCTGTTTCTCCACTAATTAAAGCGAGGAGGAGTTTATGGAAGGGGACAGCGGCTTCGCTTCCCTCCCTCATCTATTATTTACAGGCAGCAATACAAATAATTTCCAATTTAAACAGCCCGAACTGTCCAACTAACTGGGCAGCGCGCGGCTAATTTGGGGCGAAGCTGATGTGGATGTGAGAGGAGGGACGGGAGGAAATTATTCATAGATTAAAACACAGATCGGAGAAATTAAAAAATAAGATCACAGGCAAAATTAAACCGGCGGCGCGTTCTACAGCCGCGTACACAAATCTTTATTTTCCAGCCGCAGACTAAAGATTTAAAGCTTGGGTCGTGGCCATTTTTTAGTATTGATCAACTGTACATTGCGAAGAATTGCTTATACATGGGCCGCGATTAAAATGCAAAATCGCGTAAGACAATAGCGGAGATTTATCGGTATTGTTGTACTAGGCCTGCATAACGCAGCTGCAAACAAGGCGTACATTCTTCCAGATTTATCAAACTGCTGCACATCTCCTGATGTCTTTGGTGTGACACAATGCAGTACAAGATCAGCCACCTAATTTGGTAACTTCAATGAGTGTTCAATGGCAGGAACAAGTGGTGGGGAGCTGGTAAGTACTTTTCCCTTCACAGGTCCGGCTGGACAGGGGCATAATCCTAACAATCCTGACTCAGCCCTTGCAGGAGGTTGGGTAGGGATCCAGGATCTGCCCCCCAGCTCAGTAAGTTAGTCAGTCTAGATGAGTTCATAGAAAGAGGAAGCTTTGACTTGTGCTCTCTCTTCTCAGGCCCAGAAAGCTACAGATCTCTGCATGTTCTACAGAAAGAAAGAAGGTGAAAGACATAGGAGAAAACCAGTGGTGTAACTACCATATCGGCAGACCACGTGACTGCTATGGCGCCCAGGGCAAGAGAGGGCCCAGTCTTAGTTGGGATCATTCCTTCTTCTACTGGAGGTAAAACTTGGTCAGGACTGTACCCTCTAAAGGAACAACTTTTAGCAAATGAGGCAGTGGAAAAATATAGTCCATGGGTAATTGAAAGGGGTTTAGGCAGAAAACCCTTCTGTCCTGTGTGGGAGGCCTGGTTTGATCCTTGCTATGGGGCCCTTACTTCTCTATGTATTCCACTGGCCCATCCTCTGGGTTTACAGTGACCATGTTTTATTAGGGGTCAATTATTGTCAGAGCTTAGGCCCTCCAGAAGATCCTCTGGTGGGCCAGTCCATCCCTGCCGAAAAATAGTTTCAAAGCTGGACAACCTTTTTACTATGTTTTTGTTACTGGAATGGCCATCTTATAAGGGCGAATTCATGTGCAGCAGATTGGTTGCAGAAATTTCTGCAACGGTTCCATTTATCTGAATTGCTGAAATCTGTGCTCTTGCGTTCAAAACATCTGCTGGATTCACTCTCCGACAGCCTGTTGCTAACGGGCCACACATATCCCTTTCTAATACTTGTGATTGTGGGCCATCTCTCCTGCAGGGGATCCCTCTCCTCCATATCCAGAGCCAGCACCAAGTGGCTCAGTTCCTCTTAGTCCCCTGTCCTTTGCTAGGTAATTGTAGTCTACATAGCATGTATATGTAGGGTAAATATAGTCTATATATGTGTGTAGAGGGTAAGTGTAGTCTATATAGTGTGTGTATAGGGTAAGTATAGTCTATATAGTGTGTGTATAGGGTAAGTGTAGTCTATATAGTGTGTGTGTGTGTATAGGGTAAGTATAGTCTATATAGTGTGTGTATAGGGTAAGTGTAGTCTATATAGTGTGTGTGTATAGGGTAAGTATAGTCTATATAGTGTGTGTATATAGGGTAAGTGTAGTCTATATAGTGTGTGTATAGGGTAAGTATAGTCTATATAGTGTGCGTATAGGGTAAGTGTAGTCTATATAGTGTGTGTATAGGGTAAGTGTAGTCTATATAGTGTGTATATAGGGTAAGTGTAGTCTATATAGTAGTGTGTGTATAGGGTAAGTGTAGTCTATATAGTGGTGTGTATAGGGTAAGTGTAGTCTATATAGTGTGTGTGTAGTCTATATAGTGTGTGTATAGTGGTCTATATAGTAGGGTAAGTAGTCTATATAGTGTGTGATATAGGTGTATAGGGTAAGTGTAGTCTATAGTAAGTGTGTGTAGTATAGTAGGGTAAGTGTAGTCTATATAAGTGTGTCATATAGGTAAGTGTGTAGGGTAGTGTAGTCTATATATAGTAGTGTGTGTGTATAGGGTAAGTGTAGTCTATATAGTGTGTGTATAGTGTGTATAGGGTAAGTGTAGTCTATATAGTGTGCGTATATAGTGGTATAGGGTAAGTGTAGTCTATATAGTAAGTGTAGTCTATATAGATATAAGTGTAGTCTATATAGTGTATGTATAGGGTAAGTGTAGTCTATATAGTGTGTGTATATATAGGGTAAGTGTAGTCTATAAAGTGTGCATATAGGGTAAGTGTAGTCTATATAGTGTGCACATAGGGTAAGAGTAGTCTATATAGTGTGTGTATAGGGTAAGTGTAGTCTATATAGTGTGCATATAGGGTAAGTGTAGTCCGTATAGTGTGCATATAGGGTAAGTGTAGTATATATAGTTTGTATAGGGTGAATGTAGAATATATAAATGTAGTCTATATAGTGTGTAAATAGGGTAAGTGTGGTCTATATAGTGTCTTTATAGACTAAGTGTAGTCTATGTAATGTGTGTACAGGGTAAGTGTAGCTTATATAGCGTGTATATAGGGTATGTGTGGTCAATATAGTTTGTATATAGGGTTAGTGTAGTCTATATAGTCCGTTTATGGGGAAAGTTTGGGTAAGTTTGGGTATATTGGGTATGTGTGGTCTATATAGTGCTTGTATTGGAAAGTGTAGTTTATATAGTCTGTATATAGGGTAAGTGTAGTCTATATATTTTTTGTATAGGTAAGTGTAGTCTATAAAGTGTGTACTTAGAGTAAGTGTAGTCTATATAGTGCTTATACGTGGTATGTGTGGTCTATATATTGTGTGTATAGGCAGGTGTAGTCTATATAGTGCTTGTATAGAGTATGTGTGGTCTATTTATTGTGTGTTTATAGGGAAGGTTAAGTCTATATAGTTTGTGTATAGGTAAGGCTACTTTCACACTAGCGGCAGTCCTGATCCGGCAGGTGAAGGGTGCCGTCGGATCCGGACTGCCGCAAGGACATGTGTGGGGCCGGAACCGCGTTCCGGCCCCACACATGTCACGCAGTACCATATACATACACACACATACACACAAACACATACATACTTACATACTCCAGGCAGGCAGGCCGCACATCTTCACACCCAGGAGGCTCGCAGCTATGACGATTCCCCACAGCGCCCTCTGCCTGCCTGGAGTACTTACATAAGTATGTATGTGTTTATGTGTATGTATTTATGTCTGTATGTATGTCTTTATGTATGTCTGTATGTGTAGGTGACGGATCCGTCCTGAACTTCATTGAAAGTCAATGGAGGGCGGATCCGGTTACCATGTTGGTCACACCAGACGGATCCGCCCCCATTGACTTGCATTGGGGGTCATTCCGGATCCGTCTTGGTGCGGATGCCTGAACCGGAGAGCAAACCGCAGCATGCTGCGGTTTGTTCTCCGGTCTGAAGACGGAACGGAATGCTTTCAGGAGCCTCCGTTGTCTTCAGTTCAGTTTTGTCCCCATTGACAATGAATGGGGACAAAACTGAAGCGTTTTATTCCGGTATTGAGCCCCTATGACGGAACTCAATACCGGAATTTTAAAACGCTAGTGTGAAATTAGCCTAAGTGTAGTCTACATAGTGTGTAAATTGAGTATGTGTAGTCTATAGCAGCGGTCCCCAACCACCGGGCCGCGGCCCAGGACCGGGCCCTGAAGCGATGTCTGCCGGGCCGCGGCGGTGGCAGGGGACAAGGAGATAAGCGCTTCCATTGTGGAAGCGCTCATCTCCCATAGTCATCTGTATCGCCGTCCTGAGGACGGCGATACAGATGCCTGTGCTGCGGTGGGGCAGGGGAGGGAGAGGCGTCTCCCCTGCCCGTTCCTCTGATAGGCTGCAGGCCTAGTGCCTGTAGCCTATCAGAGGCCAGCTCAGGCGGTGCGATGACGTCATCGCGCCGCCTGAGCCGTGGCAGAGCGGGACACAGGCCGGAGGAGGCCTGCATCGGCAGTGCTGCCAGGCTGATGGAGGTAAGTATAAGTGTTTGTTTTTTTATTGTACAAAACTGAAGGAGAGGAGCACTATGGGCACTATAACTACTGTGTGGGGGGCACTATAACTACCGTGTGGGGGGCACTATAACTACTGTGTGGGGGCACTATAACTACCCGTGTGGGGGGCACTATAACTACTGTGTGGGGGGCACTATAACTACTGTGTGGGGGCACTATGGGCACTATAAACTACTGTGTTGGGGGGCACTATAACTACTGTTGTGGGGGGCACTATACTACTGTGTGGGGGACACTATGGGCACTATAACTATGATTGGGGGGCATATACTGTGGTGGGGGGGGCCCAAAAACTTATTGGGCCCCAAACTATAACACTGTGTGGGGGCACTGTGGGAGCTATAAACTACTGTGGTGGGGGCACTATAGGCACTTATACTACTTGTGTGGGGGCGACTGATGGGAGCTATAACTACTGTGTGGGGCATATGGCACTATAACTACTGTGTGGGGGCACTATGGCACTATAACTACTGTGTGGGGGGCACTGTGGGCACTATAACTACTGTGTGGGGGCACTGTGGGCCACTATAACTTACTGTGTGGGGGCACTGATGGGCACTATGACTACTGTGTGGGGCGGCACTATGGCACTATGACTAACTGTTGTGGGGGGCACTTATGGCACTATAACTACTGCATGTGGGGGCACTATGGGCCACTATAACTACTGGTTGGGGCACTATGGCACTATGACTACTGTTCGGCGGGCACTTATTGGCACATTAACTTACTGTTGTGGGGGCACTATGGCACTATAAACTACTGTGTGGGGGCCTATGGCACTATAACTACTGTGTGGGGGCACTATGCTGGTATAACTACTGTTTGGGGCACTAATGGGGAATAACTACTGTGTGGGGGCACTATGCTCCGCCCCCCAACAACCGCAGCGCCCGCCCCCCCCCCCCCCCCCGGGCCTGGGGAAATTGTGTAGCGAGAAACCGGGCCTTGGTGCAAAAAGGTTGGGGACCACTGGTCTATAGAGTGTATATAGGGTTAGTGTGGTCTATATAGTGTGTATAGGGTTATTGTAGTCTATGCGACCACTGATCAAGGGTGGGGGTCTTTCTTCAGGATCCTGATCTCTTGGCCAGATTGGAAAGCGCTGTCAATCTAAGGGGAGGGGGCGTGCTTTGAAGGAAAGAGGCATTAGTATTGAGGACCAGGGGCGTCGCAGGAGCAGTGCTCATACTGCATAAGCCCGCCTCCTGGTGCTCAAATAGCTAATTTGCATAGGAATAAAAGTACGAATTTCTTCAGGATGCAGGCACCTACAGAGAAAATAAAGGCATTGTTTTAATCAGCTTCATCAAAAATGAAATTATTTTTGTCTGATGCCACCAATAGGGGGAGCTTATGAGTTTAATGAAGATGTGTATGTAGGAAGCTGTTCCTAGTGACTGCTGCAGTGTAACAAACCACAACTCATCTATCTATGCCTTTTTATCTATCTATTTATCTATCTATCTCATATCTCCTATCTATCTATCTTGTCCTGCAATGAGAGAACAAAATACGTACGAAGTAGCTTACCAAAATGCGTACGAATTTACGTGCAAAATGCGTACGATTGAGCATACAAATTAGCGAAACACTCCCTGTCAGTGTGGCTTTACGTACGAATTTGTGTATGAATTGCGTACAAATTGCGTACGGATTTGCGTACGAATTGCGTACAAATTGCGTATGGATTTGCATACGAATTTGCGTATGAATTGCGTACGGATTTGCGTACTTATTGCGTACACATTGCGTATGGATTTGCATACGAATTTGCGTATGAATTGCGTACAAAATGCGTATGAATTTGCGTACTCTTTAGCGTACACATTAGCGTACGAATTAGCGTACAAAAATGCGTACGAATTTACGCACGAATTTGCGTACGAATTGCGTACGGATTTGCGTACGAATTGCGTACAAATTTGTGTGCGAATTTGCGTGTGAATTGCGTACGCTATTTGTACGCAATTTGTACGCAAATTCGCACGCAATATGTACGCTAATATGTCTTCAAAGTCGTACGCAAATCCGTATGCAATTCGTACGCAAATTCGTACGCAAATTCGTATGCTGATTTGTACGCTAAGTCATGCGCAAATTCGTACGCTAATGCGTAAGCAAATTTGTACGCATTTTTGTACGCTAAAGAGTACGCTAATTTGTACGCTAATTCGTACGCTAAAGCGTACGCTAAAGCGTAAGCAAATTCGTACGCATTTTGTATGCAATTCTTATGCAAATCCGTACGTAATTTGTATGCAATTCATACGCAAATTCGTACGCAAATTTGTACGCAAATCCGTACGCAATTTGTACGCAATTCATACACAAATTCGTAAAGCCACACTGACAGGGAGTGTTTCGCTAATTCGTATGCTCAATCGTACGCATTTTGCACGTAAATTCGTACGCATTTTGGTAAGCTACTTCGTACGTATTTTGTACTCTCATTTGTACGCATTTTGGTATGCTAAATTCTACGTACTATGTACGCTAATTCGTATGCTTTTTTTAACGCTAATTCGTGCGTATTTTGAACGCTAATTCGCATGTAATTTTTTCTCACTAATGCGTACGCATTTTGTACGCTAATGTCCTGCAACAATAGGGTACAACTACTCTGTGATATGTGTCACACGACATTTAGGTCGCAGTAATGTCACGTAACATTTTTTGTAATGATAGTCTATGGTGTCGCACTGCGACATGCGCCATGCTGCGACTGCGATACAACACATCCATGGATGAATATTTGTGCTGCATGTCGCAGTGCGAAACCTTAGACTATAATTACAAAAAATGTTACACGACAGATAGTTCAGCAGCCCAGGGGTGCACCTAGCCTTTCTGCTGTCCGAGGTGAAAACTGAAATGGCACTCCCCCCATGCCAATTTTTTAACCTAACCCCTTTGCCACAATGAAAGCGCTCATTGCCTATGGCCCTTCCTCTGTCCCCCCTTTTGCCCCTACCTGGTGCTGCCTGAGGTGATCGCCTCACCTGGCCTCATTGGTGGTGCACCCCTGCCCTAGCCTAATTCTACTGCTTAAAGTCTTGTGAAATTCCACATTATTTAGCAGATTTAGGTTACAAACGGGTGCCGGATTATTATATTAGACTTCCTGGTGCATGTTCTGATTTGGTTTGATCCTAGTGCTAGTTCTGATTTGATTGATCCTGGTGCATGTTCTGTTCAAAGGCGGCCTAGATCAGAGCGGAGGAGGCTTTTCTTCTGCCACCACTTCTGAAGAACCCTTGGGAAAGTTAACCAGGCTCAGATGCCGGACGATATGATAAAGGAGCAGAAGACAAGTGCCTTGTTTTAGGCTGAGGGACTCTCTGAGGGTGCAGCCACACTCCAGAGAAGCTGGTCCCAGGCACATGGCCCCAGCTGTCACTGTGAGCGATGAATTACATGCTATAAGAAGGTGTTGACAGGAGCAGCTGGACATCACAGAGCGATGAAAAGAAAGCGAAATTCATTCAGAGTTCAGACAGACTGGTCCACTGGGGGCACCGACACAGCCCAGAGAAGGATCACTGCTCCACCTTCTGGACAACCAAAGGAACGGTCGCACAGACTTCACCCCTTCACTGCCATCAAGAAACATTCACTAAATCAGTAGCATATAAAAAGATAAAATAACTCTTCTGACTATCCAAAAATCCTTCAAGACACAATCGTAGGGATCAGGCCTTCAAACATAATGCAAAAAGATGAAGAGTAGCTAGGGCCTTAGCTTACTTTCACTGAGTGTAAAGACTCAGTTTGCTGCCATAGCATTGTATCAGACTACCTGAGCCTAGACAGAGTGTCTTGTGGGCACCTTACCTGGCATCCAGCACATGGACATAGGCCCGGCCAAATCTTGCTAGCAGTATCCCAGACTCAGTGACATATATGGTCGGTGAAGCATCTCCTGGTTCCATGCAGTTGACATCATGGGAGGCCTAAATTTGGGCACAGCAGGAAAATCTACTACAGTTATTTTTGTTTGTTTTTTAAGGTGACAACATGTTTTATGGGTATATGAAGGACTCAGAGACCCTCTGCCTCATAAGAAGCCATCACTATTAGAACAGGGCACATGGCGGCTGAGGAGACTTGTTACAGATTTTTCATGAATGGAGTTGGCTGTCCAACACAGGATAGGTGGAAATTGCATGATCGCTAAGGGTCTAAGCCAGGGATCAGCAACATTCGGCACTCCAGATGCTGTGAAACTACAACTCCCAGCATGCAAACTTGCTTGGCTGTTCTTCTAACTCCCACAGAAGGAAATGAAGCATTCTGGGAGTTGTAGTTTCTGAACAGCTGGAGTGCCAGAGGTTGCTGATCCCTGGTCTAAGCAGTACCAATCCCAGCACACTCCAAGTCCATTTTGTGAATGGAGAACTAATGCACATGCATGACCACCACTCCATAGGGTGGTCAAGTTTTGGTTTTCAAAAAGAAGGACACTTGGGGCATGAAGCACTTATTAGTAAGTGTGTTGACCCGGTGGCCGCCTTCCTTGAAAATCCCAGTTTTTAGGTAACTAATAAATCCTGGCTGGAAAAATATTTTTAGGTTCAGAAGAGGACATATTTTCCCCCTACATTCGCTGTCCATGGGGCTGATGAGTATAGCACTCAACTATCTCCAGCAGTCCCATAGAAGTGAAAGGAGCAGTGATCACACATACCACCCCATTTACGTAGGGGACAGGGATCGGTGGGGTCTAATCATACATTTATCACCTATCCACAGGTTTAATGTTGTTCGTGGGCCAACCTTTTAAAATTTTGATATTGATGACTTATGCTCAGGATAGGTTATCAATATCAGATCGGTAGGGGTCGCTTTCTGGGACCCCCGCCGATCAGCTGTTTGAAGAGGCCACAGCACTCTGGAGAGCGCCGCAGCTCTTCCTAGGCCATTGATGTATACATCGGTCCCAGGGGCTAGGCACAGCTCAGTCCCCTTCAAGCGAATGGGGCCAAGCTGCAATACCAAGTACAGCCACTAGCAAGGGGGGTTTCGAGAGGTGGACCCCCACCAATCTTATCCTGAGTATAGGTCATCCTTAAGAAAATCTTGGAAGACCAGTACTGTAGTTTCAAGTTACAAACCCCATTCAGATATGTCCCTTAGGACCTCAACAGGGCCAAGGACTGAGCTATATGGACAGTTATCATGGGAAAAAGCAATGTGTTCTAAAGTATATGAATGTGCAGAGTGATATCAGTCGATTTCCATCAAACAAACATACATCACCTAGATACCCACACACTACAATGTAACGTGCAGCAGTCAGTGCCACTCCACATATCCATCATTTACCGGCAGTGAGTACTCTGATGGGTTATTGTAAGTCAAACATTCACTAAGTGACTGATGTAAGTCCCATGGATCCGTTGCATCACTTTTCAGATACGTCTTTACTTTCCCTGAAGACTCCCAAGGATAAATGTTTTCATTAATTAAACTCGGAATTATCATCTAGAGATTTTAATCGGTTGCAGTGATGACGCCGGCCAGAAAAGTCACATGAAAATTCATAGTTTCAATCAATAGAGCAATGACGGATCAATATGGATGTAGGCTCTGTGCTGGACCTGCAGCATCCAGGACCAGGATCTATCACCAGTAGGGCGATCCTGCCTGTTTATAATCCAACATCTGGTATGCTGCTTCTAGGAAGCAGTTATTCCTCTCTTCACTTCGTATCATTGGCCTTGCTTTTTGCTTGCCTTTAGGCTTCATTCACGCGACCGTATGTGTTTTGCGGTCCGTAAATTGCGGATCCGCAAAAAAAAACGAATGACGTTCCGTATGGCATCCGTGTTTCCATTTTTTTGCGGATCCATTGAAACAATGCCTATCCTTGTCAGCAAAACGGACAAGAATAGGACATGTTCTATCTTTTTTGCGGAACGGAAATACGGACATACGGAAACGGAAGGCACACTAAGTGCCTTCCGTTTTTTTTGCGGACCCATTGAAATGAATGGTTCCACATACGGTCCGCAAAAAAAACAGAACGGACACGGAAACAAAATACGGTCGTGTGAATGAAGCCTTACTCACATAATCATAGGGCAATGCCTCGGTAGAGTATACAGAATGGCAGATTACTAATTATTGTCAGCAACTTTGTGGATAATATTCAGTTAAACATAACAAAAAAAAGTTAAGGGGATTGTTTTTCACAGAAAACCCCTTTAAAAAGCACTTGTAATCAGGATCTACCATATTAAAGCAGGCATACTACTTGGTACAGTTGATCCTGCTGATTACAATGATACCTGTCTTGTGAAAATCGGTTATGGGTGCGAATTAGTGTACAAAATGCGTATGTATTAATGAACAAAATTGCGTACAAATTAGTGTACAAAATGCGTATGTATTAATGAACAAAATTGTGTACGAATTAGTGAACAAAATGCGTACGGATTAGTGTACGATGCGTACGCATTAGTCTACAAAATGTGTACGTATTAGTGAACAAAATGTGTATGTATTAGTGAACAAAATTGAGTACGAATTAGTGTACAAAATGCGTACAAAATAGCGTACAAATCAGCTTACATTAGTGTGCAAAATGCGTACGAAATGCGTACAAATCAGCTTACAAATTCGTAGGCATTAGCGTATTACATTACAGTGCGGGGAAGAGACTCGAACACCGAGCGGTTCGGCCGAGCATGCTCGCTCAACACTAATGGTGACTATTGAGATGAATGGTCAATATGCAATACATGGCCAGCCCGAGTCCATCGCAACTAGAGACACTACTTATTAACAGCTCTCCTGTCTGGTTCATAAATTGTCTTATCGATCATTCTGAGGAGACTAACCCTTAAAGTGCAAATAAGTACAAGGAGATTGACTATCTCTAAATAAGTATATAAGGCGAGTTTAATATGAGGGAAAATGGTAGGTCAATCAGCATTTAGAAGAAGGTATCAAATGATATACTCTATGAAGGCTGGGCAGAGATCCGTGTCCTTATGGGTCCCTGATTGGGAAAACTAGTAGAAAGCATTCAGATACAGATGTGTTCCCAACAAGAAAACCCTTGGGAATTACACAAATGCTGCAGATCTCACCCCTGAAACCCCTTGCAATCAACTGTATTCACATGTAAAATATGGTTGGGCCAAATGCACCAAAGCAGAAACCTCAATGGTCAAGGGCTATCTCTTAGAGATGACTCCTCCAACTTTCAACACTTTGTGTTCTAGTTGGGTCGTTGCTTCATATGGGACTTTATGATAAACCAGTGATAATTTCACGTCCTGAAGTAGGAGCAACAAATGACAATAGTCAGGCTAGAGACAGACAAGTGTTAGTGCATGTTTCCGACCCCTGGTGGCCTCATCTTACATCTAGAGTTGTCCATTGGTGCCACAGAGACCAAGTGGAACAAAAATATCACAGCAGACCAACCTGAGGTCATACAAGACTCTATATCTCAGCCTTTAATGAAGGAATAGGAGTTTTCTGAATGGCTTTTTTGAAGCCCCGTTGCCTCGCTTTATGACAATGCGTAATTCTTTTAGGACTACCACAATATTATTATTGTCACAGGGACCGGCTCTCACCAGTCTATGGGTAACTTAGTGACCATATATTTATATTAGTGCCAGCCTAGATGGAATGGCTACACACCAGCTCATTTAGAAGTAATTAGATAGCAAGCCTGTTTGTACAATGAAGCGTTGCGGGACCACCGAAAGCACATTACGAAATTCTCAAGTCTTGTGGTTGTCTATGGTTTTTCTACTGAAAGCACAAAGACAACAGCTGCACAGATGCCCAGATTCCTATTTGGATGCTTTTAAATATTCATAAATATCCCTATAACCACCCCTACTCCTCTCTTCCACAAACCTGGCCAACGACCAAAGACCACAAGCTGTGCACTTATTTCTGCAGGGCTGGATTAATGAAGTGGTTGAAGGAATTGCAATTCCGAGTAGCTCCCAGAAGCTCGCCAAACCCCCTAGAAAAATGCTTGCTTGCCTTTGACAACTAGCAGGTTTTGTTCTTGGAAATGGATGAAGGAAACAAAGGGCAATAGTCCATCGTGTGTTTGGTTTTTCTCCCATGAATAGGTCAGAAATAGGCTAACCTCTTATTAATAGGTGGCCTTGACCTGGGGGTGTAGCTTTAGGGGCAGCAGGTGCACTTGGTCCATAATACCTGTGGTCGCCCGATGGTCTCTTTGTACCATTAGAAGACACTATGACCATAAATGGCACATGTTGGGGGAAGGGATTTGTTGCAGCTTTTGCATTGGGGCCTCGAATTTGAAAGTTATAGTTGTGCCTTGACTAGCTTAGATGTTGGACGTGTTTTGACTTTTGAAAGATGTGCTCACCCCATAAATTCATTGTTCAAGCCTTTACACAGGTCAGTTATACAAATGTTCATTCGCAAAAATTGGCCCGATCCTTGGCCTGTGTAAAAGTATTTAAAAGGGTTCTTTGGTATATAAAACCCATCATCTAATACCATAGTAGAGGATTTTGAGTCACTAAAGAGGAGTTCCAGGTCCAGGAGCAAAGTGACTACAACAATTTTCTCTGTAGGGCCCAGCCTGTCCATGAATTTCATAGACAGCCTATTGATTTCAAGGTGAACTGTGTAATACTTCATTCCTCCTTTGGTGGCACTATCAAGAAATTGAACTCTTGCATTCCCTCACAGATTATAGCTGATTACTGATGGTCCAAGCAGCAGGACACCTTGTGGGTAGCTTATTTTACAATAAAGAGATTCTCCAAAGCTGAGCACCCCATCAATGTAAACCTGTACTCGGGCCCCTATCTTAACCATCTTTGGCATCAGTGATGACATCACACTGTTTAGAATCTCCATAATAATAAAGTATTTAGGTGTATTCTGACATCATGGCATTCTAAGGGGGTCATTTATTACACAGAAATATGCCTAAATGCCAGGTCTAAAAAAGTGGGCATGGCATGGGCGGGAAAGGAGACGGGCCAACAGGCCCATTTCATTCATAATTTACTATGCCTGGTTTACATAGTAACATAGTTTATAAGGCCGAAAAAAGACATCTGTCCATCCAGTTCGGCCTGTTTTCCTACAAGTTGATCCAGAGGAAGGCAAAAAAAACCTGTGAGGTAGAAGCCAATTTTCCCCACTTTAGGGAAAAAAATTCCTTCCCGACTCCAATCAGGCAATCAGAATTACTCTCTGTATCAACCACCCCTCTCTAGTAACTATAACCTGTAATATTATTACACTCCAGAAATACATCCAGTGAACTTACCATCACCACCTCCTCAGGCAGAGAGTTCCATAGTCTCACTGCTCTTACCGTAAAGAATCCTCTTCTATGTTTGTGTACAAACCTTTTTTGCTCCAGACGCAGAGGATGTCCCCTCATCACAGTCCTGGGGATAAATAGATGATGGGAGAGATCTCTGTACTGACCCCAGATATATTTATACATAGTTATTAGATCTCCCCTCAGTCGTCTTTTTTCTAAAGTGAATAACCCTAATTTTGGTAATCTTTCCGGGTACTGTAGTCCACCCATTCCAGTTATTACTTTAGTTGCCCTCCTCTGAACCCCCTCCAGCTCTGCTATGTCTGCCTTGTTCACAGGAGCCCAGAACTGTACACAGTACTCCATGTGTGGTCTGACTAGTGATTTGTAAAGTGGCAGGACTATGTTCTCATCACGGGCATCTATGCCTCTTTTGATGCAACCCATTATCTTATTGGCCTTGGCAGCAGCTGTCTGACACTGGTTTCTACAGCTTAGTTTGCTGTTCACTAAAATTCCTAGGTCCTTTTCCATGTCAGAGTTACCCAATATTTTACCATTTAGTATGTACTGGTGACTTGCATTATTCCTTCCCATATGCATAACCTTACATTTGTCAGTGTTAAACCTCATCTGCCACTTCTCTGCCCAAGCCTCCAGTCTGATATTTTACTGTGCAAGCCTTCTACAAGATCATTAATAAATATATTGAAGAGAATAGGGCCCAATACTGACCCCTGTGGTACCCCACTAGTTACAGTGACCCAATCTGAATATGTGCCGTTAATAATCACCCTCTGTTTTCTATCACTGAGCCAGTTACTTACCCACATACAGACATTTTCTCCCAGGCCAAGCATTCTCATTTTATATACTAACCTTTTATGTGGTACAGTGTCAAATGTTTTGGAGAAGTCCAGATATACGACATCCATTGATTCGCCGCGGTCCAGTCTAGAACTTACCTCCTCATAGAAACTGATTAAATTGGTTTGACATGACCAATCCCTCATGAAGCCATGCTGATATGGAGTTATTTGCTTATTTTCATTGAGGTACTCCAAGATAGCATCTCTTAGAAAACCCTCAAACAGTTTACCCACGAAAGATGTTAAACTTACCGGCCTATAGTTCCTGGGCTCTGTTTTTGAATATTGGCACCACATTTGCTATGCGCCAATCCTGTGGAACACTCCCTGTCAGTATAGAGTCCTTAAATATCAGAAATAAGGGTCTGGCGATGAAATTACTTAATTCTCTTAGGATACAGGGGTGTATGCCATCCGGTCCTGGCGATTTGTCTATTTTAATCTTTTTAAGTCGCAGCTCTACTTCTTCCTGGGTCAGACAGGGCACTTTTAATGGGGAATTTACTTTTATATTCTGCATTTCATCTGACAGTTTATTTTCCTCAGTGAATACAGTGAAGAAAAAGATATTTAGTAGCTTTGCTTTCTCCTCATCGCTCTCTGCAACTCCCCCCTCGTTACTCTGTAAGGGGCCGACACCTTCAGGTTTATACTTTTTACCATTTATATAATTAAAGAACATTTTAGGGTTAGTTTTACTCTCTTTGGCGTTGAGCAACTCATGGATTTCTGAGTCTATAGAATCCATAATTGCTCATAAAGAAAAAAAAAAAAGCCACAATATATAAGCCCATATTTGAGCTTTCTAATAGTAAAAAAAAATTTAAAAAAATGTTAAAAAATATATAAAAAATAAAAAAGATGTAAAAGTTCAAATCACCCCCCTTTCCGTATAAGTAAAAAATAAAATACCTAAATAACAATAAATATAGACATCATGGGTATCACCGTGACCGAAAACGCCCGTACTTTTAAAATATTAAAAAAAAAATTCCAATACGGCGAATTGTGTGGCGGAAAAAAGCGTCCAAATGGCGATTTGCCATTTTTTGTCGCTTTTTTTTTCTAAAAAAATTAAATAAAAAGTGATCAAAAAGTCATACACACCCAGAATGTATCAATAAAAACTTCAGATCGTCCCGCAAAAATGAGCCCCTATACAGCTCTGTACACATAATACCAAAAAGTTATAGGGGTCAAGATTTGAATCTCTCCGGTCTCTAGTTTGGCTGTTTTTATTTGTTTTTTACATATTCTATTTTTCCTTATAGTTTTTCAATGCCTTCCTCGCTCCCCTCCTGTTTTAGTGATTTAAATGCTTTCTGTTTGTCATTTATTGCTTTCTTTACAGTTCTATTTATCCACATTGGTTTTTTCTTGTTTCTTATTATTTTATTCCTATATGGTATGTACCTCTCACAATTAGATATTAGGATGCTTTTAAAAATATCCCATTTTGTGGCTGTATTTTTATTTTTGAGTACTTTGTCCCAGTTAGTTAGGCCTATGGCCTCTCTTAGTTGACTAAATTTTGCTTTTTGAAGTTTGGTATTTTTGTTCCTCCCTGAAGAAACACTCTTTTGAATGACAATTTGAAGGTTATTATATTATGGTCACTATTTCCCAGGTGTCCCCCAACCTGCACATCTGTTGTTCTGTCAGGTCTATTGGTTAATACTAAGTCCAGTATGGCCGTCCCTCTAGTCGGGTGCTGAACCAGTTGGGAAAGGTAATTGTCTTTGGTTATTGCCAAGAACCTGTTTCCTTTATGAGATATACAGGTTTCAGTTTCCCAGTCTATATCTGGGTAGTTGAAATCCCCCATAATAACAACCTCATTATGATTTGCCGCCTCGTCTATTTCATTTAGAAGTAGATTTTCTGTGGTCTCTGGTATATTAGGTGGTTTATAATAAAGTCCTATTAGTATTTTATTATTGTTTTTGGCTCCATTTATTTCTACCCACAGTGACTCCACATCTTCATGTCCCTCACTTATATCTTCCCGGAGTGTGGGCTTTAGACAGGACTTTACATAAAGGCAGACCCCTCCCCCTCTCCGGCTTTGGCGATCCTTTCTAAACAGACTGTAACCCTGTACGTTGAATGCCCAGTCATAGCTATCATCCAGCCATGTCTCAGTTACTCCCACTATGTCATAGTCCTCCTCACACATCACAAATTCCAGTTCACTAATTTTATTAGTCAGGCTACTGGCAGTAGTGTACATACATTTAAAAGGTTTATATATATTTTTTCCCCTACACCTTTCCTTCTGCACTGTTCTAGTTCCTCCTTCCATTCCTCCCCCAGTTCCATTACCTTGCCCCAGGTCTCTATCTGCACTATCTTCCCCATCTATAATGTAGTTACCCTCCCCCCCAGTCCCTAGTTAAAACACTCCACCAGCCTTCTAGCCATCTTCTCCCACAAAACATAGAAATAGTCTAAAATCCATTAATGGATGCTTATTGTTTGGATATCTATTAAAGTGTGGGGATTTTTTGCCTCCAACCCGAGGCATAGGTTTTTTTTTTAAAGGGGTCATCTCGCATATTTAAAACTCTTTTTTACTCACCTCTCTGGAGGACTTTCTTCCCTTTCTGTGGACATGCAGCAGCTCACATGAGACAATCAAGCACCTGCATTTACCAGGATGCATTGGATTCAGCCCTAGTTAGCCCCTTCCTGCATCGAAAATAGTCCACATACATATGATATGAAATGCTACTTAACCCCACCCCCCCACCCCACCCAACGTAGGGGCTACTAAATCAAAGGTGTCTGGACTGCTTCACCTCCTTCTCTATGAGCTCACTATGCTGACGCTGAGGGAAGCAGAAGGAAGCAGGAAAGCTACTGAGCATGTTAGCCTACCAGAAAGGGGGGGTAAAGGCATAAACAGCAGGGGGCGCCACCAAAGAGAAAAATGTAATGCACATAAAAAAAACTAACAATATTTTTAATCCATGTATATTGCAATAAGAGTTAATTTGTAATGCCCTATGCATTGCATAGTAATACTTTTCATGGGATACCCCTTTAAATCTTTGCACCCCAAACTCCTATCCCATTGGTTAGGCGGTCTACCAGAATTATGCCCTGTATCATTTTATTCTTGGGCTAGACAGAAAAGCCAGACTGAACAGACAGCTCTTTCAATCATCTGGGAATTCATTCCCTGATCTGCTTGTGATCTCCGCGTTCCGAAACAGGTTGCAAAACCGAGTCCTGTGTTGTGCTTTCCTAAAAACTGACAGGTTGTTTAATTATTCTTGTGTCATTAAGTTTTAAACAGTCATATTTTTGCTAATGGAATGACTTAATTTGACAGATTGTCGTGGATTCTTGGAAAGCTCCAGTGGAGACATCGTTCCCTCCATTTGGGGATGTCATTAAAAAAAAAACGAAGCCGCCGCAAATTCTGACTAAAATAACTGCGGTTGTAAAAATGCAGGCATCAATTTTCACTTGAAAGCGAATCGTTTGTTTATTAACCTATTAGCATGTTAAAAGTTAATTGTTTGAAGCATGCACTAATGAGTGCGTTCAAATTAATGCTAAAATTAAAATAAACAAATGGAAGCTTCTAATAACCGCTTACCGCAGATTATTAGGAGACACGTTCTTCTTTATTAATTTGAATATGTAAGAAAAATAGAAATTGGGGAAATTGCTCCCCTGGCTTTGGAAAATTGCTGCAGTGATAATTACCTCAATGGAGCCTTAAAGGGGTTGTCCAGAAGTTTACTACTAATGGCCTCAATAGCTGATTGGCAGGGGTCCAACATCACAGGCTGATCAGCTGTTTCGGCATAGCTCCTGCTCCAGAACTACACAGCTCTCTCCATTGTGTAGTGGACAGAGCCGGTTACTGCGGTACTACTCTAAAGTAGCATTTTCTACTGCACCATGGATGGAGCTATGTAGTTCCCAGAAGTGGCTTCGAGGGCTAAAGCTACACGGAAACAGCTGATCGGTGGGGGTGCAGACTGAGGATAGACTATCAACAGTAAAATCCAGGACGACCCCTTTTAGGATGCTTTTTAAAACTCTTACCATGAATAGCTGTGTTTGGGGATCTACATTTAGGGGGTGTGGTTGGAGGTCTTATTTATTTAGGGTATATGGTTTGTTTTTTGCTTGTTTAGGAGTCTGGTTTGAAGATTGTAATAATTTAGGGGCTCAAGATCTAAATTTATTTAGAGGGTTTGTTTGGTGAGTCCCTATTTATATAGACGGTCTGTTCTGAGACCTGTATCGGCAATCGGCAGTAGAAGTTGTCATGGTGGTCTTGGTCAGATGGAGAAGAAGAGGAAACAGCACGTTTACAATCAAAGGAGACATCATCTGTATGTCACTGGATTTATAGTGGAATTGTTACCTATCCTGACATGTCCCTGTAGCCCAGGTCTAGTTTACAACTGAATGTTAACATTCCCCTTGACAAGCAGATGATTAATAACATCAGCATTGATTCGACACAATCAGTCTGTAGCAACACAGCCTTTTGACAAGGAAAATCATAACAGGTAGCTGTCAATTCTAGCACAGAAGGTTGCTATGTCTATAGACATGATGTGGCAGAGCTGCATTGGTGAAGGGGTGGGGTGAGGGTCTAAGATTTGGGAACAGTCTAGGAACTGTGGTCTGCTTAATCCACTACTGTTAGGTATGAGAGTGTTGGGGGACCAGTAAGGTGAGTAATGCTTCTTTATTTAGTGGGTATGTTCTTGGATTTTAACTGCAATCATGGAGAAGTTGTCATGATGGTCTGGGTCAAATGGAGAAGAAAAGGAAAAAGAATGTCTACAATCAGAGGAGACATCATCAGTAATTCACTGGGTTTATGGAAGCTGCCATCTTATCTGACTTGTCTGTTATAGTAATTAATTATGCTCCACAAAAAATCTCCATGTAGCCCAGGTGTATGAGTCCTTCTGTCACTTAAATGGACACCAATACTATGGCAGTTTGGAGACCCTTTTACAGACTTTGTATTGGGAGCCAGGAGTCTCTTGTAATGTCTCTTAGTCCAGTGGTAGCAGTCACAACTAAAATGTCCAAAAGGCCTCTCTGCCAGAGGACAGCAGCACCGTAAATGGTCCATTTTCTCTGGTACCCAAGAGCTTCAACTTCTGCAATACTAGTTCCATCCTAATAGGCTAACGAGAAAGTTTAGCATTTTGCACGACCTATTAATTTCCCAAGTACTAAAAATATTTGTCAAATGTCTACTATGGGACTCCGCTAGCCACTTACATCAGTCTCTGAATCCAAATGAAGCTGACACTCTAAGTTCCACATGTTACCCACTAGATTTATTGGGATTGTACTGGACTTAAATATTGATGACTATCTTCAGGATAGGTCATGAATATCTGATTTGTGGTGGTTCGACTGCTGGCACCCCTGCTGTTCAGATATTGTAAGGGGATGTGGTCTTCTCCTCAACCTGTGACCTCACATGCATCGGTCACATTACTTTTGTGCATCTCAGATCCATTCAAGTGAATGAAGTTGAACTGCAATATTAAGCACACCCACTATACAATGTACAGCACTGTGTTTGGTATACTATGAAGACCTGATTGGTGGGATACCGGTTGTTGGATCCCCATGGATCAGATATTCATGACCTATCCTAAGGATAGGCCATGAATATCTAAAGGAGTTGACTCATCTCACACATTACTAGCATATTGCTAGGATATGCCATCAATGTCAGATAGATACAGGTCCCACTCCTAAGACCCGTTCCTATCTCCAGAAAGGGACCTCCATCCATATCCTAGCAATATGCCATCAATGTCTGAGATGAGACAACCCCTTTAACTCCTGGAAAACCCCTTTAATTTCAGTAATTTATCCTATCAGTATGTTTTTTTGACAAATCATAAAGTACATAAAAGAAGCCCGCATCAATACCTAGAGAACAAGAAAACTCTATACATGAGTTATTCTGGTCAGATTCAAGCCCATTGCTAACCATTGAGCCAACATGCTGCCCCCTAAGATTCAACAGAGTCTAAAAAAGTATGCCATAACCTACATTATGATTGAACTTCTACCAGTAGATTGGCTTCTCTAATATTAGTTTTTAGCCTTTGCCAACAATTATTTTTGGAGAATTGAGCCCTTGGGTGCTGCTAACCCTAACCAATGATTTAGGCCTCCAGGGTTGTCAGCACTGTCTATGTGTTTAGACTTTGCCACTGTGTACAGGTCAAAGTGACTAAGTACATAAACAGGTGATAATTATATCCTCACCATTGTTGTTCAGGATGCACTTTGTCTACGTTATATTTAGTGCTACAAAAACACAACCCCTGATGTAGGATGAAGACTTTTTCTTTGTGAACTGTGAAGAGGAGTCACCCAAAAAAATGGACCTAAAACAAAACCCTCTGTGCTGGGTTGTTCAGCATAACATAACCAATCACTGATACTGTCATCGCATTGCCTTTCACCACCTAACTAAACACATGTGCACCAGTCACAGCATTAAAAAATTAATCCCGACGGCCTCATGTCCAAACATTTATCCCTCTGACCTCTGACCAGAGGAGACCACCAGTTGTCCTTCTTTGTATTGCTGTGATGACCCCTAGCTAAAGCTATATTCCAGAAGTACTACATTTATGGCAATAGAGATAAGACATGAGGCGAGACAGATCCACAGCTCTACCAGAACATACGAAAAGGAATTTTTTTTTCTCACATAGATTCTTCATTACATTTTATAAAACTTTTCATATATTGAATACATAGTCACATGGTGATCACACTACCTTATATGTGCCTATTGTAACCCAGGGCTCTAGGTTTATCTCTTTCCTAAGGTCAGATATCTCAGCTACCTTCTCCAATCCAAAAACTGGCTCCCTATAAAATTAAAAACTTTTCTGTAGGTCTCACCTATGGGACTCACACTTATCTGGAGAACAGAAGTCCCCAAACCCCATCCTGCAAGCTTAGGTGACCGGAGGGGTAAATCTAGAAATAATCGTGTTTTCTAAAATTCCCCCAAAATATCAGTATATGAGGATTTCAAAATTCCTGTGCAAAAACTGGGAAAAATGGCAGACAAAAAAGTCTAGCATACCGTGCTATTTTGTCTGGTAAGCCATGGACTCTGGAGAAAAACAAATTGATTCTATATTAATAGGATTCAACTCAAATTATGTAAAAATATTTAGTAATTTGATTCAGGCAAATTTTGGAGAGAATGAATAAAAAAAAGTAATAAAAAAAATAAGACACAAAAGAGAAAAAAGTTCTAGAAGACCTCAGAGAGTCATACATAAATTTCCAGAATAATTGGAGTACATTCAGTTAGGGTATAATTGATTCAGAGTCAAATCCTTCTAATTTTGAATGAGTCGCCCATGTCTCTATTGGGTCCATTGGGTTTCTGTCATGGTGTCCATCTCTGTAATGGACACCATGACAGAAACCCAATGGACCCTATTATAGTCAGTGGGTTGCCATTGGTGTCCATTATGGCAAGGATCTGGAATTTCCTTTGCTTCTGTTGTGCTCCTCCCAAAATACGTCAGATGTGAACGAAGCCTTATCTTGGTTTCCTATATGGTTAAAAAATGTTGGGTGGCTACCACCAATGGCAGTCATTACAGTATTGACCCCCACCGATGGGCACATAAATCAGCTGTAATTTGAAGCTTCTGGGCCATGATAAGGGACCAGGAGGGGTGAATAGATCCCCTTAGACACCAGGGTCCAGGTGTGATCACAACATCTGTATTTACTATTGTTATTCTCCTTTGTTCTTCCTGCCAGTGTCCAGTCTTCACTGTAGTTCTTGCATTTCATTCATGTACCAGAACCTCTAGTTGAAGGATGCTACAGGTCCTGCCTAGATCACCTAGGACCGTATTTGAAGCGGAGCTGTAGAGCCTAGACCTGTAGAAAAGAAAGAGATAATTTAATATCCATAAATAAAACATGACTGTGTATGGGAATGGTTATTCAATTATGTATTATTCTTGGCGCTATCTTAGTTAATGAAATGGCTCCGGTACGGCAGACGTATGATGATCATAGGCTCGTCGAACAGGGCGCAATTTATTTAACCTATCCACATGTAACTCCACGTCCAGTGACCAGCGCTCGCCCCCCGCGTCTGGCAGGGACACCGATGGTCAAAGCAACTCGAGTAAAACATATACGACGTTTACCTGTCAACACAAAGCCAAAAGTGGTGTCCCCCGGCGAACACGTTGTGTTTAGATTAAGCAGCAGAGGATGCAATTATGAATGGTCTATGGAGGCAATCTGTTATGCTCCTCTCAGGTCAGAAGAGGGTCAGGCTTATTATTCATGTGTACATCTAGTGAATCACTGGAAACCACCCCTCAGAAGATAATGCAATTGAAAACTCATTTGTAACTTCACAAGAGAAAAACATACACCCCTTATCACCTTATATCTGTTTAATTTTCTAGCTTTCTGTAGTAATTAGAAGAAGCATTCCAATAATAGAATTGACGTATAGATCAAATTAGGCTTAACCCCTTACCTGGCAGGGCACTGTATTCCAATTACATTAAAACCTACAAGGTCAGAGACACGTCCGTTAAAACAGAGCAAAATATACTTAATATGAGGTTTTAATTTGTCAGATTACTATAAGATGTTTTTCTTTTCTTTTTTTTTACGTAAATGCAGTACTGCAAATGTCCACTAGAGGCTGTATACATTAAAGCAGTTTTCCAACCCCAATTATTATTATTATTATTATTATTATTATTTTTATATATATATATATATATATATATATATATATATATATATATTATTGTATAAAACAACAAAAACAATAATACTCACCTTGCCAGTCCTGTGCCAATACTTCCCTGATCCCCCACCGGTCTAGAGCTCCAGTGATGTTGTATTATCACAACATGCCATAACTGCAGCCAATCACCGGCTGTATCAATGATCTCAGTGGTGTTGAGATGTCACCTCTACAACCATGGACTCTCTGCAGCGGTCATGGGTCAACAGTAATGGTATTGCTAGAGTATGGAGGAAGCATCATCTGAGTTCAACAAGGGAGAGGTGAGATAAGTATTGCTCTTTTTATTATTTTTAAAAAATGTGTGGGGTTGGACAACCCCTTTAACACCATGAACATATGTTGTATTTATATAATACACTGTATGTATATTATATAGTTTATAATGTATATTAAATTGAAGTATAATAATGGTTCCCAAACTTCTTCAGGCCAAGAAACTCCAAAGCAGCTATAGACCCCAGACGACTTGTTGTAAGATTGAACAATATATGGCCCGTCCCCTAGTATAGGCTTCAGCTTAAATATCCTCCCAGTTCTCAAGACACTTGATTTCTTGAGACACTTAAGACACCAAATTGATTCACAACTCCAAAATTTATTCAGACAAAAAAGTTTAGATCCAAAACAATTTTAAGGTTTGAAACCACTTTTGAAAAAATCATTGGTGTGACCCTGCCTGCTTACCAAAATAAGCTGTATTTCAGTTTAAAACAATAGGCAGGTAAGAGAATTTTAATTTTGCAACTGCCTTTTCACAGTGACATGGATTCACCAAACCCTATATGTTATATTGTTGCCCTATATACCTGTTTTTCACTTCAGCACTTTCTTTCCCCTGTTGTCAGCATCAGTGCATCCAGGCAGGATGTTTACATGCTGAACTTCCTGTTCCTATCAGCTTCCTGCAGGGTTTTCTAACCAACCCCAACATGGGTTTCTTTGTAATGTTTCACAAGGCTTGCTCTGCCAAACTAACATGGAGAGGGGAGGTGTAGGGGCAGAACTACTGTAGGGGGAAAATGTTTCAAGAAACATTACAGAATAAAGTATTCTGGGATTGTTTAGCAAACCTCCGGAAAACAGGAAGTTCTGTATGTAAACATCCTGCCAGGATGCACTGATGCTGAGGACAGGAGGGGGAAAGTGCTGACATGAAAAAAGGTATATGGATCAAAAATAAAAACCTTTCATTATGGGACCAGAGAACCTCTTTAAGGATATGTAATTGAAAGCTATTGAAGAGCTCATGATTAGTGTTGAGCAAGCATGCTTGGCCGAACTCGCTGTTCGGCCGAGCATGCCTATGCTCGGGTCCGCTCAGTGTTTGGCCGAACACTGCGTGTGCTCGAGTGCGATGCTCGAGTATGCTAATGCGTACGAATTTGTATGCTAATGTTACGCATTGTACGCTAATGTGTACAAATTTGTATGCTAACGCTACGCATTGTACGCTAATGCGTACAAATTTGTATGCTAAATTAGTACAATTGCTAATGCTACACATTGTGCGCTAATGTGTACGAATTCAGTTAATTAGCGTACTTTAACGTGTGAAAGAGGAGAATTTGTGATTCTGACCTTTTCCTATGAACCCGACACCCTCCCCTCATCCGAGCAGGGGGTGCCTGGTCTTCTCCCATTGACTTACATTGTGCTTGGGTGCTCTGTAGAGCACTCGAGCATCACCAAGTGTTCTATCAGAGCACCCGAGCACACGATCACTTTAATGCTCGATCAACACTACTCATGATGTATCATTTAAAGGGATACCAGTATATCTCATGGGTGATGGAAGTCACTGTTAGACATCAGTCACAAGCTCTCTTTAGTGTATATGTCAGGAGCTTTTCCCAGCATATTCACTAAACAGAGACAAAAAGAACAAAGTGGAAACATGGAGGCGGGAATCTATCATAGTTTCTATGCAATTTTTTTGGTGTATAAAAGTCACTTTTTTGCACAAGAACCTTTTTGCTCAAAACTTTGCTACTTTTTTATGGTTTATACAGAAGTTAATACTTTTCTTAAAAGTGAGCAAGATATGGACAGAGAGGCATGGCTTATGGAGCCGACAGAGTTACTTTTGTGTATGCCAGAAAACTAGGATAAATTGCACCTGAAATGTTTGTGCATAGATTTCAGCGCCTATGGGTGATGCACCAAAGTTATTAAGAGGAACATATTAGACCAGCACAGCATCTGATTGAGGCTACCTTCACACTTGCGATAATCTTTTCCGGTGGGGGAACAGGCTCCCGGATCCATACTACCGCGAGTCCAAAAACCACACGTTGCGTTTTTTTGTACAGCCGCCTCTCGGCATGTTTGCCATGCTGCAGCCAGACCTCCGGCCCGCCCCCATTATAGTAAATGGGGCTGGACCAGACCTCTGGCTGCACGGTGGACTTGCGGTAGCACGGATCCATCAGGCTCTTCCCCCGCCAGAAAGTAGCCTAAGGGTGGTGTACCACATGCATTTCTTAATAAATAGGCTCTATTTTCTAAATCTCTGCAGTGAGCTCCCTCTAGTGGTGCCTGCAGGCAGACAGAATATTATCATGTACTATACAGAAGATTTAGAGTTTTATATTATTAGGCAAAATCCAAATACATTATTGTACATACTAGGAAAAAGAACTTGTATTTACTGTAAATTTAGGGGGCCAAATTTGTTTTTATAGATGGGTCTGGGGTGCTGTATGCTCTGTACAATAATAGGCAATAATACTAGCTGGTCTTTGTTCACTGGTTTTTCTTTAGTTCCTCAAACCCATGATTTGTTTAACATAGACTGGCACGGTTCTTCATTTATCAGAAATTCAATTAGTAGCAATCGTCTTTATTAATTTTATAGGAATTATTAGCGGCGGAAGTTGAAGAATGGAATTCTGAAGCCATTTCTTATGAAGCTGCCTTGGGCTAGGAATGCTTTGTCACCAGGATATTAATGAGATGCCTCAAGGTGCAAATGATATTTTAATAGGTGTTACCTAACGAGACTGCCCCTCATACACAGTCACACATTAACTTGCACGTTTCCCGAAGATTTTACCCCTTGTTACAATCAGTTATTAGAATGTATGAACACTGGCTTTGACACTTTAATAAAGTATCAGCCATCATCAATTTAAGATTTAATAAAAATAAAATTAAAAATGTATTACAATTCGCCCGCGTTATGTTTAAAGTACAATTTTCACAAATTTTTAAATGAGATTTCCCTTTCAAAATGATTGCTAGTTCCAAGGGTTGGATGTTGAGAGAGGGCATGGCGTGGAATTATGAGTTTGCACAGACGGTAGAAGAATATGGAATTATGGCAGCTGAAGGAGGTGAAATAGAATAATAATTAGATTCTATAAGAAATGTAAAATCAGAGAGAAAGAAAGAGCAAAAGTTATCATAAAGGGGATTTTATCATATGGTTTTAACTATTGTCGAGGACTAGTGATGAGTGAAGTTCTTAAAATTCGATTCGGGTTTGGCTCTGTTCAAGCTCAATAAATTCTATTCGAATAGAAAGTGATTTGGTCACCTGGAAAATTCTATTTCTCTTTCTTTCTTTTTTTCTTCGTGGTTCAGTAGTATAAAAACTTTTTGAAAAATTTGGGTATAATTTCCAAATTTTAAAATCGATATGTTCATCTCTAAACATAACTATGTTACGATATGGAAAATACAGAACTAGTACTGTAGTATTTAGTGAAATATATGAACTAATAATGGCTGTGGGCCTCTAACCAACCCCTGACCAAAACTGGTCATAAGCCTCTAACAATCCCTGAGCAATGATGGTGATGGGCCTCTAAACAACCCCTGAGCAATAATGGCCATGGACCTCTAACCTAAACAATAATAGCTATGATATAACAAAGCATAGACATCCAAAGCAACTGGGAATTGGACAACCCCTGCTTAAAATAAACCCACCCTAGAAGGCCTAGTTTTACTACAGCAAGAGTGTGGGATGTTAAATAAAGTCTTAGTTGGTCCAAAATATGAAATTAATTTTAATTCTTACATCGTACAGAACAATCTGTTAAATTTGGTTCCAGCTTTTCTCAAAATGGTCCCAAAGTTCATGACAATCACAAACGTGAGAATTAGTATTTTAAATAAAAAGATAGAACATAAAAAGTAAATTTGTTATGCTAAAATTAAAGTGGTTTTCCAGGTGTTTGATATTAATGACCTATCCTCAATATGTGATTGGGGGTTAGACCTCAGGCAGCCCACCAATCAGCTATTTCAAGAGGCCACAGCACTCCAGTCCCCTCCTATGTCAGTGACACTGGTCACATGGCCTAGGCGTAGCTCAATGTCATTCAAGTGAATGTGCTGAGCCACTATCTAATGTATGGCTATAGGTCATCAGTGTTAAGCACGTGTAAAACCCCTCTAAGCTAAAGCATTTTGAGGGTTGGGTTGTTTGGGCTTTGGAAAGTCTAACCCAGAAAAATGATTACAGTTTAGGACATACCCCTGAAAAAATCATAAATCTATCATCGATGGTAAGTTCCTTAAAAGCAGGACTTCTCAAAGTAATTCTACTAGCAGGATCATGGCTAAGACCAAGACTTGAGTATGCACCATATGTAGGCCCAAAAACATCCCAACCAAATCTTATTGAACATCTTATTTCAAATCCATTGCCAGTTGTTTTAACGTTCCATTCTTCTCTTCATGGAATGATAACCACTAGATTTTGGAGTATGGCTTTGGAGATTTGCTTTTACTTGGTCTCAGGAACATTACTGAGGTTAGTCTGTGATGTAGGGTGGTAAGACCTGTTTTCCAAATATTATTCCGGTTGTTTCCAAAGGTGTTCCATGGAGTTGAGATCTGGACTTTGTGGAGTTCAGTCATGTTCTTCTAGGAGAGCCTAGCGAGTGGTGGACTTTGCCGAAATAGGATTTCCAGGTTGCAGTGCCCAAATTAATCACGAATTGCTAGCAGTAGTAGCGTAATCTGGAATTGAGTAAACGTAATCACTAGGACAACCATCAATGTGTAACAGGCCAGAGGACTAGGCAGCGCCGTATTCAGGAATAGAGCTGAAGATCAGGAGTCAGGAGTAGAGCAACAGGTACCAGACAAAGAATACCAGGCGAAACAAAGGCAATGGTATGAACCTTAAACAACAGGCAAGACATGACAAGATGGTTCACCTTTAAATAGGCCACTAGGCCTCACATTATCTTTGACCTTACAATCCTGATGTCACCATACAGCTAGAGCTGGAGAGCAAGAGTCCAATCCAGCAGGATGGCGGACAAAGATGTCAAAATAACAGAAGAGGAAGCTTGTGGTTTCCTACAGTAGGAACTGAACAAGGCCATTCACAGAAGATCTCTGGATCTCTGGAACTGGGCAAGGTGAGTTAAATACATCATTATAGCATCTATATACGGTATATTAGGAGCGCTGTTAGTCCTGTCTTATTTCACAGCCTATTTAGAAAGAATAATGAAACATATAAAAATATACCCATGTAAAATTTTTATTTTATGTAACAAAAATGAAAATAAAAACTGACGATAAATGGAGAGCTGTAGGAGAATACAGATTCTAGGCAGCAGAGAGAATACCGCTCTGTGTAGCACATGGAAGAGGAACCAGCCTATGTGGCTAATTTCCTTTCCTCCTAATTACTATAATATGTTGCAGTTTTTGACAACCTGTCTTCTGCTGCATCTCCTTCTCACAAGCTGCTGCACAACGAAAAGCTGCAAATTGTAAAATTGTGCAAATAACACTCAGGGCATTTGCATAAAAATTGGTTGCAAAAACCAATTAGCACTTCATTAATAATCAATGAAGTGGCAATTTACACATTGCCCAAAAGCAAATTGTAAATTCAATTTTGCGTATAATTGAGAATTGGGTGCCATTTATATACAGCTGCTTGAAATGACCTGAGCAGCACATATGAGTTTCAAAAAACACAAACTCTCTGGAAAAAAAAAACCTGAGACATAGAAGATTGCCTAGCGAGATTCTTCCTTCGCCTTGTAGATTTATATACCGTTTAAAAAAATCATATTCTGAAAAGAAATGTTGTCTTTGTTCTTACATTTGTTGAGGAGAACCTTGCAGCTGACATCTTTCATGACATAGATCCAGAGGGGCACTTAGCCTTTCTACTGCCCGAGGCGAAAACTGAAACAGTGCCCCCCCCCCCTTCCACCCGAATGCCAATTTCTTAACCTAACCCCTTTGCCACAATGAAAGCATTCATTCCCCATGGCCCTTCCGCTGCCCCCCTCCTGCCCCTACCTGGTGTTGCCTGAGGTGATCGCCTCACCTGACCTCATTGGTGGTGCACCCCTGCGTAGATCATACAGAAGCTAGAGGCACATGGCCACCAGCTAGGAGACAATACATGGAAGTAATATACCGTAGTTAGGTGTCCACCATATTTTCATCAAGCTCTACTAATTAGCGGTGCTTTGTGGGATACGTAGATAAAGGAGTGGGATTATTTGGAAATGGGGGAATCTCATAGTGGATCAGGGAGTGGTTTAAAGGGGACAATGATGGTATATTGCTAGGATATACCATCAATGTCCGATAGGTATGGGTCCCTCCTCTAGGACCTGAGGAGGGGCCATCCTCAGTTCACCTTTATGAGAGTTCGGAAAATAGATGAGCCCAGGGACATAACTACCATGGTGGCAGACCATGCGACTGCTATGGGGTCCAGGGCAAGAGGGGGCCCAGTCTTAGTTGGGATCATCCCCTCTTCTACTGGAGGTGAAAACTTGGTCAGGACTCTACCCTCTAAAGGAACAACTTTTAGCAAATGAGACAGTGGGAAAATGGCCCAAGGGTCATTTACAGGGGGTAGCTATAGGGGGTGCAGGGGTAGCAGACGCTACCGTGCCCAGGAGCCTGAGGGGGCCCAAAGACCCTTGTGCCGCATAAGAAGTCATACAAAACACTGAGGGAAGGGGGCCCAAGCTGAACTCTTGCACCAGGGCCCATGAGGCTATAGCTACGTCCCTGGTCATTTAAAAGGGTTTAGGTGGAAACCCTTCTGTCCTGTGTGGGGGGCCTGGTTTGAGCCTTACTAATGGACCCATACTTCTCTATGTAGGCCATTGGTGGAGCCCCAGCAATATACCATCAATGTCCCAGATATGACAACCCCTTTAAGGCAGTCAGGTTTATCTACTCAAGTAACCTTTGGTCAGGGGCGTTGTGAGCAGTTTGCAGTCTGGCGGTTCATGAAGATACCATAGCTAAGGCACATCACCAGCCACATTACTCCGTATGCCCAAGAAGGCTAAGTGGTGGGCTTCTACTTCTTGAAGTGGACTGAGGAGGCTGTCTCATAATCCCTTAAGGGACATTAAAAAGGGGGATCAACTTCTCAGTACTGCCCTCTATGAGCTGGCATGGAGTACTGCTCCTGGTCTGGCAGACTTGGGCTGCCCTTTTCTGATGAGACAATCTATTTTCACCATTGAGCTTTAGATATTTGGTTGACCTAGATGTCAGCCACAGCTTTGTTGGAGTCACAGCTAACTCTCCCATAAACATGCACCCTTGGCTTAGTCAAAATCTGCCATAGTCCTCCGTTGCCCAGCCATGCCTGTATTGTGGCCCGCAAACAGCGGGCACCAGCCGTGTGCACATCGTATCATGGATGCGGACCCATTCACTTGAATGGGTCCACAATCTGGGAGATATGTAAGGTGCGGAACGGCGGCATGGATCGGAAGCCCACAAAAGCACTACGGAGTCCTTCCGTGGGTTTTCGGTTCATGCCTCAGCACTGCAAAAAAGTAGGGCATGCACTACTTTTTTGTGGTGCAAGACCATCTGATGCGGAACGTGGACCCCATTCAAGTGAATGTGTCCACAGACGGTGGCCACGTGGTCATTGCCCATGCATTGCAGATGGCAATTTGTGGTCCACAGCACAGGCAAGGCCAGCACACAGTCATGTGCATGAGCCCATAGGGCAACAGTCAGACTGTCCCCCATACACATTAGATTGGTTCAATCCACTTTGATCTAATGTGCATGCTCAGCATTCATGTCCATCTTAGCTAATCCCATGCTTAGGGATACCCACCAACTAGTGATACATAGGTAGTGAGACACTCAGACATACATACATTTTGTAGCTGTGCCTGGTCACAGTTTAGTCACATTCAGTCTGCAATAGTCTACTATTGCTACTTAAAGAGCTCGCCTCGGCAGGATCAACCCCATCAAACCAGAAATATTGCCTGATAGGATTGATCCTGCTGATTAAAATGATATCTGCCTTGTGAAAAAAGTTATTCTTTATGCAAATGAGGGTTTCAGTGCCCTGAGGGGCAGGGCCTAGCCATTCAGTGCACCTAAGCTTGCTAGTGCTGGTCACGCCCTCTGTACACTGTAGCCCTCAAAGCTTTTTTTTTCTTGGGAACTTTGCAAGTGTTTTTCAGAAGACAGGTACCATTTTAATCAGTGGAATCAACCCTACCAGGTAATATGCCTAGTTGGATACAGTTGATCCTGCTGACAGGTGCTCTTTCGCACTGAAAAGAATTAATACAGGAAGTATAATGGAAAATGTTATAATTTTTTATTATTAACTTTTGGCATACTGTACTATGCAACATGCATCTTCTTCCAAACCTGTGGAACCATTACTAATAAGTGTTCATAATACTTGCTGTGTTCTTCCATGTGCAGTGATTTCCAAGTCAGTCTTCTCCCCAACCTCAACCTCTGGTTGACAGACTTCTCTGTATGACTGTGTCTACAAGGACTGTCAATCAGTCATTAAAAGTGGGGGAGCTGAACTTGGAACCTGCTCTACATTGAAAAACACAGTAAGAAACAGTAATATTAAGATGAATATTCAGAATACAGGGGCATGTGTTTTGGGGTGCAGGGTGCTGGACACCAGCAAGTCACTCTGCCTTAAAGGGGTCATGCCATGATTCGTGCAAAAAAAAAAAATGAAAATCAGACATCATATAGTACATGACAATCTCTTTCTAACAAAGCTAGAATCAGCCCTGTATCTCACATGGATCCAGAGATCTCCACATTCATTGCTCCAGTTGTTCTGCTAGATTTATACCAGGCTGGCAGCTCAGGGGACGTGTCCTTTTTGAAAGGGTATGTCCTACTGGCAGGAGTTCTTTCCCTGTAAGTACCACAGCTTCTAAAAGAACTTATGGATGGTGGTAGTTGAAGATTTAAACTGAGCGTGTGCGAGCACCTCAATGAGGTCTACAAAAATAATAAAAAGAACAAACAGCAGGTGGCGCTATACAGATACATTTTATTGAATACCTCAGTGCCTGTGCTAAATTTTTAATTACATGTAATTACTAAATTATTCAGATCCATGTGCTGGTTTGAAAGACGAAGAACATGTTTCGTGGCATAACTGAGCGTGTGCGACCACCTCAGTGAGATCAACAAGAAATAAGCAAATGAACAAACAGCAGGTGGCGCTATAAAGATACATTTTATTGAGTAACTCAGTGGCTTTAATAAATTTTTAATTGCATGCAATTACACAAATATTCAAATTCAGGTGCTGGTTTGAAAAAATGTAGAACATGTTTTGTGGCACACCCCTTAACCATGGTATTTGTATACAGATCTAGGGCAAAGGATAGACTAGCTATAACTTTTTGCTATGTCTTCTCCTCTGTTACATTCTAGTCTCAGATACAGCAGCGTATCCTGGATGACAGGTCTACTTTAAGTAAAGAATTGTACATATTTCATTACCAGTCTATACGGTTTTATAAAATGACACAGTGGCATCAATGTCACCTGGTCATATTAATCTCCAGTAGTCACCAGTGCTGGCGAGATCCAGTGGATGACGTTCTGCCTGCACACAGATAAATGGGCAGCTACATTATTAATCAAATAGCCGTATCGTCTGTTAATAAATTAGAGTTTTAATAACACTCTGACACAGTCACATCTGTCCTCCACTCCTCACAAGAAATGACAAAGTGAAGATTTTAAAAATTAAATAGGCACACGGCTGGAGAAAGAGAGAAGGAGATTTCATTTTTTAATCTGAAGATTTTGTTTGTACTTAATAATTCCATTAAAGCTCATCTTACACATTCAAAATGATAAAACTCTACATATTCATTTAAAGTTACATATATACAAGAGGATTGATGATAGATAGATCGCCCACATAACATACCTTTAAGAGACTGTAACCATTACAATTTTATGAGCTCATATTGAGTCACTTCCCCCTGTAATGTTACGGCCCCATGTTCATTACGTTGAAGCAGTTTTTGAAGCAAAAATCAGGTACAGATCATAAAAGGAGAGCAAGTATTAAAGGGCACCTGTCAGACGGATCAAACGTATAAAACCAGACATATTCATGCAGTTATGAGGGCTTCAGTGCACTGAGGAGCGTGGCCAGCACTGGAATGTTGAGATGCGCCAAGGTGCTAGGCCCCGCCTCTCTGTGCATAGACGTCCCAATCGGAATAAAGAATAAAAGTCTTTTTTCTTAGGAACACCACAACCTATTTTCTCAAGCCAGGCATCATTTTAATCAGCAGTATCAACCATAACAGGCTGTATGTCTGGTTTTATAGGGTTGATCTAACTGACAAGTGCACTTTAAGGAATGATATTATTTATCCTTCTTTTGGAATCCTGTTTTTTTGCTTCAAAAACTACATTAAAAAAAAACAACATTTTTTTAGCCATACATAGAATCTGTAGAGTGTGCAGACACGTTGACGTCCTTTAGGTTTCTGTCCAGGGTCATAACTACCATAGTGGCAGACCATGCGACTGCTATGGGGCCCACGGCAAGAAGGGGCCCAGTCTTTGTTGGGATTATCTTCTCTGGAGGTGAATACCTACTGGAGGTGAATACTTGGCCAGGACTCTACCATCTAAAGGAACAACTTTTAGCAAATGAGGCAGTGGAAAAAATGGCCCAATGGTCATTGAAAGGGGTTTAGACAAAAACCCTTCTGTCCTGTGTGGGGGCCGGCTTTCATCCTTGCTAAGGGGCCCTTACTTCTCTATGTACGCCACTGTTACCGTCCCTTACAGTTTTACATAGAAAACTAATTAATCAAGAATTGTGAAAGAACCTGGAGAAAACATCCAAACTCCATGCAGAAGTTGCCCCTGGTCTGATTCGAACCCAGGAACCCAGTCAGAGGATAGCTAAAGGTTCATGGGCCCTGGTGCAAGAGTTCAGCTTGGGCCCCCATTCCTTCATTGCTTTGTGGCCAGGGGCAGGGAAGCACATAGCCGGTGTGCTGCTTGAGGCACCCCCAAGCCAAATTCTTGACCTAACCCCTTCCCTCCAGCCAGAGGTGTAACTTGACCAGCATGGACTTTATATAATACCAGTTTCTTCTTATGTGGCACAAGGGTCTTTGGGCCCCCTCAGGCTCCTGGGCCCGGTAGCAACCGCTACCTCTGCACCCACTATAGCTACGCCCCTGAACCCAGTGCTGCAAGTCAACAATCCTGATCAGAACCGTAAGAAGAAGACACAAGCCACCATGCCCCTGTGGTCCCAAGATCATTACTTGGAGACCCAAGAAACATGCTTGATATTAGGAAATCAGAGCGTGCCTAGTACTGGGATATATGATCTAAATTGATACATTCCAAGAAATACAATGTTACAGAAAATGTTCTTAAATGTCCCATATCAATGAAATGTTTAGAAATGAATGTAATGAGATTCTCGTCAAGGAAGCCACCGATTGTCTCAGATTTCATGCAGAATCGTCCCCGTTCCTCAACTCTCCTATTTCAACGCCGATTCCACCAAGGAGAGCGTCTAAGATTGAATTTACACCTTACAAATTCTCTTATCACAAAGTAACTTTTCAATAATTGCATCACCATTCACTGTTATATCACATAATCAAATTAGTATGGAAATATAAGGAAAGCGTATGCGGTTGGACCAGATATTGAAATCAGCGCGGGTAGGTAGCGCAGGGGAGAATGAGATGCAGCCGTAATGTAACTCATACGGTTTAATTCCATAATGTCTTTTGTGTGAATTAATTACCATATTTATTACTAATGCAGAATATGAGCTACATCACAGTACGGCGCGGTACAAGGCACGGGCGGAATAGACACAAATATCTTTTGTGATACAAGTCAATTCTACCGGAGAATAGAAATACCTCAATTTCTTAATTACAAGGAACTCAAGTTCATTCCTGTGGATCCTGGTATGGTAAACACGTTGCTCATGGAAATGCAGGGCGGCACTTACTGGCGGTAGGCCAACTCAGGAACGTCAGGGGTATGGCCAGTCTTAGGAAAGTGCAAACTGTTGCTTAGGGTACATCATTTCCAGTACACATTGATGACCTATGCCCAGGATAGGTCATCGACAGGGGCGTAGCTCAATGCTCATGGGCCCTGGTGCAACAGTTCAGTTTGGGCCCCCTTCCCTCAGTGCTATGTGGCAAGGGGCAGGGAAGTACATAGTATTCGTGCTGCCTGAAATTGAAACGGCACACCCCCCGCTCCCGTGCCAAATTCTTGACCTAACCCCTTCCGTCCAGCCAGAGGTGTACCCTGGCCAGTATGCACTTTCTATAATATGGGTCTCTTTTTCTGTGGTTCAAAGATCTTTGGTCCCCCTCTGGCTCCTGGGCCCGGTAGCGACTGCTACCTCTGCACCCCCTATAGCTACACCCTTGGTCATCGATATATGATCGGTTGGGATCTGACTCCCGGTACCCCTGGTGATCAGCACTTTGAAAAAGAGACAGCGCTCGTACAAGCGCAACTTCCTCTTCAAGATTACACTGCTCTTCGTCTTGGAAGTTGGGCGCCGGGAGTCAGGCCCCCACCGATCAGATATTGATGACCTATCCTGAGCATAGGTCATCAATATGTACTGACTGCACAACCGCTTTAATATTGAAAGGGGGCTCTGATGACTTGGGTAACTAGAGCATGCATCCCCGATCCAATAATGGATGGCCAAAATTATGGAGAGCCAGATGTTCTGGATGAACCTACTTTCCTTAGTATATGGATTGGGTAGCTACATGGCAGTGTTATATGGGCAAAATCTGGAAATTATAACACTTCCGGCTGTCTGAAGCCCGCAGAATGTGACTTCACCTATAGCAGTTGCCTTTCCCAAATCCTAACTATGACTTTTGGTACTTAGATCCTCTCCCGGTACCGTTGGGTGATTCATCATTTATGAGGCACCTAAAATCTTGACTTTGGGAAAGCACATCCACCTGTGTCAATAGGGATCTGCTAACAACATACAATTAATCTGTATGGGGATGAATGATCATGATAGGGATAGTTCATCCCCACAGAAGGGATAATTTTGTATATAAGTGCAGCTGAATCATTGCCATGTGTATAGACCTTTTGGAAGCAGGTTACCATACTGACTCCAAAGCTCAGCCATGCAGACTGTAGTTTCTTTAGTTCTCTCCAGTGGCATACATAGAGAAATAAGGGCCCCATAGCAAGGATCACACCAGGCCCTCCACACAGGACAGAAGGGTTTCTACCTAAACCCTTTTCAATGACCCTTGGGCTATTTTTCCACTGCCTCATTTGCTTAAAGTTGTTCCTTTAGAGGATGGAGTCATGACCAAGTTTTCACCTCCAGTAGAAGAGATAATCCCAACTAAGACTGGCCCCCCTCTTGCCCTGGGCCCCATAGCAGTCGCATGGTCTGGTGACTGGAGCATATAGCATGCTGCATGTGTCTGATAGATGAATGAAACTTGTATGGCATGTGTCCAAATATGCCCAATAACACCCACCTATAAGAGCATTCAATAAAAACAATGGGGCAAATTTTGCAATGGATATAGTGCAGTTTTTGGCATAAATATATTTGGAAAATGATGGCGTTTGGTGGAGATGAGCGAAGAATTCAAAAATTCTTCGCCAAATTTTACAAAAAGATTTGCTTTGTGACAAATGACTTCATCAAGAAGCACATTTCTTTGTAAGGACTCATGCACACGAACGTATTTTCCTTCCGTTTTTTTTTTGTGGACCATTTAAGTCCACAAAAAAACGGAAGTTACTCCATGTGCATTCCATTTCTGTGTGTCCGCATGTCCATTCCGCAAAAAAAATAGAACATATCCACGTATTGACCGCACAATGGACAATGATGGGACTGTTCTATTAGGGGTCAGCTGTTCCGTTCCGCAAAATACCGAATGCACGCGGACGTCATCTGTATTTTTGGGGATCTGTTTTTTTGCGGACCGCAAATTACATATGGTCGTATGCATGAGCCCTAAGTAGTGGGAGCAATGACAGGGAACGGTGATTGTGCTGCTCCCCGTCATTGTACCCCTCAGATTCCGTGTTCATAGTTGTTTGCGGCATCTGACAATAATAACAGAGTGTAAAATTAGAAAAATGCTAAATTAAATCATGCTTACCTCATCGATTTGCCCGTGAAGAGCTGGCCGCCGCCATATTGAGTCTCTAGAGAGAAATCTCGTGTGGCCCGGCCGCGCGGTGACGTCATACGTCACAACACACGGGATTTCATGAGAGATCTTCAATCAAGATGGAGGCGGCTGGTCCGTCGCGATCAAATGGATTTGAGTATAATTTTTTTTTTGCGTTTTATGGCCATTCAGGGAAAATCGATTCGTTAGCACGAAGCACGAGGAAATTTGGCTTTGCGGCAAATCGAATTTTCCCTGAAATTCGGATGGAAGTCCACTTCGATCCACTAGCGTTTGGGCCATTTTGATGCATATGAAATTACTGATAATCTCCGTCACTTTTCTCAGGTCCAACCAGGGGCGCACTGGGAACTTAAAGTGGCTTCAAAAAAAATACTAAAAGTGGCACCGTTTTGTAGTCGGGTCCAAATTGATGAAAGGCAGGGCCAGCAATACCATATTGTGGCACATTATACCACCCCAACATAGCCAAATACCACCGTCCATCACAAAATACATGCCCAATCAGCACAAAATACATCCTCAAAAGTTTCCACTGGCGGCTGTGAGGAAAGCCCAGGCGGTCCCCTGGGCTTTGACCCACCAGGAAATTTCCCTGTAAGGTCTATGGCCAATCCACCCCTGGGTCCAATCCTATGCCGTTCTAAAATGCAACATCAAAAGGGTGGCCTGAGTTTAGAAAAACGTGGTTGCTTTCTACCAAAATAGCGCCCCACCTTCTCCATAGGCTATGTCTGCTATTACAGATCTGTCCCATTCTGTTCAGTATGGCTGCAATGCCAGGCACAACCTATGAACATGTTAGACATTTTTTTCGAATCCTTCGTCACCCTTTTGAGGGCTCATGCACACAAACGTATTTTCTTTCCGTCTCCTTTCCGTTTTTTTGTTGCAGACCATATGTGGAACCATTCATTTCAATGGGTCCGCCAAAAAAAATGGAAGTTGCTCCACATGCATTCCGTTTCCGTATGTCCATATTTCCATTCCGCAAAAAAAAATAGAACATGTCCTATTATTGTCCGCATTATGGACAAGGATAGCACTGTTCTATTAGGGGCCAGCTGTTCCGCAAAATACGTAATGCACAAGGACGTCATCTGTATTTTTTGCAGATCCGTTTTTTGCAGACTGCAAAATACATACGGTCGTGTGCATGAGCCCTTATAAAGGCTAAAGACAATGATAATTATTTCTCATGTAATTCTCTCCACCACTTACAAAAACGCCAATCCCATAATCCCTCATGTAAATCTTTCTTCTCCACTTATATAGTGTGCATGAGAACCGACAGCGTCTCGCCCCCTGCTCCATCATTTCTGCTGAGACATATGCATGCTCCTGTAACATGCAGCTTAAGGAAGATGTATACGGGTGTCGGTCGTCTCAGTTATTATACCTAACCCTTAACCTGAACATTTACCGCTGACAGTGCAGCGTGTCGGCTAAACGTTTAAAGATACAGTCGTTCTGTTCGGCGCTAACCTTTTCCGAGAGCCACGCTTTCCCCTGACAGACGCACGTCAGCACGCATCTTATCTGAACCTCTATCTGCGGTTGTCACCGAGCACCCTGACCCCCCCAAATCCTTACATGTGACTCAAGGAGATAGCGAGAAAGTTCATCCATCTCCAGCTTTTAATTTATTGATGAGTTTAAAATGACTGCTTAATGTAGAAAAGCGAAGCAGATCAATAGCAGAGAGCACAAATAAGCGGGGCTATTGACACGTCCGTATTTTAAGCCTAATTGCAGGCATATGCACTTTCTAAGGACACCTCACCCGCTAATGACACCCTGGAGAAGAGGAGGGGTTATTGATGCATCTGTTTATTTTGTGCTCACGTGTCCCTGATTAAAGTCTCTGGGGGTCATTAGCAAAACCCCCCTGCAGTTCATTATGTATTTATCTCCAAGCTGATGAGGCCCCTGATGCAATTACGGATTCAACTGTGTTCTGTCCACTCATTTTTTTCCCACTAAAATTCTATTTAAAGTAAATGTGTCATCAGAAGATGCCCCATAGTGTACATCACATTTTTATGTTACACATAGTTTTATAGAATTTTTAGTGATATGATTGTTAATTTTCCATTTCAATATCCATATTAAAAAAAACATAAAATCCTTAGTTTTTGCCCTGGCCACTTAGCTAAATAATGGGCGCCACTTCGTAGCCAGTACGGATGACTTTACTGAAGTTAACTGCTTATCATTACAGGCAGGTTTAGAATGACAGATAGCACCTCTGTGTATAGATAACACAGGATACTCCAGTCACAGTAGGTGATATACTCCCTCGTGACCTCTGCACGTCACAGAGCATGCCTAGAAAATCCTCCCATCAGTCAATAGGGTCAGCTCCAGTCCATTGTGTCTATGGCCCATATGCTGTCGTAAAGAAATTTTCTTAAAGGGGTATTTCCATGTGAGACAATGGGGGCATATCGCTAGGATATGCCCCCATTGTCTGATAGGTGTGGACCTCTAAAACGAAGCCTAAGATAAGGCCAGTAAAGTGGTAGCCAGTGGTGCTGGGTCCGGCCACAACCAAGCCTTCCTATTGGCCTGCCAATCATAGCCGAGCGCCGCACTATTTCTGGAATCCTCATAGAAATTAATGGGAACACACTGCCCTTGCGTGGCCACCACTCCCATTCATTTCTATGTGGCTGACGGAAATAGCTGAGCTATTTTTCAGTGACTCATAGAAATGAAAGGAGGGCATCCGTACATGCGCAATACATTCTCTCGGACCTTTCTAGAAGTGGGACCGCACCTATCAAACATTGGGGCAAATCCTAGTGATATGTCCCTATTGTCTGAGATAACACAAACTCTTTAAAGGGATTATCCCATGAATAATGTAAAAAATGAAAATCATACATCATATAGTCCACGACAATCTCTTTCTAACAAATTTAGAACCAGCCCTGTACCTCAGATGGATCCAGAGATCTCCCCATTCATTGCTCTGCTAGATTTATATCAAGCTGGCAGCTCAAGGGGAGTTTCTTTTCTGCCGCAGCTAAGGGGGTGTGTCCATGCTCTCCCTATCACAGCTCAGGGGGCGTGTCTCAGCTCTCCCTATCACAGCTCAGGGGCATGTCTCAGCTCTCCCTATCACAGCTCAGGAGGCAGTTGAAGCATGAAACTAAGCATGTGCAGCCATCTCTGCAGGTCAAAGAAATAAGGAAAAAACAAACAGCAGGTGGCGCTATACAGATACATTTTACATTTTAATAACATGCAATTACAAAAGTATTCAGATCCAGGTGCTGGTTTGAAAACTGTGGAATATTTTTCATGGGACAACCCCTTTAAGTAAAAAAAAACAACCTTTTTTTTACGTTTCAACTGTCTCCACCTGATTCCTTCTACCATCATAGAGTGGGGAGCGATATATACTGTTCAGGGTCAAAAAGATCCTTATATGTAGGGTCTGACTCCCTTACACACTGGATAGTACATGCTGTGTACATTAGAAGATACCATGCTGGTCAGATATTCTAGGTTGTATCAGTACTTGGAAACACTACCACCCGTCTGAAGGGAAATAGTCATTTGGGTGACAGTGGGACATGGGCGTCTGGAGTCTAGTGCCAGGGAGGGTGAGACAAGAGCATTTTATATTAGCCAGAGTATAAGGATAAGGGGTTCAGGCAATAAACTAAATCTTTACCCCAGCCCGGGTGAAGGAAGGCCCAGTTCAACTTCAAGGCGGCCTGCCTTCTCCTATTACATTGCAAACTCTGAAAAGAAATATAAGTTACAAGTTAGTGCCAGATGTACAAACTTAAGAATAACTTTTCAAGAACCCAAAGAGCATTAAGGTGCAAAAAGATCAAACCCCAGAGCTGTACGCGTTGAAAATCACACCTTTAACTGCCAGCAGTCACTAGTACCAAAAAACCTGTATGTGAATAAATGACTGGGAGGCAATGAAGCTCAGCTGACTGTAAGAGGGTGATGATGCCGGCACAAGAAAACTACTGAAGACTCCAAAACTCATCACATTATATAAACCATCTATTTAAGGGAGAAGTGCCACTTATCAACACGTTAGTAAAGCAAATCAATAGAAAGCAGTCTGCCATGAAAGCCTTTTGCTGCATAAAACACCCTGCTCTGTGCCTTTAAGGCATAATAAACCCTTTCGCGATAAAGTTGTGAAAAAGTTTACAGTATAATTCTATACATGTCAGGTCATGTTTCATCCTAGACTGGCTTATTAAAGGCGTGCATTGAAAAAATGAATACTCTGTGTAAAAGGTTATTGCCACCTATAATTTTCTGGATAGTAATTTCCAAAAAGTGATAAAACAGTACAAAAGAGATGCTAATAATGACACACACATAAAGTAATGTGTGTGAAGTATATAAAGAACATATAGGAACACAGCTTTGGAATTTGAATGCATTTATTTAAGGTGCAAAATCATCTAATACTCATAGAACCTAAGTTAAAAAGTAATTGCCCTTCAACTGGTTTCCTATCTTTACCATCAATTATTTCAATCAGTCTTTCGCGTGGTCATTGACTTGGAAGTTCACTATATAATAGTGATCACCAAAAGAACATTATATCCCATGTTAGAGTCTGGCTAGAGATAGAAAGTAAATTTATAATGTGTCCATACATATCAGATGGAAGCAGAGGTGCACCTAGCCTTTTTGTTGCCTGAGGGCTAAATTGAAATGGTGGCTCCCCCCAGGCCAGACCACCTTGATGACTTCTTTTAGCCGCATCTCATCTATGCAGAGTTTTGCACACAGACATTCTAGATTCCTTACTTTTCTATCACCCTCCACTTCCTGATGCCCCCACAATGTTATTCTGCTGCTACCCCAATACTACACCCACTATGCTCCCCAATGCCCTTCCTTCTTATTACAGTCATTTAGCAAAAACTCTTGTTCACTCTTGTAGTTAGATTCCCCTAGTCAATAGACTACAGTCATGGCCAAAAGTTTTGAGAATGACACAAATATTATATTTTCACATGATCTGCTGCCCTCTGGTTTTTATGTGTGTTTGTCAGATGTTTTTATCACATACAGAAATATAATTGCAATCATATTATGAGTAACAAAAGCTTATATTGACAGTTAGAATGAGTTAATGCAGCAAGTCAATATTTGCAGTGTTGACCCTTCTTCTTCAGGACCTCTGCAATCCTCCCTGGCATGCTCTCAATCAACTTCTGGACCAAATCCTGACTGATAGCAGTCCATTCTTGCACAATCAATGCTCGCATTTTGTCAGAATTTGTAGGTTTTTGTTTGTCCACCCGTCTCTTGATGATTGACCACAAGTTCTCAATGGGATTAAGATCTGGGGAGTTTCCAGGCCATGGACCCAAAATCTCTATGTTTTGTTCCCTGAGCCATTTAGTTATCACCTTTGCTTTATGGCAAGGTGCTCCATCATGCTGGAAAAGGCATTGTTGATCGCCAAACTGCTCTTGGACGGTTGGGAGAAGTTGCTCTCGGAGGACATTCTGGTACCATTCTTTATTCATGGCTGTGTTTTTAGGCAAGACTGTGAGAGAGCCGATTCCCTTGGCTGAGAAGCAACCCCACACATGAATGGTTTCAGGATGCTTTACAGTTGGCATGAGACAAGACTGGTGGTAGCGCTCACCTCGTCTTCTCCGAATAAGCTGTTTTCCAGATGTCCCAAACAATCCGAAAGGGGATTCATCAGAGAAAATGACTTTACCCCAGTCCTCAGCAGTCCACTCCCTGTACCTTTTGCAGAATATCAGTCTGTCCCTGATGTTTTTTCTGGAGAGAAGTGGCTTCTTTGCTGCCCTCCTTGAGACCAGGCCTTGCTCCAAGAGTCTCCGCCTCACAGTGCGTGCAGATGCACTCACACCTGCCTGCTGCCATTCCTGAGCAAGCTCTGCACTGCTGGTAGCCCGATCCCGCAGCTGAAACACTTTTAAGAGACGGTCCTGGCGCTTGCTGGTCTTTCTTGGGCGCCCTGGAGCCTTTTTGGCAACAATGGAACCTCTCTCCTTGAAGTTCTTGATGATGCGATAGATTGTTGACTGAGGTGCAATCTTTCTAGCTGCGATACTCTTCCCTGTTAGGCCATTTTTGTGCAGTGCAATGATGACTGCACGTGTTTCTTTAGAGATAACCATGGTTAACAGAAGAGAAACAATGATGCCAAGCACCAGCCTCCTTTTAAAGTGTCCAGTGGTATCATTCTTACTTAATCATGACAGATTGATCTCCAGCCCTGTCCTCATCAACACCCACACCTGTGTTAATGGAGCAATCACTGAAACGATGTTAGCTGGTCCTTTTAAGGCAGGGCTGCAATGATGTTGAAATGTGTTTTGGGGGATAAAGTTCATTTTCTAGGCTTTAGGCTAGACTTTGCAAGTAATTGCTGTTAAGCTGATCACTCTTTATAACATTCTGGAGTATATGCAAATTGCCATTATAAAAACTGAAGCAGTAGACTTTGTAAAAATTAATATTTGTATCATTCTCAAAACTTTTGGCCATGACTGTATTTGGTTGGAATCAACTTTTTGATCTGTTTTGGACTACTATGCATGGCCACCATTAGACCCTAGAACTCCACTCAGTCATAGTGAGGTCCATTTTCTCCGGATAATGTATTAAGGAAGCCAGTCAACATTCAATCATTGTTCAAGATAATGCAGAATTAAGATTCAAGGTCATCAAAAAACACCTGAATGACCCCCAAGTTGTTAAGGACACCAATCTGTGTATACAGATGCGTTTTAAAGCTGGCCAACAGTCAACATGGTGGAAGATATGTCATGGTGTGTTTGCTGGTTCATTGTGGCTAGCTTGCCCATATTACAGGATTCTTAAACTATGTCCTTTTACCAGAAAATTCCAAAGGAAAATATATGGACGTATGTCCATATGGAGTGTTAGGAAGAATCAAAATTAAAGTTTTGGATTGTTATAGCCAAAATTCAATAAAAGATTATAAAGAAAATTCTAAAATGTGCCAGAAGCATTACTGAGGAAACACATCATTTCCAAGGTCAATAGTCAGTGAGAGGAGGACTTTAAAGCGGCCATAATAGGAGTCACATGTCATGCCAGCTTCTTGTTCACATGGAGGCTTCTTGTAGGCATGACTATTGAGCCCAAACACGAGAGAAGCAACACAGCACTAATGCATGAACTTCTATGAGTTCCATGGTGTTCTCAGGTTCTAGGGTAATTCATGGTTTGATAGAGCCAAGATCAGACAATAAGTCTGTGTTTGGCAAAAAGATCTCCTCTTCAGTCTTGGTCATTCAATCAGAAGATCTTTTCTTGGTGTGGGTTTAATACCCTATTAAAAGAGTGGACTTCATTGATCCAGGATCAATCATTGTCCGACCCTTCTTACCTCCCATCGGAGAAGAGTCAGAACATCGCCATACACATTACATAGTTGTATGGCCACCTTAAGTTTTGCTACTGTTGCCGTTGAATGACAGATGAAGACAGATCCTCCTCTTAACCTGTATATAACTTGCACCTTAAATGAATTATTTCATATCTACAACATTATATTATATGGAACATCAACACGTATGGAATTGACACAGTGTCAGACTGGGGTTCCTTGGAATCCCCTGAGGAAATAAGACTACTTTCACACTTGCATTGTAAGGATCCATTTGTGAGATCCGTCCCAGGCTCTCATAAACGGTCCAAAACTGATCAGTTTTGTCCTAATGCATTCTGAATGGAAAAGGATCCGTTCAGAATGCATCAGTTTTGCTTCAGTTTGCTTCAGTTCAGTCAGCATTCCGCTTTGGAGGCGGACACTAAAACGCTGCTTGCTTCGTTTTGGTGTCCACATGAAAAAACTGATCCAAACTGTTCCGTCATGACACACAATGCAAGTCAATGGGGACGGATCCGTTTTCTTAGACACAATAGAAAACAGATCTGTCTCCCATTGACTTTCAATGGAGTTTATGACGGATCCACCATTGCTATTTAAAAGATGATACAACTGAATCCGTTCAGAACGGATGCAGACGGTTGTATTATCATGACGGAAGCATTTTTGCTGATCCCTGACGGATCCAGCAAAAACGCTGGTGTGAAAGTAGCCTTACTCTCAGAGTCTATCCCCTATATCATTAGACAGGGATTAGCTTAAAAGGAAGCTCCAAATGCAATTGTTTTCTTGGACCTTTGGGGCCTATTATGGTTTCATAGACTGGGCCCACCAGAGTATCCTCTAATATTCTGGTGGGCCAGTCCAACCTTGAATTGAAATAATTCTTACGTCTCCTACCCTGACACCACGAAGAAACAGAAGACACGTCAACAAGCTATCTGCTACTGTACATACTGTATAAAAAGCTCAAAATCTTGTTTTACACTTATCTAATAGGTTTCATATTCCCTTGCCTCCTTGCCTTGATGACACATGAGCACATCCAACCACGTGCTTTCCAATTCCTTCTATTTTCTTGTCATCCGTCAAGACTAATGTAGGATAAAAAGGGCTCGTTCTACTCAGAGGTCACCCCTACCACCCAACAATGATGTGAAAATCCACCAGTTTCATGGACAAAAAGGAGAACTAAATGTCTGCACTAAGATGCAAATGGCCGTAAATTATTCTTCCAGCGGAAATTCACGTCCATTAGAGTCATCTTAAAAGAGTATTGAATTTAATATACTCAGTTTGGGAAATCACTTGTGTCCCATGTAATCCGTAGCCTGGGCTAATCGCGCCCATTACCCTGTAAATGGAATGTGCTTGCTCTTGGTAATATAGCCGGGCTTTTCTCTTACTATGACTAATAAACATCTGCCGCTTGCCTTGTGAAAGCAATGCTTTTTGTAATAATCAGCCTAAAAAAAAAAGCTCCCTGATAAAAACCTGGGGGAGCATGGGATGTCCTTGACAATAAATCTTGCAATCCCTACACCATGATATCTGTGATCACTATAGTTGAAGCTTTTTCCTCCAGGAGAAAAAAAGACTTAAGAATTGAAATGAATAAGAGAGAACGGTGAAAACCTCTTAAACTCTCAATGCCTGTTCGTTTCCTTCCATAAAAGGATTTACTAGACACGGAGCTGTATTCCAGCCTGATGCAGGAGAATAGATAACAGATGCATACAGGAATGAATAGAGGACAGACACTTGCATTTGAATCACTTTTCCGTTGCCACTGTGAATTACGTGCTTTTTCTTGCATTTGTAACTAGAGGGTGGGACAGATGGCAGCGGCTTAGCCTAAACTGATGTGTCTGTTAGAAAAAAAAAAAAAAGCTGCTGTCAAAGGAGTTTGCACAGAGCAAGAGGGAAAGGGTTTGGGGCTTCTTGTTATCATGGACAGCTTCTGAGCTTGTGGGTCTTCAAGGAGTTATAAAAGATGACAAAGTTCCTGTAAAATACAAGCAGGATGCCCAGGATGATAGAAAGATCAGTGAAGCTGCCCCAGTGTATTTCTAAATGATGCAGCTTCACAATGCTCTTTACCATGTGTGTATGTTGTGCAATATATTCTGTGAGATGCAACTTCGCACTGCTCTCCTCTGACTCACATTGCCTATCCAATACTATGTGTGTGCTGTGTGCAGAATCTCCAGTGTATTCTGTGATATGCAACTTCACTCTGCACTCCCCTGACTCAAATTTCCTCTGTATAGTATGTGTCTACTGTTTGTAGAATCTCCAGTGTATTCTCTGATATGAAACTTCACGCTGCGCTTCCCTGACTCACATTTCCTCTCAATACTATGTCTGCACTTTGTGCAGAATTTCCAGTGTATTCTGCAAGATGGAACTTCAGGCTGCGCTCCCCCTGACTCACATTTCCTCTCTATACTATTTCTCCACTATGTGCAGTATCTCCAGTGTATTCAGTGAGATGGTGCTTCATACTGCTCTCCCCTGACTCACACTTTCTATACATACCACTTGTGTGTACTGTGTGCAGAATCTCCAGTGTATTCTGTTATATTCTGCTTCACACTGCTCTGCCCTGATTCACATTTCCTCTGTATATTATGTGTGCACTATGTGCAGAATCTCCAGTGTATTCTGTGATATGCAACTTCACGCTGCGCTTCCCTGACTCACATTTCCTCTCAATACTATGTCTGCACTTTGTGCAGAATTTCCAGTGTATTCTGTAAGATGGAACTTCACGCTGCGCTCCCCCTGACTCACATTTCCTCTCTATACTATTTCTCCACTATGTGCAGTATCTCCAGTGTATTCAGTGAGATGGTGCTTCATACTGCTCTCCCCTGACTCACACTTTCTATACATACCACTTGTGTGTACTGTGTGCAGAATCTCCAGTGTATTCTGTTATATTCTGCTTCATGCTGCTCTCCCCTGACTCACACTTTCTATCTATACTATCTGTGTGTACTGTGTGCAGAATCTCCAGTGTACTCTGTTAGATTCTGTTTCACACTGCTCTACCACGATTCACATTGCCTCTCTATACTATGTGTGCACTGTGTGCAGTATCTCCAGTGTATTCTATGAGATGAAACTTAACACTGCTCTCCCCTGTCTCTTGTTTGTAAAAGCTTTTAGGGGGAAACAGATCACAAGCAGAAGGCATGGGAGACAGGCTGAAGCTGCTTCGCATAGGAATACATTGAGACAATGCAATAGGGGTTCGAGGGCAGATGTTCTTTGTCAATGATCTATCACTTGCTGCTCTTAAGGTACTTTTACACAAGGTGATTATCGTGTAAATTATCTTTAAATCGAGCAAAACTGCACGATTATGGAACAGTATAAAAGCAATGAACGATAGAGTGACTGTATATGGGGCAATTTGGCACTGTTAATTCAGTAACTTTATGAGGATACTGTCTAGCTGGCACTGCTTATGGGAGCACTCTTGCTTTTTTCATGAAGATACGTTTTATTGCTTATGGGGGCACTCTGTTAAGAGGTAATAACTTTGGGGGGTGGGATTTATGTGTAACGTATCTCTAATGACTATTACATTTACTAGGTGAGTTAATATACTATAGCTTTTTTCTATTACCTATTCAGATATTTGCAACCACAGTCCCAAGGCTTCATCTTTTCTAACAATCCCATTCACTCCATTGACAAATCTACTGCAAGAAAAATGCTTTGTGTCATCACATGTCATCAAACCCTTAGGAAATATGTTCACATAGACAGATGGAGGTATACAAATGGCACCCTTCGTAAAGAAAACCCAACATCAGCACAGAGAACACTATGGGTAACATCTACTGGTGGTGAGAAGGAAACATTTCAGATACCAAGACAAGAGGTCAACGCTGAATGGAGGAAGCTGACAACATCCAGCCAAAACATGAACCGTTCCAGACATATGTTAATTTAGAAGGTCAGCACCACAGATGTTCATGTAAGATCCAACATGTGGATGTTTGTTAACATATGGAGAGGTAAGGTATATATACTATTCTTCTCCTCCTTATACACTTACAGAATATGTAGCAAACTGCAAAAGTCATAAAACTGGAGTAGAAGATCTAAGTAACTTGAGTTTGTGGGTGTATGGTAATTGGATATATGGTACCTTAGAAGACCAGGGATGCTGGCTTTAAGCCCTTCACTAGCTTAGAACACCAGGAATGCTGACAGTATACCTTTCACTACCCTAGAACACCAGGGATGCTGGCAATATTCCTTTTACTACCCTAGAACACCAGGGATGCTGGCAGCATACATTTCACTACCCTAGCACACCGGATGTTGGCAGTATACCCTTCAATACCCTAGAACACCAGGGATGCTAATCATATACCTTTCGCTACCCTAGAACACCAGGGATGCTGGCCGTATGCCCTTCACAACCCTAGGAAACCAGAGATGCTGCCATCAACGTCTTAAGTACTCTGGATTGCCAGGCTGGCATTAAACCCTTTACTGTCTAAGAACACTAGGGATGCTTGAATTAACCCCTTTATTACCTTACAGCACTAACAATGTGGATATTAGAACACCAGGGATGTTGACACAAACCATATCATCATCCTAGACCACATAAGCTGCAGGCAATCTGTGAACTACCTTAGAGTACCAGCAGTGATGTCACTGGCTTCATGCAACACATGTAGATTTTACTACACTTTTCATGCCATGTCCTCAGCAGATTTTTTTTCGACATGAGAATTAAGTTATTTTTTATTTTGTTATTAAAGAAAAAATTTTTTAGTCATGAAAAGGAGGGTGAATGGTGGTTGGTGTCTAGCACTGGGTCAGTAGTCAACATGGTGCTGGGGAAGCTGTCTGGCCGCAGACGCTATGTTTGTGGGTTAGAGCGTTCATGTCACGGGCGAGCCCAGAGGCACAGGTGCATGTGTTCCAGACGTAGATATGCCTCGGGATAGCAACCCAAGGACCACCCATATACCAGTTAGTATCTCATGTTAGTATGGGACAGAAAGGACATTGCTCTATCTCACCGACAGGGGCACGCAAGTAGAGTGAGGGAGTATAGTTAAGAATGTTCCAGACCCACCAAAAATATTGTTTTTGCAATGTAGCACATGACTGACCACCATATATGTGAGTGAGTCCCAAGAACTTGTGGAGCCAGGCCAAGCAGTGTGAGGTTCTGCGTGGATGGAGTCAGTAAGCTCAGAGCAGTGTAGACCACCGAAAAGAACCAGCACCTCCGAACTGTCCATAGACTCTACAAGGAATTGGCCAAAGACTCTACAGGGAATTTTCTCAATGGGCCAATGTCAATAGGGCCACCTGAGCCCTCATCACTGCCACTGGCTGGGTACATACTACTGGGGAAACCATAGAGGTCATTATTAGAGTTAGTCCAGACAGCATGCTGAAGGCTGGCTTGGTATTGTGGCCCACATCTCACCTCCTAAGCCCCTTGCTCCAAATCTATGTTAGAGACAACTGGAGGAGGACAGAACTTGGCAACTATTGATGGCCACCATAAAGGAACAACTTTTGAGGAGGTATTTTGTGATGCACTATGGTATTTGGTTCTGTGGGATGGTATTCTGTATAGTATTACTGACCCTGCCAACTTATATTGGCCCCATCTACTTGTGTTGCCCCACCTTCTGTCAATTTGGAACCACCTACAACATTGGGGCCACTTTTAGAGAACTATTAGCTCTCCAAACAGGAGAAGAGTTTGCTGAGTTCCAGTAAATACGTATGGTGAGTAAAATTCTCTGTTTCAGTCTTTCTTGTCCCCGATCGACCATTTAGCATGAGTGATAACCCCACTGTAAACTAGATCTTACAGGTACATGATCCAAGCTGGGTGCACAGAGCCTGTATGACAGCACTTGCAGTGACCGGGGTGCCGTGGTTGCTACGGGGGCGACCCTTTCCCCCTCCAGGGCCCTCTAAGGTGATTTTCCTTTATGTCCCAGTGGTAGGAGTGCCAAGGGGTATTTAGGCCACTCAAGTCTTTGGTGGGATTGTCACGGTGTTCCTACCTTGTAAGACGAACAGGCCCCAGGCAGTGGCTCCGGCTGCAATAAATTTACTAGTAGTAGTAATTGAGGGTCGTCAGGTGGGAATGATGCGCAGACTTGTATGAATAATCCAACGCAGTTTTATTAACTGAACTTTGAATGCAAATAACTCAGTTCATCCTTCAGCTTGGTGTCCAGCAAGTGCATATTGCTTATACTTGGCAGATGCTTGGAAATTCAGGTTTCAGGCTTCCTGTTCTAAGCTGAGGCTACCTCCTAAGTCTGGCTTCCCTTGAGAGTATTGTAGTGCCTTATTGCAGGCTATATTACTCTGTCTTTAGGGTACAGCAGAGCTGAAGGTGCTCCACTGTCCTGCACATGTCCTCCCTGATCAGGGTACAGGGGACAACTCCCTGACTAAACTGTCATTTCCTCCTCACTGCAGGAAGTTGGAAGAGCTTAACTTCTCTCCAGCAGAGGGGGTCAGAATGGACTAAGGACCATACCATTCTGGTAAAACTACATCTGAATCTGCCATAGTATTTACTGATACCTGCTGGTACACCAGGTACATTACGTGGGAAACAGTTGCATAACATTGAATATAATACATATTAATGCTGGTGATGACATCAATGCACAGAATTACCTTTTTAGAATAGCACACAGATAGAAGCTGGTTACGCAGAGTTGTAACACTACTCTGGGGTGTTACACACTCACTGTGCTGATCGTTGATATCACCATACAGCACCTTCTTATGAAGATATTCTACCCCAAAAGCAAAGCTTTGAGGGGATCATATCTCCATAATATGCCATCCCATGGAATATTACTTCAATTTTTTCTTTTTATTGGATTCATATGGAATCTAAAAAAATAAAACTTCTGTATGCCTCCATATAAAATTGCCAACATATCTTGAGAAACCATATAAAAATCTATGAGCTATCTGATCTATTACTGCTCCGTACCACTTGGCTTAAAACATAGATGCCAACAGTTCAGATTTTCACAGAAAACAGACCTGAACTTAAAGGGGTTATCCAATGACTAATGTAAAAAATTTTAATCAGACGTTATATAGAACATGACAATCTTTTTCTAACAAAGATAGAACCAGCCCTGTACCTCACATGGATCCAGAGATCTCCACATTCATTGCTCTGCTGGATTTATATCAAGCTGCAACTAAGGGGGCGTGTCCATTCTTCTGCAGCTCTCCTCCTATCACAACTCAGGAAGCAGTTGAAGGATGGAACAGAGCATGTGAGGCCATCTCAGTGAGCAGGACAAAGAAATAAGAAAAAAATAACAGCAGGTAGCGCTATACAGATACATTTTATTGAATAACTCAGTGGCTTGCAATTGCAAAAGTATTCAGACCCAGGTACTGGTTTAAAAACTGCAGATTTTTTTTGTGGGACAACCCCTTTAAATCACAGCTCAGGAGGCAGTTGAAGGATGAAACTGAGCATGTGTGGGCCTTCTCATTGACCAGGACAAAGAAATAAGAAAAAAAAACAACCAGCAGGTGGCGGTAGACAGATCGATTTTATTGAATAACTCACTGGCTATGCTAAATTTTTAATTATATGCAATTACAAAAGTATGCAGAACCAGGGGTTGGTTTGAAATCCGAAGAACATTTTTTAAAAAGTCGCTAGAGATTATGCGTAAAGGAGTGTTTCTGTGAGTTTTTTGAGGCATTTCTGCACAGAGCAGGGGTGGGTTTGAAATGTCCCATTATAATTTGGTTTTTAGATGTTGGTAAGATGGGTCTTAAACCACATCTAGTTTTTTTTTTCCAGCTCTCCATCTCCCTAATGAAAATGTTGCCATTACATCAAATCGCACAATGCATTTCATAAATCCGGGAATTCTTCCCACCACGGAGTGCCTCGCTATTAGGAGGTGTCACATCGCATTAAAGCCTTCGAAATTAAACAAGGAAACGCGTAATGTGCTTTTAAAGAATTCCCCAGTAATAAATGTCTGCTTCGATTGTCTCCCCTGTACCTCCACGTCTGCCTCCCCGCTCGCTTCTCCTGACTGACAAATTCACTGCTTCTGACAGGAAATTCATTATTACTTGTTTTTTTTATCCCCCCTCTTTCTCTTTTTCCCAGACAGCTTCGCGCCTGATCTGTCAGCCTCTTCCATCCTGATTATCTGGAGACGCCAATTTCAAAGAGACATCTTAATAGTGATGTCAACGAATTAATTAGATGTGTTAATGAGCTAAAAGCAACCCAAATTAAATTAATGCAGTAATAAGCACAGACAGCAAAATTAGCTCCAATTTCTGTAAATGACTCTGAACTGTACACAACATATCATCCTGCTAGTACATTACCATCCCCCAAAGCTAATCAAGAACTCCAGTGCAATTAACTGCTTAATTACAAAACACACACACACACAGCCCGGAGATCCGGCGGCAGAGGAGCGGCTGCGCTCTACCTGGGAAAGAGAGATATCGCCGTTAAAATTAAACAATGTTCTCACATTCCCCTGTCTACGGAACAGCGGGGGACGTGAGAGCACCGAGCAGAGCTGAGACCGCCAAAAAATGAATTGCTTCGCGCAGGCGTGATGGTGCTGTTGTTTAATTCTTTAGAAATTTAAAGGGGTTGCCCCATTACAACAATGTATCCACAAAATGAAGGGGGGGTGTGTCTGATTTGCAAGGCTTCGACTGCTGCCCCCCCCCCCCAGGGGTGGACTGGGAACTTAAAAACCTAAAAGTGACCCCATGTTGTAGGTGAGTCTTAATTGGCAGAAGGTGGGGCCAACATAAGTAGAGGAGGGGACAACAGAAGTAGACAGGGCCAGCAATCCTTAGTGTAGCACAAAATACCGCCCCAACAGAACCAAATACCACAGGGCAGCACAAAATCAGTTGAAATCAAAGGGCCTGTTTTTAATTAAATATAGACAAGAGAGATTCCATCTAATGGCCAGTAAAAATGGGTTACAGTGCTGAGGATGAGGTGAGTTTTTTTTTCGTACCAAGCAAAATTGGTGCCGCTATGGGGGGACTCTATTGGGGACTTTTCTATACTAGGGAAACACTATTGGGGGGCATTTTATATACAAAGGACAGTATTGGGGGAGATTTTATATAAAGGGTGGTACTATTGGGAACAGTTTATATACAGGGGGTACTGTGGGGGGCATTTTATATACAGGGGGCACTGTGGGGGGCATATATATACTGGGACTACTATGAGGGGCATTGCATTATATGCGCCTGCTGGAAATAGCTGAGTACAAGCACAGCGAGCATGCGTTTCGGCTGCACCAGTCAAGTAGGGGAACACAGGACCCCCACTCGTGATCAGCAGGGGCCCCATTGGTGCAATCGTCACCAATCAGACCCTTTGGATAGATTAGTTGCAATGGGACAACCCCTTTAATTAATACTTGCACAAAAGACACAGGGCGCAAAAGCCCCAGGGTCTCGCTAGGGTTGTAGCTGGGCTTTCTTTTGCCTGGGGCAAAGGTTCGGTTTTTTGCTATAGCCCTGTCAAAGCTTTTTGGTGCCCCCGCGGTGCTCAACACCCATTTGGACTTCTCCAGATATGTCCCTAGTCCTCCCACACCTTGTGGACCACCCTAGAACAGCCTGGTTTTGCTGATCACAACAAGGTGAGATGGGGACCCCTACCAGTTTTTGCCTTTTCTCAGGAACCTCCACCAGGTTCTAGGTTTCAAAAGAACAGGGTCCTGGAAGAAATGTCTACTGGGTGGTTCTCCTCTGGCTTCTCCCTCCCCCTTGTCAACCAAGCAGTGTCAGAGGGGAACCACCCACCCAGTCTGTTTGATTGGCTGCTTTCATTATCGCTAGTCTCTGCTGATGCCAATGGGACGGTATAGATTCAATTTTCAATGCTTGGTTGGTGGGGGTCTGGCGGCTGGGATTTGCCAAATCTGAAGGTCTGCCTGTTGGGACCTCTGCAAGTGGTGACGTATGACGCCATCGTGCAAGATGGCGGTGGCCGACCCATTGCGAGCAAATAGATCAGGTATGTATGATTTTATGAATGCCACAATCATGTATGAACGCGGCATCTGAGGGGTAGAATGATGGGGGGGGGTTGGAAGTGCAATCGCCAAACCCACTACTTACAAAGAAATGTGCTTTGTGACAAAGTAATTCAGCACAAAACGATTTTTTTTCGTAAAATTCGGCAAAGCAGCCGAATTGAACTTTTCAATAATTCGCTCATCACTAGCTGTAATATTTGGCCATTGTACGGTAGCATTATGCCGCTACTGTATGGCACTATGAATTTGTTTCCACTGTATACCACTCTTTATTCAGACATGGTGATGTAAGAACTGTGTGGAAATATTGAGCACTGTGATATCTGGCAGTATTATGTGGGTACTATACGGCAATGTTTAGTTATGATACTGTTATTTGGCCACTGTATGTTGGTGAGATTAGTATAAGATTATTATATAATGCTGATATATGGGCATTTCGTGGTGGTATTATGAGGACAATATACAGCACTGGTATTTGGGCACTATATGGTGGTATTATGATACTATTATATGATACTGTTACTTGGACAAGGCACTATATAGCAGTAATATTAGATCATTCTATAGTATGATACTGTTATTTGGACACTGTTATATGGCACTAGTATTTGGACACCACATGGTGGTATTATATCATTTTAGAGATGAGCGAGCATGCTCGGGAGCAATTTTCGAGCAGTAGCGTACGCATTTTATAATCTGTACGCTAATGCGTACGCATCTTCTAATCTGTACACTAATGTGTACGCATCTTATAAATTTGTACGCTAATGCGTACAGATTACAAGATGCGTACGCATTAGCGTACAGATTATAAAATGCATACGCTACTACTCGAAAATTGCTCCCGAGTATGCTCGGCCGAGCATCTCTAAATTATATGTCATTGATATTTAAGAATTGTACTACAGTATATATCCTTTATATGGCACTGTTTTTTGAGCTGCTTATGATACTGTTTGGACACTATGTACTATTTAGACACTATAGAGTTTCACACTATTACTTAGTAATATGAAATCATTATGTAAAGATATTTGGGCATTATATGGTGGTGTTATAATGAAAATGATAAAAAATTATAATGAAAATATATAGCATTGTTATTTGGGCACTATATATTGGTATTATGAGACCATTGTATGTTACTGATATTTAGGCACTATATGGTGGTATTTTGAGAACATTATATAGTACTGGTATTCATATACTATATGATGGTATTATGATACCATTATATGAGACTGTTATTTGGGCACCATATGGCAATATTATGACAGCATTTTAAGGTACTGTTATTTAGACACCATACGGTAGTATTTTGAGAACATTATATGATATTAATTTGGGCAAGGCACTATATGGGGGTAACATAATATCATTATATGATACTGTTGGGCAACATATGGCAATATTATAAGACCATTATATGATATTTAGGCACTATATGGCAGTGTTATGGAAGCATGATATGATACAGTTAGTTGGACACTACATGGCAGTATTATGAGAACATTATATAATGCTATTATTAGGCACTATATAGTGGTATTTTGAGAACATTATATAGTACCAATATATGGGTACTATATGATGGTATTATGCTACCATTATATCATACTGTTTTTTGGGCACTATATGGCAGTATTATGAGACCATTATAAGAAACTGTTCTTTAGGCACTATTTATCAGTTTTATGAGATCATTATATGACACTGTTTGGACACTATATGGTGATTTTTTTTATAACAACATCAGTACTATGTTACTATGTAGTTCCCCGGTATTTGGGGCACTATATGATGGTATTATTATGCCATTATATCATACTGTTATTTGGCCACTATATGGCGATAGTATAAGACGATTAGAAGATACTGTTATTTAGGCACTATATGGCAGAATTATAGGAACATTATATGAAATTTTTATTTTGGGCATGATATGGCAATATTATGAACATATTATATGATACTGTTAGTTAGGCACTATGTGATGGTATTTTAAGAATTATTATACATTATATAATAGAGGTATTTGGGCACTATACGATGGCGTGATGATGCCATTATATCGTACTGTTATTTGGGCAATATATGGCAATATAATGAGATACAGTTACTTAGGTACTATTCAATATTATAAGACTATTATATGGCGCTGTTATTTGGCTACTGTCCCTTATTTTATATATTTATTTGGAGCCGCCATCATTACCTTAATCCCGCAGTCACGCAGCGTTACTTGATCTCGCAGATGATAACACCAGTGCTTTACTTGATGTATATCGTCGTTTAACAGACATTATACCACTATCTGACCTTTATTATTTGGGCTGGGGTTGACTTAAAAAACATTTGCACGTTGGCCCACGTTTAGCCCCAAATGCCTCAATCCGCTCAGGCCCCATTCCGATTTTTTGCAGAGGGTCCCGATTTCTCAGAAATCAGCGCTGCCTGGGCGAACGAAGACACCGCGGCCGATTCATACAAAGACGCGGCTCCCTCAAAGGAGTTTAAAGTATCAGCGATGCATCATCCGCGTGACAAGATGTCTCCTATTGATTTCAGGTTCTGTAAAGTTATTAGTGTGAACCTCCAGTAGGGCTCGGAACGTGCGGCCAAGCTGCGTCCTTTGGGTCACTTAACCCCAAACATGCCTGTCAGCAGGTGACACCGGGAGGTGGTTGCGAGGACACTGCGCTACGCTGCCTCCCTCTCCTCTGCTGCCTCTGGTTTTCTTTATGTTTTTGCTTCTTTTTTCTTTTCTTTTTTTTTTTGCCTCTTGCAATTAGTTAGTCTGCTAATAGGCGGAGGATATTTTTAGTTAATTTCAGTTCCACTTAATTGATTCCAAGTGAAACCTAGCAACTGAGTTAATTGATCCGTGTATTACACGGCAGCAGCGAGGTAACTCCCTTAGCAACCGACATCCTTGGGACTCATAAAAAAATAATGATGAAAACAATGGATATATCGTTGACAGGATAAACCCATAAAATTACTCCAGGGTTTTTTTTTCTTAAGGAGGGGTGGGGGGATGGAAGAAGTACGTCTTTCGTTTTCAGTATGAACAAAGGCTGAGTGTAAAAGAATGAGGACAGAGGGAAGCATTTCATAGACCCCTGTTCAAGCAGAGATCACAATGGAGAGAAGGACAAGGCACGCTCAATAATATTAAAAATTAGGAAGGGTAATGGGTCAGAGGTCGTAGAATTGAAAGGATTCTCAACCTAGTCAAAACTGGGATCATAAAGTTTAACAAATTGCATTACCAGCGTCAGCCACTAGGGATCACTCTTTTCAAATGGCTCTAAGGGCTAGTTCACACAGTTTTTGGTGCTGATTTTGGAGCCTTTTCTGCCTCAAAATCAGCTTAAAGGGGTTGTCCCATCATAGACAATGGGGGCATATCGCTAGGACAGGTAAAATGAATGGAGCTGGGAAAGAACGGAGCAGGGAAATGAATGGAGGGCGCACTGCGCAAACGCAGTCGCCCTCTATTCAATTCTATGGGGCCACCGAAAATAGCAGTGCGCTGGCGCTGCTATTTCCGTCTGCCCCATAGAAATTAATGGGAGCAGGGGCTGCGAATGGGAGCAGTGAGGAGCAGCACTTGGTGGTGGACGGACCCCAGAAAATCCGGGGTCCTCCAGCCACAGGTCTCCCCGCTCCATTCACGATTTCTGCTTCTTTTGCGACACCATTGAAATGAATGGGTCTGCACTAGAGTTGAGCGAACATGCTCGTAACAAGCACTGTAGTGCTCGGATCCCCTGCGCTCGCATGGCCGCAGGCATCCGGATCCGTCCTCACCTGACTGTAAGTCAATGGGGGCGGATCCGTTTGGTATGACACACGAGTGTGTCATACCAAATGGATCCATCCCCACTGACTTGCAGTCGGGTGAGGAGGACGGATCCGGATGGCTGCGGCCATGCAAGCGCAGGGGATCCGAGCACTACAGTGCTCGTTACGAGCACGTTCGCTGAACTCTAGTCCGCACCCATAACACAAAATTGCGGAACGGATGTGGACGTGTGAATGCACCCTAAAGAAAACACTTCTATTCATTTTGGCTTAAAATCACTGATGGAAATAACTGACCGAACATTGACGTGTCAATGAGGCATAAGTTCATGTGTTTTTTCGTGAGTTTTCCGTTCGTTTTTTTTACCTAGATCCACACTGAAAGCCTTGAGCTGAAAATGCAGCATTGTACTGAACACCCTTTGGTTAAAAAAAGAAACCAAAAAGCGCACAAAAAAAAACACACAAAAAAGTGTAGATTCCACGCTGATTTTTCAAAATCCATCATGTGAACATCCCCTAAGGGTGGCTGCACGCTCTGCATATTTGTGCAGAGAAAATCTGCAAGAAATCTGCACCAAAACTGCCCCAAAACACACCTAAATCCACATTATTTATCGCCATTTTTGTTCGGGTTTTTATGCCGTTTTTGCTGTGGATTTGATGTTTTTTTGCCATAGATCTCACCCTTCCATTAAGGGCTCACACGAACATATTTTCTTTCCGCGTCCGTTCAGGTTTTTTTGTGGACCACATTCATTTCAATGGGTCCGCAAATAAAAACGGAAGTTACTCCGTGTGCATTCCGTTTCCGTATGTCCGTATTTCCTTTCTGCAAAAAAATAGAACATGTCCTATTATTGTCCGCATTACGGACAAGGATAGCACTGTTCTATTAGGTGCCAGATGTTCCGCAAAATATGGAATGCACACGGATGCCATCAGTATTTTTTGGGGATCCATTTTTTTCGGACAGCAAAATAAATACGGTTGTGTGCATGAGGCCTAACACTATCTGTTTTCATGGCTGGTGAGCCGTGTGCTCTAACTCGAAGATGGTTCTCTACTCCATGACATGAATCTAAACTTTTTTTTAAATAAATAAATGAAATAGCGCCTATCCTGTTTATAGGCTGTGTCTGGTATTGCAGCTCAGACCAAACACATAAAATGGGGATAAGCTGCTATACCATACACAAATACACAGATACACAGATTTCGGGGGGTAGCAGCGCCTGTGTAGCGTGCTGTTGACGCGGGGCGTTGTTGGCTGCTTGTCTGCTGAACATAAGGGTGGATTGTGGCAGAAGCAGAACTGGCAAACTTGCCGTGACCTAGCTAGCGAGCTGGCAGCGAAAAACCTACAATATCGAATTCCCTTGATACGGATGTATAAGAGCGGAGACCTTGGCGGTGACAGCGTACTCGGGTTGTTAGGGAGAGATTGTCTATTATGAAGAAATAAAGACTGGCAGATGTGGACATGCCAATATGCGAGATTTCCATTCCACGGGCAGGCACGGCACAGCAGGAGCTTATACATGTGCAGTCATTTCGCCAAGCGGTTTTCAGAGTGGATTTGCATGGGTAGAAGAGGATGACAGACTTATATAAGGCCATAAAACACAAAGGTCGCCCCCACCAATAATTTGGATTAGTGGGTGAAGAACATTGGTTTTTACGTTGGCAGTCTTGGACTAGCTAGCTACAGGGATGTCTAGAGAGGTCATCCATACGACTGCTACGGGGCCTGTGGTGGGAGGAGGACCAGTACTAAACCCCCATTGTCTCCTGCCCCTTCGCTTTTTCATCAAAGGTTTAGTTACCATTGAACTACTTCCCTTATTTTCCAACATACAATTATAACTTTTCCCAGCAGTGTCCACTAGGGGGAGCTGACTGCATAGAGTGAGTGGGATTATAGTGAATGTGCTTGCCCATGTGCACCACGGTCCTCCTGGTGGTGGAGGCAGGCAGGCAGAGTTTAATCATTTAGGACAAGAATCAGCAACCTTCGGCACTCCAACTGCTGTGAAACTACAACTCTCAGCATGTAAACTTACTTGGCTGTTCCTGTAACTCCATCAGAAGTGAAAGGAGGATTCGGGGAGTTTTAGTTTCAGAACAGCTGGAGTGCTGGAGGTTACGGATCCCTGATTCAAGGTGTTCAGGGTAAGAACCAGATCTCCATATGATGTAATGATAACTTTATCGTACTTGCCAAGAAAAGGAGGAACCTCCTGGACTCCTAGCAAATCTCCTGAGCGCCACACAGAGAGTTGCTTCCTGCCAGATATGAGCCCTCCATTAACTTAACTGTATGTGGCACTGGGATGATACATCATCAGACTCAGCCCTGATGTTCAACCTGCATTGAGGTGGCAGGAAGTGCCACAAAAAGGGGTGTGCCACTCAAAAAGAGGTGTGACTTATGTGGGAAGGGGTGTGGTTGGAGAAAAAACCTATGTCAATGCTAAAAAAGATTTTTCCGGTGTATTCATAACACAGCTGTGAAAAGTTGTCAACTGTGAATTATATTATTATAAATCTTTACGACCCTATCCCCATTGTACCTCCACATTGAAAGTCTTTACCTAGCAACCAATGTAGGATCCATAACTGAGGGTACAGTTTGATGGCTTTCTTATAAAATACGTCTATGAATGGATTACATACAACTTTTATAGATCTTCATTTTCTGATTTATATTATAAAATATACCATGCATTGACAGTGTTGGACTGAATTTCCCTGGACCCACAAGAGGAAATTATTCTGGAGGCCCAACCTCTGCTAGAACTTAGTGGCCCTGCTTTATAAGGGGCCTTATTTTATAAAGAACCCATTATTATGTCAGAGCTTGGGCCAACTGGACAACCCTTTGGTAGCTCATGCATTTTTCTTTCTACACATGATATAATACTGAACAGAAGTACCTTCCTCTGGCTCTTAAGGACATACATATCCTTGGTCATCTCAAGTTATCGAACTTTGACATATAGGACTTGTACAGATTCAAACAAGTGGTTAGATGGTGCTGCTAGGGCCTGGTGACAAGGGCATATTTCCTGGGTTGGAAACCAGAACTATAATTTGAAGTTCCTTAGCCCCAATGGAAAATCGGTAATGTTCCCCCTTCACCTACCATTGGCCATTTATAATATTGGTGTCCTATTATATGGTAGAGGCCGGGGTATTTGTGCCCCTCCAGGCACAAGTATAGGTGTGTGCCTTCCAGCTGTCCCAGGTCTCTTGAGCTAGAGCTCATGATGCCGTAAGATGTCTTTAGAAACTATCAACACCCTTGGTGCTAGTCACATATATTTTGGAGCAACCCAAGTCTGGTGGACACTCAAGTGTACCTTTAGGTCCCCAGTCCTGGTGTTTTTCCAAAAGGGTTGGTTGGGTAAAATTCTTAGTAAACAGTGGGTTAGTAAAGTAAAGTTAGATGTTAGTGTTAGTTGCCGGGTAATGGACTAATCCCATATGCCATATATAGTTAGGAGTCTGATGGTGTGCAAGCTAGAGCGAAGACCTGTTTGGTGAGTGTTGCTGCTAAATAGGCCAATATAGAAGTCTTCAGGAAAGCACAATTCTGCTAAAGTTGGTGTTGTAGGGGATATTAATTATTAATATTTTGTGTGATATTAATAATCAATATGCATAAATAGGCATGGCCGGCTATAGCTAGCTCCACCTATTTATTCCCTTACAGCTGTCTATTCCTTGCACTGTGTAAACTACCTAGTGCTGTCGTGACTACAAAAAGACACTGTAAACGGTACTTTAAATAATAAAAAGATTTATTACAAAGTACTATGTCTACAGTCTACTTATTTGGACTATATAGATATATATTTATATTAACATCTTATAAATATATATACATCTAGACGCACACCAATACAATACAAAACCTCAGTATAAAACCCTAACTACACTACACAAACCCATGTAGAAATGCCAGAAAACTAGCTAAACATACACTCACACAATAATATACATATAGTTACAGCACCCTCCCGAGCCTAACTATTACTGTCCCTAGGAAATACAACAGAGCAAAGGGTTAACCATCAGGGAAAGGGTTAACAGGGGATCTGGTAGGGAACACCAGTAGGAAAAGGGTTAATATATGTTGGTAGGGGAAAAATGGCAGGGATGAGGTACGTTGGTGGTATAGTGGTAATATAGGGTTATGGCAGGGCAAGGAAAGGGTTAAATTCAGGGGAAGATTGTTGGTGGTATAATGGGTGATGGTAAAAGCGGTTAATCCGGGGGAAATGATACTTAGACCAATGCTCGTCTCTAGGGGTGCTCCAGTGGTTAAATGCTCTTTCTAGGGGATGATTCTCGCTCCAATGCTCGTTGTAAGGGGTTAATTGTGGTCACTTGTCCTCTTCTTGTAGGGGCTGCACAGCTCATCTGCTGAGCGCAGGGTGGCCGGGCTATTTAAGCCCGGCCACGCTCGCTCCCGTGCTGCCCGCGATGCCGGCGTGCAAGCGCGCCGGCAGCCATGTGCATGTGGGCCGAAACGGTGATATGACATCACCGCGCCTGCCCACGCACACAGGCATTCACAGGCGGAGGATCTCTTTGATCTTCCCGCCTGTGAATTACCCTCGTATCTCCGGCGCTGTAATTACAGCACTGAAGGTGCGAGGTATACAGGGGCAGGAAACCTTTTGTTTCCCTGTCCCTGTTATGTTAAACACCTCCAGCAGTGCCGGAAATGTTTAACAAAGGGGCAGAGGATCTTATCGATCCTGTGTCCTTTTGATGTGCCCGAAACTGGACTTAATGTCCAGCCATCTGGGCGACATCTGCCAGGGGGATGTAGGGTGGGCACGCGGACATGGGGGATATTTTATATACATATATATGTATGTATATAATTCTGGGGCATATATACATACATCTATAGGCAATCTATAGGCATAAGGAGCAATTGGGCCACAATATATATTTGGGGGCATGAATGGGGGCATATAGGACACATCTAAAGGCCATAGCTATGTGTATATGTATAAATATATATATATAGCACTGTGGGGCCATTAAAGGGGAAGGCCCATAGATATACATATGGGGCCACAGACCCCCAATTTGGGGTCACTTTATACTAGTGTACAAATATATATATATATATATATATATATATATATATATATATATATATATATATATATATATACATACATATGGGCATTGTTTTGGGCCAAGTTTAAAGGTCCATGCCCACATATATATTTAATACCAGCACTTCCTTCTACAGTTGGCCATACATTTGAAATAATGTTCAGCTGCAAATGGACTTCCTGGTACTTGAGCACAAAGGAAAGTGAGTAGCTAGAGGTGAAAGGTCGCACAGTGCAGAGATGTCACATTGTCATTCTTGAAAAAAAAGTTAATGAACTGCTCCCTTCGTTATGGACATGTGGGAAAAGTCTAACAAAAATAATACAAATAGATTTGATTTTTTAAATAGTTTTATTTGATGGAATTATTAAGGGAAAGAAGAAAATTATGTTATGGTGAAAGAAAACATAACTATAGGGAAATTTGATGGTATAAAGCCTAATTATGGGTTGGGGGGAAAATGGGGAAATTTGAATGTTGTAACTCTCTTCTAACAAGGTGTATTCGTCTTCCTCCATCTTCTTCCTCCGTCCTCTTCTCCTTTCTATCTTTCTTCCGCTCCTCCATTCTCCTCATCTTCATTTTCCTTCTTGATCTTTCCCTTCTTGCCCTCAGCCTCCTCTGTAAATGAGAAGATTTCTATTAGTAATAAATACATGTCAGGTAATAGATATTGTGTATCCCTCATACCCTGTGTATCATCAGATCCTCCACTGCTATGGGGGTGGGATTTTCTTACATCTCCTCTATACCAGGCTCTGTGGTCACTATGTACTATGTGTATTGTGTAACTGTTACCTGGCTGATGGATCAGAACTTCTTTCAGGTCTTCATCTTCTTTATATATTTCTTTTTCTTTTCTAAAATAAGAAAATAATAAGACATTAGTAATAATCCAGTGTAGAAGACAATGTGGTCATGTGGTGGAGGTGAGACAGTGGATCTCATATAGACCCTCAGCTGCTTCTACCCTCCTGGACAAGGAAGACATCCTGGTGTCTTCTAAGGGAACACACATTTCCATCTTCTACTTATGACGGTGAGAGAGACAGAGAAGTGATTTCTAGTATAATATTGTCTCCTGTGCGGAGGACATCATTCTCTTACCTCAGGAAACAGCAGATGATACCAAGGCAGACTCCAAAGAAAAGTAGTATGACCAATGTCAGCACTAGCGCAAGCATCAAATCTACAGCAGATAAATGAGAATTATTTCATATATAACCATATTATACAAGAAAGTCATCTCCCTCCACCATCTCTAGGTAAGTTATAGATCTCTACATAGTCCGAGAGACATTGGTTGGCAACATGGAGGCAGCTGACCTCCTCACAGGAGAGGATAGATTTATTATAAGAAATTGTGGATCATGGGAACTAACTATAAAGAATCAAAAATCTTTTTTAAGTCTATCATTTTATGGCCAGAAATGAGACTGTCCTTGTACAACATTTCTTCTACATGTGGAACCATCAGTTACATGTATTATGCACCCAATGAGTCTCTGCACCAAAGAAGGAAGGACACATCCATGGTGTGGACTAGTGAGAAGAAGACACCCCAACCCACAATCTCTGAAGAACAGACATGGAGAGGTAAAGCTGTGAATTCCAGGACTTACCAGCATCCATGTTACCTCTTCTCCTTTACTCTCTATCAAAGATTCTATTGAGCGATCATACGGTATACAGCCGTCACATTGTGACATCATCACTCCTGATAATAGTGCCCCTTCTAGAACAACTGCAGAATTGTGACATCATTGTTAACCCTTGAGTAATCATATCCTTAAGTATAATGTGCAAAAACAATGACGTGCCCCAAATTAATTAAGTGCATAAGTCAATTTTACAAAAAAAGGCCAGACTAGGAGGAATGATGTATTTGTTACAGCTGTGAGACATTTTAGCATAGAAAATTGTTATATACTGTATATCGGGTGAGGCTAAAGTCTGGAGACAACCTTTTCATAGGTGTAATAGAAAATTGTTTTCCAATATGTGAAACTACTGTATTAATGGGGATGGAGGCTGCATTATTTGGTGAAGAAAACATTTTTTGGATGCCAATTTTAAATCTGCCATATTGAATTCAGCTCAGGTTTTTCCTGCAGGTAGAGGGTTTTGTGATATATTAATCTTGACTAGAATTTACTCAGCAAACTGGAAGTGTCATTTCTACCTCTTTTTAACTGTTTAGGAGTTAATTAAGGTTGACGTTTCTTAAAGTGCTTTACATGACATGTTCTGTGTCCACCATTCTGCCAGATGTACATGGTTAAATGTATAAATGTATATCAAAGTAAGAACCACAGGTGATACTTCTTAACAGCGCTGTAGGATTCCCATTTCACGTGAGCCATATTGCCATATTGGTGTTTGAGGGACTCATATCATAGGGCCTTTTTCATTGAAGAATCACTTAATTTACAGTGATGAAATGGAATGAAGCTCTTCCAGATATTACAGGATACAATATTTTCATCTGTGATCAATGAGAACGGTGCGTTACCACATTAGTTTCAATCATGTGGTATACCTGTAGGCAGATGTGCAATTCCCTGGGCACTGGATTGGGCATAGCGATCCAAAAGAATGGCCCCCAATGTCACCGGACTTAGGGGCACATGCATTAAGACCGGCATTTTAGACAACGGTCTTAATAAAGTTCCATAGCTGGCGGTGGATCCCCCAAAGTTATGAAGAGGCGCCAGCTGTCTTACATTTAGACCATTTTCCACGCCTAAAACAGGCGTAGAAAATCATGAATGAGATGATGCTTGGGCCCCTCTTCTCTCAGTGCTTTGTGGCCAGGGGCCTGAGGCAAAAATTGAAATGACAACCCCCCCCCCTTCCCCTTGTCAAAATCTTGACCTAACCCCTTCCCTCCAGCCAGAGGTGTAACTGGACCAGCATGCACTTTCTATAATACCAGTGTCTTCTTATGTGGCACAAGGGTCTTTGGCCCCCTCAGGCTCCTGTCCCCGGTAGCGACTGCTACCTCTGCACCCCATATAGCTACGTCCCTGCTTGTAGTTCTTCAGTGTGTTCATGTCAACTGGATTAAACGTTTAACCATGTGCATCTGGAAGAATTGTGGACACATTGAACACATCATGTAAAGCACTTTAGGAAACTTTTATCCCACTCAGCTCCTAAATGACTAATGATAGGTCAAAACTAACACTTCATATGACCACCTTCTTTAGCTGATTTCATAACGTTTTTTTTTTCCATTACAGCTTTCACCGCACAGGAATTTTTTTAATATAATCTTTTTTTTATATATATGTCTTAACATTTGCTCCCTCATCTGCATCAGGATCTGTGACGCAATAGTTTCTGGTAAAAATCACAGAAAATAAGGCACTGGATGCAAACATAATATATGGACTAAGCCCTCACTCTAATAATACAATCTGAGACTCTCTGAGACAATATTTTTGTGAACAAAGTGACGTCAAAACTCCAAAAACCGTGGTGGAATTGTGTGCTTCTTTTTTCAATTTTCCAATACAAGATATGGTAAATTTAAATGGTGCAAATAAAAAATGCATCTTGTCCAACAAGAAATAAGCCATCATATGGCTATGTGAACGGAAAAATAAAAAAGTCATGGCTATTGGAATGTGGGGAGAAAAAATAAAAAATGTAAAAATGAAAATAGGCCCAATCTTTAAGGCGTGAAAATCCTTTGTGTATGTGTAAAAAAAAAAAAAAAAACCAATATGGCTCTGCCACAAACATGAAGAAAACAAGACCTATATCCATCAGGACGGCTGAAGTTGTGCATGAAATTCAGCAGCGGGTTGCAATTATCTCCCAAAAATCAACTCGGAGACTATCTCAGCAAGTTGGTGTATCAGGAACGACGTGTCAGCGAGCGCTGAAATCTGTGAACCTGAAACCGTACTGAATAACGTGTATGCAGGAACTGAAAGAGTCTGACAAAGGTAAACGCTTAAATTACTGCACTTGGTTGCTGACTATGATTGCTGACAGACATTGGACTCATTGCTGGACTTCATGACGAACGAAGCCTGGTCCTCTGAAAATCCCCATTTGACTCAAGAAACACCACTTCACGACTAGAAAATTGGCGTTTGGTGCGCAATGTCAGGAATACGAATAGTGGGCCCAATTTTCTTTAAATCAACTGTGAATATGACAATTTACCTGAACATCTTTGAACAGTTTTACAACCAATGAACACCAGGCTCAAAAATGTCCTGCTTTTTCCAACAAGATGGTACAACATGCCGCACCTCACTGGACTCACTGAATGCGTTCATTAACTGTTTACAGAGGAGCGAACTGTGAGTGAGGAGTTATGGCCACCTCGTTCCCCAGACTTGTCCAAATGGGATTTTTATCTGTGGGGAAATTTAAAACAGAAAGTGTCTGCTAAGAATTCACATCCCTTTGAAGAACTCAAGGAGAACATCACAAACACAGCATCACAAGCAGTATCAGCCAACATAATCCGACCTGCTCAAAGAGGGCGAGATGTGAACGGAGACCACTTTCAACATCTTTTGTGACTTGTGGGTGATTAAATACAAACAATCCACTTGCTCGTTCATCTTGTCATCTCGTTCATTACTGGAGGTGGGCTACTTTTTTGTGGGCCACCCTGTACATATATATATTATGAGGCAGTGACAGGCCTCATATATGAGGGACGATATGTGTCTCCTAGAATGGTGCAGGAAACTTATTAGAGGAATTGTATATTATGATTGCTGTGTTTTCACCTGAGAGGTGTCACCAAGGTGCCCAGCCTTGGTGGAGTAAAAGCCAGTAGCTAGTGTGTCCACCAGGATGGACCGTGCACACTGTACTTAGCTTAGCTGTTTTCAGCTAATCCGGGACTGGCTTTTATTGGGAATAAGCAAAGAACTGGGTGGGTGCTTATTCCCCATGATCGACTCCAGGTTTCACAGTTGGCTCATTTCCACGGTTCTGATTTAAAAAGCCAACATGGTCTTCATCAACCCAGTCGTCAACATCAACCCTAGGCTGTCGCAGACCTCCGTGTTGCTGTGAAAGCTGCCACTGGAGGAGCAACAATAATACCAGCAAGAATGCCTGGCCTGGTTGTATCCTGAAGCCCACATGCCACTGCCAATGGAACGGGAGATTAACCACTTGCAGAGTCATGGCACTCCTCTAGAATCCAGTTGGTGCTCATGTTCTGGGGTCACTGGAGGTTACGTATAAAATACAATATGCCAACTACAAGAGTGCTCCTGCTGAATTACCGCCAGCAGATCCAATGTTTGATCTGGTAGAGGAGGAGGATGAATTCTTCTCCCTGATTTCAGGATAACAAGCCAGCAGCCTTTAGTTCAAACCTGGCCTTAAGTTTCTTCTGACATGCCTGAAGATCCAGGAGCCCTAAGAGCGGCAAGAGAGTGAGACAATTAAAACTGGACCCTCTTTTGTCTGCGTTTTCTTGGTCCCTCCACAGCCACACTCCTGCCTCAAGTCTTAAAGGACTCCACTTTCAGCAGAAATCCATGTTCCGCCTGTTGCATCTCTCAAGTATTCCTCAGGTTGTTGCTGTCATTGTACCTGAAAAGGGGTGTAATGTTTAACCAGCCAACCCAAAGAAAAACTCACCGGAGCTCCTTGCGCCCCTCACCTGTGTATACGGGTGTTTGAAGAGCTGCAAGTGTGGAATCCGCCAGTTTATAGCAACGTTCTAAGTGTGTACGTTCCACAAAGACTCTAACGGATATGAGCGGTGGCATGCCTAAGGTCTGTGTGTTCAGGGGTTCTTGTGAGAGCCGCAGGGCCTGGAGTAATTTTATCCCTGTTGCATGTTCCTGGACACTAATGCAGTAGGTACAGATATACAGTATATACCGTAGTGTACTGATATGTCAGTGTAATAGATGCAGTGAGTACAGATATGTATGTGAACAGTTATACATTATGGTCACTGTGTGAGCAACATAAAGTATTGGGGGTTGTAGTTGGGGCTACTGTTAGGTTTAGGCCCCATTCACACGACCGTATGTATTCCGTGTCCGTATAAAAATGGAACGGAAGACATACGGAATGTCTTCCGTAGTGTTCCGCATTTTTGCGGACCCATTGACTTTTAATGGGGCTACGGACGTGTTTTGCGGCCAAGTATAGGACATGTTTCATTTTTTTTGCGGGAGAACTTCCGTAATATACGGATGCGGAATGCACACGGTGTACATTCCACATTTTTTTTTCTCCTATGGAAAAATGAATGGGTCCGTATGGTTCCGCATCTTATCCGCAAAAATGCGGATAAGATACGGAAATGAACATACGGTCGTGTGAATGGGGCCTTAGGGTTTGTACCACAATACTGAGACAGACTGGCAATCCGATCTAGGTCTGCATCCTGGAATTGTGCACTGCAGAGAAATATTGGGAGGCTGCATGCCTTTGGTTATTTGGAAAGATTGCTGGTACCTATAGTTAGAGACTTAGAGGGAACCATCGCATTGTCTATCCCCTATGCAAAGCCCTTTGGAAAAGCCTATTGTGTGGACTACTTGAGAACTGTTCTGACTGCTGCTGTTTGCTCTACCACAATGTATTCATTTTAAATTAATTTTCATTATCTCGAGAGACTCTATTCTTACTAAAACCAACAAGGCCGATCTTGTCATGGATCTGCTTTCCTGAGTAGAACCCCCATTCTCCTGCCATGCTTAATCTTCTGCTTCCTTTACATCATGGGCACTCAACCATCTCCAGACAGAAGGCCCCAAAGTCCAGGGTTGTGCCCTGAGGGGAAGAATACACGGCCTCATAGAGCCCTAGAGCAGGGATAACAACAGTGAGAATTAAAACCACCCTCATTACCACCACCACCACTCCTATTATTTCCATACTCCCACACCCTCCCCCTGTGGGCCAGGGAGCTGCACCTGTATCACATATAGGATTGCCACCTAGCTGGTATTCCACAGCCCAGACCAGTATTTTGCTGGCCGTTACTACCAGTAAGGAATGGATGGCAAAGGTTGGCAAGGAACAGGGTTAACCAACCTATTTCTCCCCTCTTGGTAGGAGTGGGCTGGTCCTGCTTCTTGCCAAGAGGGGGAGTGCCTATCCAGAGATAGTGAGCAGAGGAAGCACACTGTAGAGCTCCTGCTCCTATAAGAGGTTCTCCAGAGAACAACTTGATTGTGCTTCAAATAAATCCTTGAGAAGACAGACAGCAGAGTGAATAGCTACAGCCAACATTAAAGAAAATGCTGTAAAGTGAGGGACTATGGCTAAGACACCCATTACCTATTTACTAGACCAGTACAATACAAGTGATAAACTACAGGCAACCAGCATGCTTCCAAATTCCTTACCGGTACCAGAAAATTTTGCTTAGAAATTGCTGCTAATGAATGAAAAATTGTTCTATCTACTTCTGGACTCATTCTTCAAAACTACCTTACCACTGCACTGATCCACAAGTAGCAACGGCCTGAGTGAGTGCACCATGAGACAACACTTCATCAGAGCTACCACCACTCCCATCCTCTGTATCATATCCTCAGAGGTTTGTGGCTGTACACCTCTGATCATATCAGTTGGAGAACTGCCGCTTCTTGTAAGAGCAACAAGGTTCCTGGGCTCCTGATCATGTGTGAAGATGTTTATTTAAAGCAGATTTGACCCAGACTGTATTCTTATCCTACTTTCTATCATGTTGCACAGACTCTGCCACCCCTGACCTTCGCTATGTAGGTCCACACTTCAACTATTAGAGACTATTGGGGTGGGGGTCACCATCAAAGCCCATATGCAGCTAAGTCCTAAACCCAACTATCTACACACAGGAGAGGGTAGCAGTATAAAGAGGAACTAGAGGTGAAATGTCACAGTGGAGAGAGTTGTCACATTCTCATTTCTGAAAAAAATAAAAACAACTCTCCTTCCTCTATTAACATGCTGGAAAAATCTAACAACAATAATAAAATCTGATTTTTTAATAGTTTTATTTAAGTGGATGAAAAAAATTATTTAAAACAGAATTTAGGAAGGCAAATTTTGGGTGGTGGGGAAAATGGGAAATTTTAATTTTTCATATTGGAAGTACTCCTCATCCATCCTCCTCTTTGTCCTCTTCTTCTTCCTCTATTCTTCTCCATACGAGTGTTGTGGGATTGTTTTTTGCCTTATCGATAAGAACTTCTTTTAGTTCTTCCTCCTCAGTGTGTGTTTTCTTTTTAATTCTAAAATAAGAAAATAATAAGACATCAGTAATAATCCAGTGTAGAAGACAATGTGGTCATGTGGTGGAGGTGAGACAGTGGAGAGCTCTCATATAGACCCTCAGCTGCTTCTACCCTCCTGGACAAGGTAGACAACCTGGTGTCTTCTAAGGGAACACACATTTCCATCTTCTACATATGACGGTAAGAGAGATAGAGAAGTGATTTCTAGTACAACATTGTCTCCTGTGTGGAGGACATCATTCACTTACCTCACAAAACAGCAGATCACTGCAATGCATATACAATGCAAAACTAGAATAAGTATCACTACCATAGCAAGTATCAAATCTGCAGAAGATAAATGAGAAGTATTACATATATAACCATATTACACAAGAAAGTCATCTCCCTCCACCATCTCTAGGTAAGTTATAGATCTCTACATAGGCCAAGAGACATTGGATGGCAACATGGAGGCAGCTGACCTTCCTCACAGGAGGGATAGATTTATTATCGGAAGTGATGCATCATGGAAACTAATTATAAAGAATCAAAAATCTTTTTTAAGTCTATGATTTTGTGGCCAGAAATGAGACTGTCCTTGTATGACATTTCTTCTCATGTGGAACCATCAGTTACATGTATGATGCACCCAATGAGTCTTGGCACAAAATAAGGAAGGACACATCCATGGTGTGGACTAGTGAGAAGAAGACACCCCAACCCACAATCTCTGAAGAACAGACGTGGAGAGATAAAGCTATGAATTCCAGGACTTACTAGCATCCATGTCGCTCTTCTCCTTTACTCTCTATCAAAGATTCTATTGAGCGATCATCCGGTATACAGCCGGCACGGCATTGTGACATCATCACTTCTCATAATAGTGCCCCTTCTAGAACTACTGCAGAATTGTGACATCATCATTAACCCTTGAATAATCATGTCCCTGATGGAATGTATTGGGGAGGTGATGCGCCCCAAATGTATTTTGTGTATTATATGGGATAGTAAAATGTATCATGTGTATTACAGTTCTGAGCAATTTTGGCATACAATATTATTATATACTATCAATACTAACTATTGTGATATACTAATATAGGGGGAGGCAAAAGTCTGGAGACACTGGTGTAATTGCAAGAAAATTGACTTCCAGTGTGCAAAATTATACATTTGCAGGAAGGCTGCATTATTTAGTGGAGAAAGCATATTTGGACGCCATTTTGAAGCCCTCCATATTGAATTCAGCTCTGTTTTTTTCAGTGGGCAACAGGTCGTGTAAAGTTTCTTAATTTTGACCCCAGTAGTTGCAGTTACAGCCTCCTTCCCAGTGCCGCTGTATTTTTCACTTTATAAGACACAGTGTGTATTATAAATAGAATACTATTGAGTGCTTCCATTATGGAAGCGCTCACTAGTCTGCAGGAGGTGAATGGAGTGAAGTGCTACAAGCGCTGTAGTCCCCCCTCCTCCCTGGCCGCTGATCCCAGAGAGGAGCAGTAGACCAGGAGAGGTAAGTTAACTTATTTATTTTACAGTCTGATCTGTAAGGCCTGATACTTGGAGGAAGGGGGGTCTGATCTGAGGTTTGATACTTGGGTGGCTTTACATGACATGTTCTATGAGTCCACTATTCTCAAGGATTCACATGGTTCAAGGGGTTTTCCGGGAGTTAACTACTGATGACGTATCCTCAGGATAGGTCATCAATATCTGATAGGTGAGGTCCAACACCCAGGACCCCGCCGATCAGCTGTTTGAGAAGGTACCGGCGCTCTTGTGTGCACCATGGCCTTCTCTTAGCTTACCATAGCATTGTACATTGTACAGCAGCTATGCTTGGTATCACGCTCCTAGGCTCCTAGGCCACGTGACTGATAAACGTGACGTCACTGGCCTAGGAAAAGTTAAGAGAAGGCCGTGGCGCTGATGGGAGCGCCGGTGCCTTCTAAAACAGCTGATCGGTGGGGGGCCCGAATGTTGGACACCGATCAGATACTCATGACCTATCCTGAGGATAGGTCATTAGCAGTAAAATCCTAGAAAACCATAAATAAATAAATACACACACACACACCTTCTATGTGGAAATATATGGCGGCAATGTGTATTAAGGATAACCTTATAATAAATGCATACATTAGCATAATAAATAATAATTAGCATAAATTAAAAGGTTGCCGACCTAGAATGAGAATGCTCGTCCTAACTGGCCGGTACTTAACGCCTTAGGACGAGCTAACCGCTGCATACAGGAGGTTTGTGGCAGCTTTAACAGGTGGGGGGGGGGGGCAGACGGTTGCTATGGCAGCCCGATGCCTTGCATAGGTATCGGGACTGCCAGCTACGGAATCCCAGGAGATCCAGCCACAGCGCTGGGTCTCCTAGGCAACTGTCAGTGTCTTACAGTGTAAGACACTGACAGTTCAATACAGCACAATACAGATGTATTGTGCTGTATTGAAACAGGGATCAGACCCTGAAATGTTGAGGTCCCATAGTGGGACATAAGTCAAAAGTAAAAAAAAAAGTGAAAAAAAAAAAACATTTTTTACAATAAAAAAAATTAGTGTTTTAATTTAAAAAAAAAAGCCCCTTCCCGATAAAAAGAGACATATAAAATTGTAAAAAATAGAAAAAAAAAATAAAGAATATACATATTAGGTATCATCGTGTTCCTAACAACCTGCTCTATAAAAAATATCACATGATCCACCCCTTCCGGTCAACATTGTAAAAAATAAATAATAAAAACTGTGTTAAAAAAGCCATTTTTTGTCACCTTTCATCACAAAAAACGTAATACCAAGCGATCAAAAAGTCATATGTACCCAAAAATAATACCAATCAAACCGTCATCTCATCCCACAAAAAATGAGCCCATACCTGAGACAATCGCCCAAAAAATAAAAATAAAACTACAGCCCTCAGACTATGGAGACACTAAAACATAATTTTTTTTTTGTTTCAAAAATGATATTATTGTGTAAAACTTAAATAAATAAGAAAGGTATACATGTTAGGTATCGCCGCGTTTGTAAACACCTGCTCTACAAAAATATCACATGATATAACCCGTCAGGTGAACACAGTAAAAACTATAAAATAAAAACAGTGTCAAAAAAGCCATTTTTGTCACCTTACATCACTAAAAGTGCAACACCAAGTGAGCAAAAGTGTATGCCCTCCAAAATAGTACCAATCTAACCGTCACCTCATCCTGCAAAAAATTAGCCCCTACCTGAGACAGTGGCCGAAAAAATAAAAAAAACTACAGCTCTCAGACTATGAAGACACTAAAACATGAAATTTTTTTGTTTCAAAAATATTATTGTGTAAAACTTAGACAAATAGAAAGTATACATATTAGATATTGCCACGTCCGTAACGACCTGCTCTATAAAAATATCAAATGATTTAACCTGAATGTTGTAAATAACAAAAAATAAAAACAATGCCAAAACAGTTATTTTTTGTTACCTTGCCTCACAAAAAGTGTAATATAGAGCAACTAAAAATCGTATGTACCCTAAAATAGTACAAGCAAAACTGCCAACTTATCCCATAGTTTCCAGAACAGAGTTTTCTGGAGTTTCTACTCTAGGGGGTGCATCAGGGGGCCTTCAAATGTGACATGACAACTTAAAATTTTTCCAGTGAAATCTGCCCTCCAAAAACCATATGACATTCTTTTCCTTCTGCACCCTGCCGTGTGCCCGTACAGCAGTTTATGATCATAAATGGGGCGTTTCTGTAAACTACAGAATCAGGGTAATAAATATTGAGTTTTGTTTGGCCGTTAACCCCTGCTTTGTTAATGGAAAAATTGATTTATATGGAAAATCTGCCAAAAAAAATGAAATTCAGAAATGTCGTAAAATTGTAAAAAATGTCAGAAAAAGTTTGTAAAATCAGTTTTGAATACCTTGAGGGGTGTAGTTTCAAAAATTGGGTCATTTTTGGGTGGTTTCTATTATGTAAGCCTCACAATGTGACTTCTGACCTGAACTAGTCCTTAAAAAGTGGGTTTTGGAAATTTTGTGAAAAATTTTAAGATTTGGTTCTAAACTTCTAAGCCTTCTAATGTCCCAAAAAAATAAAATCTCATTTTCAAAATGATCCAAACCTGAAGTAGACATATGGGGAATGTAAAGTAGTAACTATTTTTGGAGGTATTACTATGTAGTCTAAAAGTAGAGAAATTGAAATTTGGAAATTTTTTCATTTTTCTAAATTTTTGGTAAATTTGGTATTTTTTTCTAAATAAAAATTAAAAATTTTGACTCAAATTTACCACTGTCATTAAGTACAATATGTGACGAGAAAACCATCTCAGAATGACCTGGATAAGTAAAAGCATTTTAAAGTTATCACCACACAAAGTGAGGCATGTCAGATTTGCTAAAAATGGCCTGGTCCTTAAGGTGAAAATGGCAGGGTCCTTAAGGGGTTAATTAAAATTCATCCAAAATAAACTAATAAAAATAATAAACTCCAGAAAACCATAACCACCAGTCCACCCAGCATTAGCTGGGCGACAAACTCCCACTAATAAACATCGCGACAGACAAAATTAAGGGAGGGTGGGTTGCTGATCCAAGTCTTCTTTCTTCTTACAGGCGTGGACCCCAGTGGTGCACTCCAATATAAAGACAAATTTTCCCGCCAGTTACCTCCTGGACCAATCAAGAACAGAGAATCTTCCCGCCCCAGAACTGGACAGAACCAGAAATGACCACCAGGCTGGTAAGTACCACTGAAACACAAGAAGGGGAGAACACACAAAAAAGGGGGGGGGACACAAAACCAGCCATATAGAACACATAGCCATATGAAGGGAACCATTGCACCTTCACTAAAATGACAGTGACTAGGCCACCATGTGTCCCCCAACCTATTTGCTATGGAGTGTTGTGAATTATCACCTTTGTAGTTCTTCAGTGTGTTCACGACAACTGGATTAAACATTTAAGAATGGTGGACAGAAAAAAAAGACACATGGACCACACATAGATTCTTCACAGGCAGCTTCACGGATGCATCACTGACCACCTTCTCACAGATTACATCACGTACACGGACATGTGAATGAGGCTTTAGGCCTCGTTCACACTTCAGTGTTTGGTCAGTGATTTCCATCAGTGATTTATGAGCTAAAACAAGGTGCTGGGTCAAAACGACAGAACAGGTGCAGATCTTTCCATTACACCTTACCTTTGTGTAGGCTTCACTTCTGTTTTTGAAGTTATGAAATATTATGTATTTGTTTATGTATTGGCCATGTGTTACAGCAGAGGAGGTTATGGTTGGCAAGAACAAATTGGTTATGGTGGTAGGAGTGGACTGGTCCTGCTCGCTGCCAGGAGGGTAGTTTCTGTTGAGCTAGAGAAAGGAGAGGAAGTGCATGTGAGAGCTCCTAATCCTTGGAACCAGATCTTATTCCCCTGTGAGATCAAAATCGAGAAAATTGCTTCCAAGTGCCAGTGCGACAAGACAGCAGAGTGATCAGCGAAATACAGCATTACAGACACTGCTGCACGGTGAAGGACTATGGCTCAGACATCTATCACCTGAATCACCATATACCTCCCAAACGCCCCGAATCCAGGGGGACAGTCCCGGATTGCAGTGGCTGTCCCGCTGTCCTGGTACCGGGGAGGTATATCCTGGTTTCTGGCAGCTATCTCTGCGTCCACAGGAGTTGCCTGTTACATGAAGAAGGAGACAGCTGGAATCGACTACCTGCTTCTTACATCCTACCTCCCACCCCCCTGCAGCTCTCCGTACCTCCTGCAGCTCTCTGTAGCTCTTGTCTGGGAAGGGTCGGAGCCGGCCGACAGCCTTGTCTCCGCCCCCTCCAGACAAGAGAAGCCGATATCCTGCTTTTGATGCTGCTGCTAGGAAGAAGATAAGTATACGGTTTTTATTTTTTTTTACTTTCTGTGAGGGGCACAATGTGGGCACATTACTGGGGGCACAACATATTACTGGGGGGCACAATGTGGGCATACCAAAGGGGGGTACAATGTGGGCATTTTACTGGGGGGCACAGCTGGTCATATTACTGGGGGCACATAACTGGGCATATTCCTGGGGAGCACAGCTGGTCATACTACTGGGGGCACATAACAGGGCATAGTATTGGGGGCTCTGCTGGGCATATAACTGAGGGCACATAACAGGGCATATTACTGGGGGCACAGCTAGGCACATAACTGGGGAATATTTACTATGTAGAGCAGTAAGGGGACTGAGTGGGATTATGTGTATGGTGGGCTGAGTTAGGGGTGTGGTCTAGTGTAGAAAAAATTGCCGCGGCGCTTTAAGCGCACCGCACAATGTATCTCTTTTTGTCTCTTTACAAAGTTGGAAGGTATGTCACCGTCAAACTAACATCAAGAATGAATCTCACAGTGAACACCTATATCAAACCAGTCACCCTGCCTCCTCATCTGGTGCCAGAATGTGCACTTTGAACTTTATACTGCTGGATGTGTCATAACTTAGATTTTGCACTTAATAAAGAGAGACTTTATGACATTTATTTTGCCTTTATTCTTCAAACTACCTTTCCACTGACCCAGGGTGGGATTTAAATTTTTAACAACAGTTTCCCTACTCTGACGGACACGCGGCATCACAACTCATGTTTGCATATACATACACCATATATATTGAACACACATACACATAACTACACCAAATACATGGTACACATACATAAATACACCACATATACACTACATATACACATATACATATCACCGATCTAAGCCTAAGGAGCCAAACTATGGGGCCTTTATAATACGCCCCCATAGTGTTCTCCTCTCCAACTCCATAGTGCCCCCATAATGTGCCAGTATAAGATTCCCCCATAGTGTCACCCATAATGCACCAGTAGAAATGCCCCTTCATAGTGCCCCCCCTATGAGCCTATGAAATATGCCCCCATAGTGTTCTTTCCCCCCTCCAATGCCATAGTGCACCCATAATCTGCCAGTATAAGATGTCCCCATAGTGTCCCCATGATGTGCCAGTACTGGACCCAGTAGATTCCCCCATAGTGTCCCCCATAATGTGCCAGTAATGCCCCCATAGTGTCCCCCATGATGTGCCAGTAATGCCTGTAGTGTCCCCAATTAGGTGCCAGTAATGCCCCACAGTGCCCCCCATGATGTGCCAGTAATTCTCCCGTATTGTCGCCCATGATGTGCCATTAGATGCCCCATAGTGTCCCCCATGAGGTGCCATTATATGCCCCATAGTGTCCCCCATGATGTGCCAGTAATGTCCCAATAGTGTCACCATCATGTGCCAGTAATACAACCAGTAAATGCCCCTATAGTGTCCCCCATGATGTGCCAGTAATGCTCCAATGAGGTGCCATTAGATGCCCCAAACTGTTCCCTGTGATGTGCCAGTAATGCCCCCATAGTGTCCCCCATGAGATGCCATTATATGCCCCATAGTGTCCCCCATGATGTACCAGTAATGTCCAAATAGTGTCCCCCATCATGTGCCAGTAATACACCCCGTAAATGACCCATAGTGTCCCCCATAATGTGCCAATAATGCCCCCATATTGTCCCCCATGAAGTGTCATTAGATGCCCCATAGTGTCCCCCATGATGTGCCAGTAATCGTCGCCTGGCAGGAAGGACCAATGCATCAATCACCACCATGATAGTCCATGGCTGGGGTCCCAAATGTTTGGATGAAGAAGGACCGCAAGACCCACTGTGGTATAAGACAAAGATGGAAAAGTGGGTCATCCGCATGTTGAACCACCTTAGGCCAGGGGAACTTGTCTTCAGTTGTATATAATTTTTCTGTGGAGAACAGTTTTCGCTTCTTACAAGACAAGACAAAAGAAGAGATCCCTATCAGTCTCAAGTCAATGAAAAGGCCGTATCTGCCAACACCCCTCCACATTTTTTATCAAGGGAACTATGTAGAATTCACGCCCATGCCATGTCACCTGTGTCCTTTTCTTGCTGACGTGATGCACCTGGCCAGGCTGTTGGTTGCACCCGACTGTCTGAAACCTGACCTGAAGATCAGCAGGGGCCTGTGCGAGTTGACCCATGGGCAGCCAAAACCAGAGCCCCTAATCCCACGGTTGCCAGAATCCCAATCAGCTACCACAATTTCGGCTGCCAACATGGTCTTCATCAACTCGGTGGTCAACATCAACCCTTGGCTGTGGCAGACCCGTGTTGCTGTGGAAGCTGCCACTGGAGGAGAAATAGTAATACTGGCAGGAATGCCTGGCCTGGTTGTATCCTGAAGCCCACATGCCACTGCCAATGGAACTGGAGAGTAACCACTTGCAGAGTCATGGCGCTCTTCCAGAATCCAGTTGGTGCTCATGTTCTGTGGTCACTGGAGGTCACCAGTGTATCAAATACAATATGCTAACTACAAGAGTGTTCCTGCTGAATTACCGCCAGCGGATCCACTGTTTGATCTGGGAGAGGAGGAGGATGAATTATTCTCCCTGATTTGAGGATAACAAACCAGCAGCTTTGAGTTCCAACCTGACCTTAAGTTAATTCTGACATGCATGAAGATCCAGGAGCCCTAAGGGCGGCAGGAGGGTGAGACAATTAAGACTGGACCCTGTTTTGTTTGTGTTTTCTTGGGCCCTCCACAGCCACACTCCTGCCTCAAGTCTTAAAGGACTCCACTTTTGCATCTAAGTATTCCTCAGGTTGTTGCTGTCATGGTACCTGAAAGGGGTGTAATGTTTAACCAGCCAACCCAAAGAAAAACTCACCGTATCTGCTTGCACGCCTCACCTGTGTATACGGGACTTCTTGTTTGAAGAGCCGCGAGTGTGGGATCCGCCAGTTTATATCAACATTCTAAGTGTGTACCTTCCACAAAGACTCTAACGGATTTAAGCAGTGGCATGTCTAGGGTCCATGTTTCAGGGGTTCTTGTAAGAGCCACAGAGCCTGGAGAAATTTTATCCCTGTTGCAGGTTTCTGGACACTAATAGAGCTGAGCCCTGCAGCCAAGTCCTTTATAGCATTGGTTAGTTAAGCCACCTTTCTTAATTATATCTATATATCAGTACACACTGCTTGTATTATAAAAGTATAATAGATGCAGTAGGTACAGATATACAGTATATACAGCAGTGTACTAATATGCCAGGTGTGAGGTGTAATAGATGCAGTGAGTACAGATATGTATGTGGACAGACATATATTATGGTCACTGTGTGAGCTACATGAGGTATTGGGGGTTGTTGTTGGGGATACTGTTAGGTTTAGGGTCTGGACCACACTACTGAGACGGACTGGCAATCCGATCTAGGTCTGCACCCTGGAACTGAGCTCTGCAGAGAAATATTGGGAGACTGCATGCCTTTGGTTATTTTGGAAGAGAGAGACTTAGAAGGGACCATCGTATTGTCTATCCCCTATGAAAAGCCTTTTGGAAAAGCTTATTCTGTGAACAACTTGAGAACTGTTCTGACTGCTGGTGTTTACACTACCACAATGTATTCATTGTCTTCATCTCGAGAGACTCTATTTTTACTCAAGGCCGACCTTGTCAACAGTATGCTTTCCTGAGCAGAACCCACGTTCTCTTGCCATGCGATCTTCTGCTTACTTAACATCATGGGTACTCAACCATCTCCAGACAGAAGGCCCCAAAGTCCAGGGTTGTGCCCTGAGGGGAAGAATACATGGCATTATAGAGCCCTAGAGCAAGGATAGCAATAGTGAGAATTAAAACCACACTCATTACCACCACCACCACTCCGATTCTTTCCATACTCCCACACCTTCCCCCTGTGGGCCATGGAGCTGCACCTCTATCACATATAGGATTGCCACCTAGCTGGTATTCCACAGGCCAGACCATTATTTTGCTGGCTGTTACTACCAGTAAGGAATGGATGGCAAAGGTTGGCAAAGAACAGGACTAACCACCCTATTTTTCCCTTCTTGGTAGGAGTGGGCTGATCCTGCTTCCTGCCAAGAGGGGGAGTGCTTGTCCATAGATAGTGAGCAGAGGAAGCACACTGTAGAGCTCCTGCTCACGTAAGAGGTTCTCCAGAGAACAACTTGATTGTGCTTCAAGTAAATCCTTGAGAAGACAGACAGCAGAGTGAACAGCTACAACCAGCATTAAAGACACTGCTGTAAGGTGAGGGACTACGGCTAAGACACCCATTACCCATTTACTAGACCAGTACAATACAAGTGATAAACTGCAGCCAACCAACATGCCTTTCATATTCTTTACCGGTACCAGAAAATTTCACTTAGAAATTGCTGCTAATGAATGAAATTGTTCTATCTACTTCTGGACTCATTCTTAAAAACTACCTTACCACTGCACTGATCCACAAGTAGCAACGTCCTGAGTGAGTGCACCATGACACAACACTTCATCACAGCTACCACCACTCCCATCCTCTGTATCATATCCTCATGGGCAGGGCCGGATTATAATTGGAGCATTTGGAGCTACTGCTCCAGGGCCCGGCTCCAATGATTTCAGGGGGGCCCCGCTCCAGAAGTCCTCCTTTTTTACAGTTGGGGCGCAGGAAGCAATGAGCGCTTCCATCAATACAGATGGAAGCGCTCATTGCTGGAGGCTGGAGCACAGGAGCTGGGTCCTGGTACTCACCGCTCAGCTCCTGCGCTTCCTTCTTCATTAGTGGCCAGCGGCTGCCTGCGCTGCACTATCCTGACTGGTGCGGCGTCAGGACGTAGTGCGCGCACTCTGACCTGACGCTGCACGCAGTCAGGTGACAGTGCAGCGCGGTCAGTGAAGACAGAAGAGCCGGACCCGGAGCTGCCTAGAGGTAAGTTTTTTTATTTTTTTTTATGGGGGCACAGTGGGCTGATCTGAGGTCTGAATGGGGGCACTATAGGCTGATGTGATGTCTATGGGGGCACTATAGGGTGATCTGAGGTCTGAAGGGGGCACTATAGGGTGATCTGAGGTCTGAAGGGGCACTATAGGGTGATCTGAGGTCTGAAGGGGCACTATGGGCTGATCTGATGTCTGATGGGGGCACTGTGGGCTGATCTGAGGGTCTGAAGGGGGCACTGTGGGCTGATCTGAGGTCTGAAGGGGGCACTGTGGGCTGATTCTGAGGACTGAAGGGGGCACTGTGGGCTGATCTGATGTCTGATGGGGGCACTATAGGGTGATCTGAGGTCTGAAGGGGGCACTATAGGGTTATCTGAGGTCTGGAGGGGGCACTATGGGCTGATCTGAGGTCTGATGGGGGCACTATAGGCTGATGTGATGTCTATGGGGCACTATAGGGTGATCTGAGATCTGAAGGGGGCACTATAGGGTGATCTGAGGTCTGAAGGGGGCACTATAGGGTGATCTGAGGTCTGAAGGGGGCACTGTAGGCTGATCCGATGTCTGATGGGGGCACTGTGGGCTGATGTGAGGTCTGAAGGGGGCACTGTGGGCTGATCTGAGGTCTGAAGGGGGCACTGTGGGGCTGATCTGAGGTCTGAAGGGGGCACTGTGGGCTGATGTGAGGTCTGAAGGAGGCACTGTGGGCTGATCTGAGGTCTGAAGGGGGCACAGTGGGCTGATCTGAGGTCTGAAGGGGGCACTGTGGGCTGATCTGAGGTCTGAAGGAGGCACTGTGGGCTGATGTGAGGTCTGAAGGGGCACAGTGGGCTGATGCGAGGTCTGATGGGGGCACAGTCGGCTGATCTGAGGTCTGATGCTGGCACTGTGGGCTGATCTGAGGTCTGATGGTGGCACGGTGGGTCTGATGTGAGGTCTGGTGGGGGGGCACTGTGGGCTGATCTGAGGTCTGAAGGAAGCACAGTGGGCTGATCTGAGGTCTGAAAGGGGGCAGAGTGGGCTGATCTGAGGTCTGAAGGAGGCACTGTGGGCTGATCTGAGGTCTGTAAGGAGCACAGCGGGCTGATCTGAGGTTCTGATGGGGGCACTGTGGGCTGATCTGAGGTCTGATGCTGGCACTGTGGGCCGATGTGAGGTCTGATGGGGGCACGGGGGGCACGGTATAGTATTTGGGGACATTGGGGAGCACAGTAGGCGTAGTATTTTAGGCAGCAGCAGGATAACAGTAAAAGTGGGTAATCTATGATGTCTTTGTGGCAGAGAGAAGATGGGGCTGAAAGAAGTGTCATGGCGGTGTAGGCCAAATAGAGAAGATGAGAAAAGAGAAGATCTACATCAGGAAGATGTCACTGGATGTAAGAGGTATGTGCTGCTGTATCATCTGGTATGTCTGGTGCTGGTGAATGTAATGTCCATCCAAATATGTGTCACCTGTTTCTTCAGCAAGGACTTGCCGGTATATGGTATGTTACTCCTGCAGCCAATCAGTGATCTAATGCTGAGAACTGGCTGCAGTGGACACATACCATACACCTGCACATCAGTGTGCACATCACCAAAAAGAGGAAAAAAGTTTCCTCATCCTTGTGTTTAAATGACTGTGGTGATGCTGCCAGCGCTGTGCTCCCTCTGGCTCATGTCTTATTGTATGTGGAGTGTCAGCTCCAGAGCAAACAAGCACTCCAGCCCCAGCACAGCTCAGCTTAAGGTTTTGCTCTTTTTTTTTTTTTTTTCTTTTGCCAGGCACTTACTGGACGAGGGGCGTGGTTTAGCAGATTGTGGGTGTGGTTTAGCAGGTTGGGGGTGTGGTTTATCAGGTTGTGGGTGTGGTCGAGAATGTCCTCCTTTTTGAGATGAAGCAGGTGGCCACCCTACCCCCCGCGCCCCTGGTGCCGTCCCCCCGCTGCCGGTGGTACAGTGGAGCACGGGAGCTTTGCGCTCCCGTGCTCCGCTGTCTCCTATCTCACTGGCTACTTCCGCCAGTGAGATAGTCACATCCGTCTGACCTGGGTCACCGCAGCCCCGGATAGGCCAGAGCCAGAGCCTATCCGGAGCTGTGGGCAACAGAGCACACGGACGTGATGACGTCATTTTTATATAAATAGTCAACTGGCTGTTTCCAGTTGGGGTGCGTCTTTTCAGTCTGTCAGCACTGATTGGACAGTATCAGCGACCTCCACCCACCCAACTCATTGATATTTTTTCAAAGGCTATATTCAGATCACTATTAGCCCTTCACTGGGCTTTCTGTTCAAGGGTTACATTTAAATTCTTGAAACTGGATTCAAACATAACCCTCAACGGAACTTTGTTACATTGTTCTGGAGGGCCTCGCGTAACTTGCGGCGAGGGGGGGCCCCATCATAAATTTTGTGCTCCATACTGCTGGTAGCCTTAATCTGGCCCTGCTCAGGGGTTTGTGGCTGTACACCTCTGATCATATCAGTTAGAGAACTGCCACATCTTGTAAGAGCAACAAGGTTCCTGGGCTCCTGATCATGTGTGAAGATGTTTATTTAAAGCAGATTTGACCCAGACTGTATTCTTATCCTACTTTCTATCATGTTGCACAGACTCTGCCACCCCTGACCTTCGCTATGTAGGTCCACGCATCAACTATTAGAGACCACTAGAGGGGGTGTCACCATCATAGCCCATACGCAGCTAAGTCCTAAACCCAACTATCTACACACAGGAGAGGTTAGCAGTATAAAGAGGAACTAGAGGTGAAATGTCACAGTGGAGAGAGTTGTCACATTCTTCTGAAAAAATTAAAAAAAAAACTCTCCTTCTTCTATTAACATGCTGGAAAAATCTAACAACAATAATAAAATCTGATTTTTTAATAGTTTTATTTAAGTGGATGAAAAAAATTATTTAATGGTGGGAAAAAAAACAGAATTAAAGGAAGCCAAATTCTGGGTGGAGGGGAAATGGGAAATTTTAATTTTTCATCTTGGAAGTACTCCTCATCCATCCTCCTCTTTGTCCTCTTCTTCTTCCTCTATTCTTCTCCATACGAGTATTGTGGGATTATTTTTTGGCTTATCAATAAGAACTTCTTTCAGTTCATCCTCCTCATTGTGTGTTTCCTTTTTCCATCTAAAATAAGAAAATAATAAGACATCAGTAATAATCCAGTGTAGAAGACAATGTGGTCATGTGGTGGAGGTGAGACAGTGGAGAGCTCTCATATAAACCCTCAGCTGCTTCTACCCTCCTGGACAAGGTAGACAACCTGGTGTCTTCTAAGGGAACACACATCTCCATCTTCTACTTATGATGGTGAGAGAGACAGAGACGTTATTTCTAGTACAACATTGTCTCCTATGTGGAGGACATCATTCACTTACCTCAGGAAACAGCAGATGAACCCGATGCATATACAATGCAAAACAAGAATACAAATCAAGACCACAGCAAGTATCAAATCTACAGAAGATAAATGAGAAGTATTACATATATAACCATATTATACAAGAAAGTCATCTCCCTCCACCATCTCTAGGTAAGTTACAGATCTCTACATAGATCGAGAGACATTGGTTGGCAACATGGAGCCAGCTGGCCTCCTCACAGGAGGGATAGATTTATTATAGGAAGTGATGCATGATGGGAACTAATTATAAAGAATCCAAAATCTTTTTTTAAATCTATCATTTTATGGCCAGACATGAGACTGTCCTTGTACGGATATTTCTTCTACATGTGGAACCATCAATTACATGTATGATGCATCCAATGAGTCTTGGCACAAAATAAGAAGGACACATCCATGGGGTGGACTAGTAAGAAGAAGACACCCCAACCACAATCTCTGAAGAACAGACGTGGAGAGATAAAGCTATGAATTCCAGGACTTACTAGCATTCATGTCTCTGTCTCCTTTACTCTCTATCAAAGAATCTATTGAGTGATCATCCGGTATATAGCTGGCAAGGCATTGTGACATCATCACTCCTGATAATAGTGCCCCTTCTAGAATGGCTGCATAATCGTGACATCATCATTAACCCTTGAGTAATCAAATCCCTGATGCAATGTATTGGGGAGGTGACACGCCCGAAATGTATCAATCTTGTTTAGAATTTACTGAGGAACACACTGAAAGTTACTTAATTTTGACCCAGTGACTTAGCTATAGGGGTTGCAGCGGTTGCAGTTGCGACCGGGCCTCCTTCCCACTGCCTCTGTATTTTTCCCTTTATAAGATGCAGTGTGTCTTATAAAGTGAATACTATTGAGTGCTTCGAGTGCAGTATGACCTGACGCTGCAGGCAGTCAGGTGACAGTGCAGCGTGGACCCCAAGAAGACAACAAGCTGAGAAGGCAGGAGAGACCGCTGACCCCAGAGAGGAGCAGCAGAGCAGGAGAGGTAAGTTAACTTATTATTTTAAAGTCTGATCTGTAAGGCCTGATACTTGGAGGAAGGTGGTCTGATATGAGGTCTGATAATAGGGGGGTCTGATACTTGGGGGTGGTCTAATTTGAGTTCTTATACTTGGGGACAGGGGTGTACCATCAATAGCGGCAGACCATGCAGTTGCTATGGGGCCCGTGAGGTTGGGGGGCCCAGCCAGGCTGAATGGCCCCACCCCCTCACTTTCTCATCTTGCAAGCCGGTCTACACAGTAGCAGGAAGGAGGTTTTGTACACTAATGCCCACCGCTCGTAGTGGCCGCCTGCCTGTAAGCCAGATACAGCTGGCCAATAAGCAGTGAGATGCCCTGACACTGTCTCTGCTTCTGGCCACCTGTATTTCAGCACCACCACACCTAGTCTCTGGCACGGAAGGGGCATGTCTCCTGCTGCCGGCGCCATTGCAGTGAAGTGACAAGAGGCCCGTAGTTCTTCAGTAGAAACCTCATCCCCAGTGTGACAACCGCAGCCATGCCCAGTGACTGCGTCAGTGATCGGCAAGTCATCGACCTCAGTAAGTATGAGAGGCTGTAGGCTTGGAGCAACAGTCTTCATCACTTTGTGTGATTGACAGTACTAGTACTTTCATTAGTTATAATGGCTCATTTTGTCTAGGGAGCAATCATTAGGAAAAATAATATGGCTGCCGTCCTATTAGTCCACACAAAACCTTTCCTAATCACATAGCAGGAGAAGTTACTTCACAACATTGAGGTAAAGAGCTGCCTCATCCTCCTCTCCTACTTGTCAGGAATTGTGACCCTGAATACAGCTGATAAGATCTTCAGCTCAATCTCTGTAGCTCATGAAGAGACATGCAGAGTACAGAGAGGAGGTGGGATATGGCTAATCAGCAGCAGCACTGGTATGCAGTCTCCATTACCACAGCCCCACATTACCAAAGTCTGTCCTGTCTGTCCTCTCTGTACTTCATGTTTCCTCTTGAACTCCATTCCTACAGAGATTCAGCTGAAGATCATATTAAACTGTATTCAGGATCATAAGCCCTGACAGGCAGAGCAGAGAGTAGGATGAGGCAGCTCTTTAGCTCAGTGTTGTGAAGTAACTTGTCTTCCTGTGTGATTAGGACAGGTTTTGTGTGGACTAATAGGAGGATGGCCATTTTATTTCTTCTAATGATTTCTCCCCAGACAAAACGAGCCATTATAACTAATGAAAGGTATTTGGGAATATATTTATAATAAAGTGATATTTAAGTATTTTCATTTTCTTAATTCCTGGAGAACCCCTTTAAGAGTCTTTGAGGATTGTACTAAAATAATAGGACAATACATCCAAGAAAAAAAAGAAAGCAGTATTGCGGGGTAAGTAAAAAAGTAAAAAAATATTAAACAGCTTTATTCAAAAAGGTACATCCATCACATGAAGCAACGTTTCTACAGCAAAAAATACCTTTGACAGCTTAACAAAGGCCTTTTTTTATGCTGAAGCATTGCATCATGTGATGGATGTACCTTTTTGAATAAAACTGTTTAATATTTTGACTTTACCCACGATACTCTGGTCTTCTTTTCTCTGGAAGAAACTGACTGCTGACATTCAAAATTTCATACTTAAGTTGGGGGGGGGTGGCACTTTTTTTGCTATGGTGTCCCTTGATTTCTATGTACTTGGGAGGTCTGATTTGAGGTCTAATAATGACATAGAGGTATAATGGGGGGCTGATTCTGAGATCTGATATGGGGGGTCTGTCATGGAAGTCTAATGGGGGTCTGATCTGAGGTCCGAAACTGGGGTCTCATCTGAGTTCTAATATGGGGGTTTGATATAAAGTCTGATGGGGGTCTCATCTAGGGATCTGATATGTGGGACTGAGGATCTGATATGGGGGTCTGAGGATCTGATATGGGGGCCTGATTTGGGGAACTGATATGAGGGGTCTGATCTGAGGTGGGATATGGGGGTCTAATATGAACAGTAAGGGGTTATTTTTTGTGCTAACGCACATTGTAAGGGGGTATGTTCACTGGTGCACATTATAAGGGGGATGTTTTTGTACTGGTGTTTATTATAGGGGTATTATTTGTATTGGCACACATTAGGGGGTATTTTTTATACTGGTGCAAATTATAATTTAAATTTGATTACAAGTATTGGAACAATGGGGGCATTATTACTACTATTGGGACACTGTTAACACTATGTGCCCTGGGAGCTAATTATTCCTATTGGTGGGACTTTGGGGAACACTATTACTGTGGGAGGCACCCTGGCACAGTATCAGTTTAACACAATTATTTTGAGGGAACATTATATCTACACTATTAGTGTCAGGGACTCTATTTGCTGGCATAGTTATTTTCTAGGGCACTGTGATCCAATAGATATTGAAGGGGGCACTATCTGTGTAGTACTAGTATTTTCAGAGGACTATTTCTACAGTAGTATTGGGAGCACAGTGGGCACGTTATTGGGGTGGCAGGATGGGGTGTTCAGAAGGTGGGAGGATGATGGGAAAGTAGGAAACTAAGATGTCTGTCAAACTCTGCAGAGACAAGAGATGACTGAAAGAAATCATCATGGTGGTCTGGACTGAAAGGAGAAGATGAGGAATGAGAACATGTACATCAAAGGATACATCACTGGATGTAAGAGGTATGGGGGCACTGTATTACCCAGTATGTTTTGTAGCTCTGTATGTAATGTTTTCTAAATATGTCTTTAACAGTATGGCTGGAGGGAAGGTTTACGTTGAGAATTCAGCGTTGGGGGGGGGGGGCAGTTTTTACCTCAGCAGCAACACTTAGCAAGGAGATCAAATATTACCTGATCATTGCATCCAGCCTTGTGTCATGGTCTCGTCCTGTCACTGATTGCCCAGTCTGCCAACATAATGAATATCATTTCTTTCTCATCTCAATTGTGCTGAATTAGCTGTGGGTGGTGTTGGCGAAACCAGGGTGTAACAGTGTAGTGAGCGTGTACGTGTCTGTTTTAGTAACTACTTGCATTCCCCATGTAATAACTATTCTGGAGATCTATTCTTATGACTCTATGTTGTGTCATTCCTTTATTATTCCTGCCAAAAATCATTAATAAATTGCTAGTAGTTTACAATAAAGGTCCAGCTGGGTGTTTCCAGTTGGGGTGTGTCCCTGCACAGTCTGACAGTATCCATTCAGTGACACCAGTGTCAATCAGTAACACCCAGCTGGACCTTCATTGCAAATTGCTAGCAATTCATTTATAACGTCTAGGAGGAATAACAGAGGAATGGTACCATATTGAGTCATAAGAATAAATTCTCCAGAATCGTTATTAAATGGGAAAGGTAAATAGTTACTTAAAAACACATGTACAGGCTCACTACACTGCTACATCTGGGTCCAGCCATCACCACCCACGGCCAACACAGCATAAGGGCTCATGCACACGACCATTAGCTGTTTTGCAGTCACAAATTGTGGATCTGAAAAAACACGGATACCAGTCATGTTCATTCTGCATTTTGCTGAATAGAACGACCGCCCCCTAATAATATAGTCCTATCCTTGTCTGTAATGCAGGCAATAATAGGACGTGCTTTATTTTTTGTGGATCGGACATACGGACAAGGAATGCACACGGAGTCGCTTCCATTTTTTTTTTTTTTTGGCGGCCCCATTGAAGTGAATGGTTCCACACAGGGGCCCCAAAAAGAAACCGAACGGACGTGAAAAAAAATATGTTTGTGTGTATGAGCCCTAACTGACATGTCAAGAGAGGTGAAAGCTCATCTTTAATATTTGCATTTAGAAAATTATATTATATAATGTTATATTTTTATAATAAAGGGCATTTTTTACAGAATTTCATCCTGATTAAGTTTTTATTTTCTTTGTAATTCCAAGGAAAATAACATTTAAAGTAGTTAATCTATAACTTGTGTCCAAACTTTAAGATTTTTCCCTCATAAAGGAGTTGATTCTGTAGCCAAATCTAACTGCGCCCATGGTCTTCCACCTTCTTGTGCTGGTTTACTTGATCGTGGTCTATATATGCACCTTGAGTGGTCAAACCAACCACCAAAAATCCCCCCTCTCCTCCCGCATCTTCACCCTCTCTTGGAATTGGCAGTGGCTAGGTATTGTGAGAGATCTTGGGAGATACAAGGTTGAGTGAAGACCACATTACTCCTTGCCTAAGGGCCAATTTTGGGATCTGTATTCTGTACTTTGGAGAACATTTCCATCCTAGGTGATGAGTTTATTTTCATTTTTATGTTGTCTCCATTGATATGGGATGTTAGTGAAACCGACCATTAGATGGTGCGATCAAACTCTTGAAGATGGCCTGATACGTATCCACGAGGTTCACAGTCATTGACATTGCACAGTCTAGAGAACATGCATCTCTTTGTCTTGATTTGCTCTTCTTTCAGTTGATTATCGGTTAAACACATTCCAGATGGAAACTAGATCTTTCTCTTTCCTTGCAGCCGGTGCCACGAGAGTTGTGTGTGAATCCTACCCATCGACAGGTGTAGGGCAGAGTGGAGCATATGCCACTGTGTTTGGCAGGGCTTTCTGCAGAGGCAGCTTCTGTTAGTGTCTCCCAGGGCACTACTCAACTGGGACCTGGCACTGCTCACAAACACCATCTGCCATTGGCAGGACGAGCACCAGTGAAACCATTATGTGAATGGGCAAACACTCTTCTGTGCTCATTAGCTGCAGATAACACACAAGCAACCCACAAGCAGCACCCTTTACATTAACAGAAGAAGCTCTTTCTGTAGCAGACCAACCAAGAGCAGTAAAGCTTCAGATGGATTTCTCAGAGCCAAATATGTATGAACCAAGATTTCCAACTCATGAACACATGGATGGAGGTCTGCTAATATTTGCTAATGCATGGTCAATGGGTTATCATCGAACTGTAATGTAGTTTTGTGAAGTTCGAATTGACTCACCTCCAAGCAGATGAACGTGCTCCATCCATTTCAATGTGACAATCTCGCTGGACTACACTAGGGATACATGGACTAGTTTTAACTTCACACTGGGGATAGTCCTTCAAATATACAATAAGAATATCACAGTATGATATAAGTAGTGGTAGGTAGTGGTAGACTGGGGGGGGGGGTAAGGAATTAAGATGGTATCTAGTCAGTATCCATAGGGTTTAACAGCTGAGGGATCCATACATCCATACAGAAGACATGAACTAACAGTGGATTCCGTTCTATCAGTTGACCATCTTATGTGTATGGGGCTATTCTGACTCTCCTCCGATGGCAGTGTAGTACCCCAGAGCAAGGTGGTATCTGCAAATTGTTAATTTCTTTATGTAATGTAATGTTATGTCATGTTATGTATTGCTCTCAGTATAGCTGTGTATGGATGGCACAGTCTGGGTTAACAGCTCTGACTCAGTCCTTGTAGGAGGTTAGGTGTGCACTGGCTCCACCCTTAGCTCTAGTCAGTGATAGGGAGAGTTTGGAAGGGAGAGGAAGCTGTGACCTGTGCTGCCTCTTCTTAGGTCTAAAAAGCTACAGAGACTAACAGATCTTTACAAGATCTACAGAAGGCGAACTAGAGAACATAGAATCCATATGGCTGAGCACTGGAGTCAGTAAGGTACTCTGTTAAGACACTGTTAAGTCACCCTTCACCTGTGGACACGACCTGGCTAGTCACATATCTAAAACCCTGTGTCCCACAGTGGACCCTACAGCCACCATTGTAGGAGCACAATTGCCCGCCATCGATTCTGCAGGAAGAGACCCGAGACAGATAGATGTACTAGATGTAGTACAGCTCCTATTTTGTGCTACGGTAAAGAGAGATGTTTATTCTGCATCCTCTGGCCTGGTTACTGACTCCTGCAGCATACACCGGCCATTGCACTCTACGCTCCCTGCCTTGCACCCATACAAACACTCAACATCATAGGCACCCTGACTACCATCAGGCAAGAGCCCCAACATCAGGATGTGCCCCAGGGGAAAAAAGGGTGTGCCCTCCTTTCACTGTATGGCCCCAGGGAGCAACGGTGAGAGGAAAGTCACTGTGATTGACTGTAACAGCCTGCGTCACTACCACTTCCATCCTCCGCTCCCCCTCCTCCTGGGCCACTGCAACAATATTTGGACTAAAGAAGGATTGGGCTGTTCAAACTGCTCCGCCTGCTTCATTTGCCTGGCCCTGTCAATCAAGGAGAGAAAGGGGTTAGCAGAGGAAGCAGGAGGAGCAAGGGTGCACAGAGTGGCTTGAATGCGCCCTTCGGGCACATTAGTTCCTATGGGGAGCCTGGCTGTGGCAGGGCTCCATAGTAATACAGTGTAATCCCAAAGCAATCTAATGACTGTTTGCTATAGTTCCCTAGAGAAACTATTAAAAAATGTAAAAATGTAAAAATAAATAAATATTAAAAAAATTAAAAATCTAAAAATTCAAATTGCTCCAAAATGAAAATTATAATACGTAATTAATATTATAATTTAAAAAATTAACATCCTGAGCATCACTGCGTGCAAAAATGCTTGTGCTAATAAAATATAAAAATATTTCTCCCATAAGGCAAACATCGAAAAAAAAAGTCAAAATGGCCAATTTTACATTTTTGGCTAACTCACCTCCCACAAAAAAAATTAATAAAAAGTGATCAAAAAGTCATACACACCCCTTCAAAAAATGAGCCCTCACACAGCTTCGTACACATAAAAATAAAAAAGCTATACAGGCATATGGCAATGCAAAGGAAAAATTCATTTTTTCCAAAGTTTTTAATTTTTAAAATGCAAGAAAAACTATACATATGTGGTATCTATGTAATTGTACTGACCCATCGAATAAAAGTAACAGTTTTACCACATAGAAAACAGTGTAAAAAAACATAAAACTGTGGCGGAATGCGTTTTTATTTTATAATTCTACACCATTTGGAATTTTTTTTTACGCTTCCCACCATATTGTATGCAACCGTAAATGGTGCCATTAGAAAGTGCATCTTGTCTGGCAAAAAAAACAAACCCCCCCATACGGCTATGTGAATGGAAAAATTAAAAAGTTATGGCTTTGAGAGTAAAAAATGAAATGAAAAAACTGAAAATCATCTGGTCTTGAAAGGGTTAAACTGAATTACATAATTATTGAATATATCAGTGGTACATGTGTATGGCTGCAATCCCAACTAGTTAGACTTCAGAAACCAAACAAATGGATATTTGATCAGGTGGCTGCGTGATAACAAACAACTTCTAGCTTCAATATACAATACCTACCCCTTAGGGAGACCTTACATCTGTCAACCTCACCTAAATATGGATGCTGCTTTCACTGTCAGCAGAACTACCCAGAGACCTGCCGTGCTGTTTCCTTTCATATAGTGGACTCTCTTGGGAGGACGGGGAGATCCCAGTTATGTATATGTTGTTTTCTAATTATGTCGTTGTACATTTTGGTAAATTGATGCTATTATGACGTTATTGATAACCTAAAACCCCATCCTCATAGAAGCAGGACTCTGATGGTGTAAAAGTAAGAGGAAGAAGTTAGCACTAATATGTGTGGATCCCATGACCTTTGGGTGAAACGAGAAGTCGGGGGGGGGGGGGGGATTTTTTGAAGATTTCATGGACATGCATTTTAAAGACATATCTGTTTTAGTCACTACTTGCATCCCCCATGTAATAACTATTCTGGAGCATCAACTCTTATGACTCTATGTTGTGCCATTCCTTTATTATTCCTGCTAGATGTTATGAATGAATTTCAAGCGGTTTCCAATGAGGTTCCAAATGGGGGGGGGTGTCCCTGCACAATCTGACAGTGGCAGCACCGATTGGATAGTGTCAGACTGTGCAGGGACACATTGCCAAATGGTAACACCCATGGTGACCTTCAATGCAAACTGTAAGTAATTGTTTCATAACTTCTAACAGGAATAATAAAGGATAGGTCATGAATATCTGACTCCCGACTCCCAGCACCCCCCGATCAGCTGTTTGAGGCTTCTTCCTAGACCAATGATGTCATGTACATCGGTCACATGGCCTATTGGCAGCTCAGTCCCATTCAAGTGCATGGGCCAGGGCTGCAATACCAAGCACAGCCTCTATACTAGAACCAGCAGAACCAGCCCTGTACCTCACATGGATCCAGAGATCTCCCCATTCATTGACAGCTTTAGGCCCCATTCACACGACCGTATGTACATTTCCGCATCTTATCCGCATTTTTGCGGATAAGATGCAGAACCATACGGACCCATTCATTTTTCCATCGGAGAAAAAAATGCGGAATGCACACCGTGTGCATTCCGCATCCCGTATCTCACGGAAGTTCTCCCGCAAAAAAAATAAAACATGTCTTATACTTGGCCGCAAAATCACGTCCATAGCCCCATTAAAGTCAATGGGTCCTCAAAATTGCGGAACACTATAGAAGACTTTCCGTATGTCTTCCGTTCCGTTTTTATACGGATCACGGAATACATACGGTCGTGTGAATGGGGCCTAAGGGGAATGTCCTTTCTGCTGCAGCTCAGGGGGTGGGTCTTTTCTACTGCAGCTCTCTACCTATCACAGCTCAGGAATCAGTTGAATGATGAAACTGAGCATGTGCAGCCATCTCAGTGAGGAGGACAAAAAAATAAGAAAAAACAACAACCTGCAGGTGGTGCTGTACAGATACATTTTATTGAATAACTCAGTGGCTATAATACATTTTTAATTACATGCAATTACAAATGTATTCAGATCCAGGTGCTGGTTGGAAAACTGTAGAATATTTTTCTTGTGACAAGCCCTTTATGACAGCTCTGCACACTACTAATCCCCCTCAGTGACATACCCCCTCCAGGACTACACTGTCCCACCCCCCACACAAACAGACTTATTCATTGTAACCAAACAGGCCTGGTCATTGACTCTATCATCCATCCACCAGCCCTACACCTGCCCTCCTGCCTCACATCCTGCCAACCATCCACCATCAAGAGCACCACAAATACCACCAGGCAGGAGCCCAGGAAATGCCTCAAAGGTAGAAAGGGTGTGCCTTCCCATCACTGCATTGCCAAGGAAGCACCAGAGGGAGGACCGCCACATGAGAGCTACCTCCCCCCTCACATACTTACCAATGTTTTCCTTGGTAAAATTGGGACATCTAAGATTCGCCCCTGGGAACGCCCAGAAATGCCCACTTTTGGGTGGGGTTCCATTTTTGGACTAGGACAGCCTTAATTTGCCAGAAATGTCTGAAAATCAGGGACACTCCCACCACATTCGGGATCGACGGGACCCACACCTATCAGACATTGGGGGCATATCCTAGTGATATGCCCCCAATGTATGAGACAATACAACCCCTTTAAGTATTACTGATTCCCAATTAACGACCAGAAATGCCCACTTTTGGGTGGGGTTCCATTTTTGGCCTAGGACATCTCGATTTTGCCAGGACTGTCTCTGAAAATCAGGAAAAGTCCCACCAAATTCAGGATCATCCGGAGCCACACCTATCAGACATTGGAGGCATATTCTAGTGAAGATGTGATGATACAACCCCTTTAAGTGTCACTGACTCCCAATTAAGACCAGTACTGACTACATTTAGGACCTGGGCCCACTGCACATTTTTTTCAAGGACTTTTATTGACACACATGCATAGGTTCCCTCACGATAGTCACGTGTTTGTAGTGTGTCATAAAGGATTTGTCTCTTCATGCAGAACCATCATATATTTTAGGCACCGGCGGTTTAAGCGACTCAATGCAGCATCACTGTAATTGTGTCAAGGTCAAGCCGGTGGCGAGCGTTATTAAAAATAATTGCATACTGTTTTCCTGAACTGTTCCGTAACATGGAGAGTTATCCAAGGTAAAGCTGTTCATCTATTCTTGGGTTGTCTACGCCGGGTAATGCAGATTCCACGTAGCGGAGAACGGACTGATGTAACCAGTGATCATCCCTTGATGAGTAACGAGAAATGACAGATTCAGCAGTGAGCTGGAATCAACAGACTGTGGAATAACACACAATAAAACCATCTCACAGTCTTGTATGAGACGCAGGTAGCGATAACAGTGGAGTGTCTTTAGGATCACAGTGGGCTGACAAGTCGGTGAAGAATTCAGCTCGTAGAACAAAAATAGAACAGACACAGAGAGTGGGGCACACGCAGAGACGGGGTATTTGATATTCAGTATATAAAGCTTTTGGAAATTTCCCTAAGTAAAGTGCCCGGTGACAACAGAGAGCTTTATTTTATTCACATTCACAATGGTATGCAATTCATTTTACATGGTTTTCCAATATTTACTGGGACGAAAATGCACAAAGCTCTGTTGAAGCTCAGTGCAAGATTCTCGGAAAAACTGGTATCATTACTTACGGAAAACAATATTTTTGAGACTTGAAACTGCGGCACGGTCATGAAAAATCTGAAAGCCTCTCCCAAGATTCAAACCTGGGATCTCTACATGAAAGGCTGACCACTTAACTCCAGGCTACAGCCTTATCATATTGAGAACTATGGCTAACGCATATTACTGGTTTCAATCTAATCATATATTGTGCCTGTGAATAAAGCAGAAAATCCAAAGAAAAACAAAAAGGCCAGCTTCCAAAAAGTGTTCCAGTCTTTATTCCATGTGCACAGTAAAAACCAATGGAAGCAGAGTTCTTAGCTACGCGTTTCGGATCACAAGATCCTTTAAGATCTCGTCACACTAACATCATGGCTTCCACTTATAACTGCACTATGACGGCTATGCCTGATCCATGTTTAAACCAATATCAACAGCTTACAATAGACCCCATTGACTTGTGGTTGAGTAGGGTTGATCTCAAGAATAATGCTGCAGACTGCACTATTGTCACTGTCAAAAATACTAGAAGAAACCAATCATGAATGATCAAAGCCCAAAAAGTTGTCTTATCCCAAGGCTCTGTTCACATCATCGTTAGGTCTTGGTTACTTTTGACCTCCATAGCTAATCTTGCTACCATAACAACAGAAGACTTGACATGACCTTGATGGACATTTTTTAAGTCAATGGGGTCAGTTATCTTTCGGATCCATCAGTTCCAGTGCAATGCCATGGCCAGGGGCGTAACTACCATAGCGGCAGAACATGCAACTGCTATGGGGCCCAGAGCAAGAGGGGTTGGGATTATCTCCTCTTCTACTGGAGGTGAAAACTTGGTCAGGACTCTACCCTCTAAAGGAACAACTTTTAGCTTTGGCTTGATCCTTGCTATGGGGCCCTTACTTCTCTATGTACGCCTCTGGCCATGGTGTCTGTTTAAACACAAGTCATGATGCCAGTGTGAACAGAGCCCGATATACATAACCCGAACTGTGCCTTCATTACAGCAGAAACCAAAGCACCGAATTCACAAGTGTAATATTTAAATGGAACGTATCAAAAGAAAGCAATTTTCGAGACGTTTCTGTGCAGAAAGTTTATAATTAGATATGGAGAGGGATTACATTGTATCAGCGTATCTGATCAGAGCCAGAAACATGTCATGTATCCTGACTCTTTCCAATAAACGTTGCGTTCTTCCTGCAGTTTCTATAATCTCATTTTATTGGATTAGTGTTTGCTGTTGCACAGAGGATCTTCTGCCTGACCTGACACTCTTTGACTGTATTTTCCTGGGGGTGGTTTAAGTTACCATCCAGCTTAAGAGGTGTTTTTTTTTCCTTCCTTTATAAAACCGAGCCAGATTTTTCACACGCCATGTAAATAATTGAGAGGCAGAAGTGTTTGTGGCGGTTCTCTGCAAAACCCAGACACGGTGCCAGGAATCTTGGGAAAAAGGCCCGATAATATTGTAACCGTCCAAAGTAATTAAAGTGCATCATTACATATAAATTTGTAATTAAACACTTTAACGTAATCATTTTGCACAGCACGGCTCCTGATGAATTAATTAAGAGAACTCTAGAAATTAATGTTTCCGTTGTCGTTATTGTTGTGGTGGTTTAGCTGTCTGCCTGGTTATTTCTACCAGCCGTGTTGTGAAGTAATTATATAATTACAGAAGAAGCAGAGTGTCCAGGATCCCAACAGAGGGAGGGAAAAAAAACTGGAGACAAATTGGAAATAACACACTGAACAACCGGTCTGGAGAAAGTGTGATTCCTTACACACAGAGCAGAGGTGTGTGAAGATGTTCTGCAGTAGGAGTCTACACATAAAGGTCGGGAAGTGATGGCTACAAATCCTCAAAGACAACTGCTGTGTGAGCTAATCTTAACTGTAAATTTCTTCATTAACTATCTTTGGCAATAGATAAATTGGTATCATATTCCCTACTAGGACATGTTCTGCTAATAGAGGATACAGGAGGGGATATGCATCAGAATGATGTTCCTTGGGTCCACCAGAGGAATCAGTTCTGAGGAATTCTGAGGAACCATTCACTATCCACCCAGAACACATGAAATCCACTGAAAACGTCAGAATGATGTCCCTTGGGTCCATCAGAGGAATCAGTTGAACTTTTGGGCCCACCAGAGGATGTTCCTATGCCCTGGTGGACCAAACCAACCTTGAAGTGGAGTCTTTGGACTTGGAACCAAAGGACTTACATTGAATGCACTAAAGGCAGTGACAAACATTGATTTAATATCCCCTACTAGAGGATATAGGAGGAGAGAAGCATCAGAATGATGTTCCCTGGGTCCACCAGAGGAATCGGTTCTGAGGGACCATTCACCATCCACCCAGAACATATGACATCCACTTTTAATTGCATTTTAATCTTTGTTGTTATAATTGTACACAGATAACATGTCATCAATGAGCATAAATCCATTGGTAATAGACCCTAGTGGCAAGTTAACTCCATATAGGGTTGACACCTGTTGAACTTTTGGGCCCACCAGAGGATGCTCCTATGCCCTGGTGGACCAAACCAACCTTAAAGTGGAGTCTTTGGACTTGGAACCAAAGGACTTACATTAAATGCACTGAAGGCAGTGACAGGCATTGATTTCGTTAGGCATCTATCAAAATTTCTTTTGTATCTTCATGGCAGCTCTTCTACTGATAAAGCTGAACGTCTAGGCTTCTAGTATTAAGGGCTTGATGGCAGATCTGAAGGAAACACTAGGAGAATTTATCAAGCCCCTTGCACCAGGCAAGTGGTACCACAAAGTTGCAAATTATTATGCAAGTCAGAAAAAAATCAGCCGTGCACTCACAAAATGAACCAGTACTGCTGCCCGCTCAATAACAAAATGTCAAGGACACAGTGTGTATAGTGACTGCGCTATCAATGTCCAGAACCCAACTATCAATGCTGCCTATACTACTGTGAGTTAGTAACCACAGATATATGACCAGTTTTTCGTAATACACAAAGGATATTTCCCACATAAACACGCCAATCAGGCACCTATCAGGATTGGTGGCACTAGAGAGGAAGAAGAAGTCCTATGTACATGGCATCCTCTAGTATACGCAAAAATCCATGGCATTGGCGATGTAAGTTGCAATTCTGGATAATGGTTGAAGTGCACCCCAGCCAGAAGCACGCTTCTCCTCCTCTAAGCGCCAAAGGATCAAAATTAATCCAACACGTTTTAAAAAATGGTCACGCTTTCCTTCCTCAGGGATGAAGATCCTTGTTCTTTTCCTAAGAATTAAATGGGTGTGGAGGTGCTTCTATAATTAGGAGAAGAAGAAGGATCTTCATCCCTGAGGAAGGAAAAGGTGACCATTCTCCAAAACGCATTGTATTAAGTTTGATCCTTTGGAGCTTCCATAGCTCAGATGACATCACTGTGAGCCCTATACATAGCGCGAGCTTTGAGGAGGAAAAGCGCGCTTCTAGCTGGGGTGCACTTCAAGCATTATCCAGAATTGCAACTTACATTGCCAGGGCCGTGAATTTTTGTGCATACAAGAGGACACGTTTAATCTTTTGGAGCTTCCATAGCTCAGGTGACGTTACTGTGCGCCATGTACGTATGTGAATGTGACGTCACATTGCCTAGGCTAAGCTGTGAGAATGCCGCGGAGCTACTGCAAGTGCCGGTGCCTTCTCAACAGCTGATTGGTGGGGGTCCCAGGTGACGGACCCCCACCCATCAGATACTGATGACCTAACCATAGGATAAGTCATCAGTATAAAAGTCTCAGAAAACCCTTTAAGTTAATATAATGGCAGCTGCTTATTGTAATAATCCAACGAATATTAAATCAGGCATCCTGTCTGACAGTTAAAACTTAACACTGAGGTGCGATGCCGTTCTCGCCGAACACATAACCCACATGTAGCGTCCTATTGTCTCCTCATTCCGAGATAATATAAATTAAGACATGCCCTAGCAGATAGTAGCTTGGAACTCAGCCATATTAATCAATCCACAGTTGGACTCCGCATTGCTAATATCACCTCTCGCACTTTTTACCACATTGTATTTTGACTTTGCATTTCCCGAGACTGACGGAAGCAATTGCTTACTTGCTTGGATCATCCTTTGAGTTGAGAAATGTTGAGAAATGTCTCCAGTGTACAAAAATTAGCTCTAGATGGGAAGCACCGCTTTTAATAAATGTCTTCACATACTACGATACCTAAAGGGTTGTCTCATCTCAGACAATGAGGGCGTATCGCAGCCGCCCTCCATTCATTTTCTATTGTACCGCCAAAAATAGCTGAGCGTTGGCTCGGCTATTTTCATCGGGCCCACAGAAGTGAATGGGAGCGGTGCGCCCCCTTTCACTTCTATGGGGAGAGTCCTCCAGCAACCACTTTGCAGTGCTCCGTTCCCGATATAGGTGCGGGTCCCAGCTGTGGGACCCGCATCTATAAGACAATGGGGTCATATCCTAGCATTATGCCCCCACTGTCTGAGATGAGACAGCACCTTTAAAATATAGCTAATTTGCTTTAATCATGTAGACCACTATGATATCAGTAAAGGCTCACCAACAGATTATTTGACCAACTTCTCTCCAATCATATGGTGTGTATAACAAAAGATCTCTGTGTGTAAATGGCCATCTGACCAATGATTGGTCAGAAAATCTGTCAGATAATTTGCTAATGTAATATAATTAAAACAATTCCAATTGATATTAGAATTGCCCTAATGGAGGACACTGGAGGACCTGTGATATCTCTGGCCAGCTCATTGATTTCATTGGACACTGTGTAATGCTTCATTTCCCCTGTGGTGGTGCTGCAGCAGAATCAAACCAGGTTCACTTAGGATTCCAGCAGAAGAGCTTGTGAGGAGCTTATTTTTTTCTGGAGGGATGGGGGGCTTTCCGACACATGATTATCCAAGGTGAACCTGGATATAATTTTAGCAAAAATAAGAAGTGAAGTATTATAACTTTTAAGCAGATCCAATATATTGTCTAGCTTTTGGATTATATTCCAATTTGTTGGTAAAGGACTAATTTGTCATTACAGATAAAATACCTACTGCGCCATCAGATTCTTATCCTTACTTTTTCTCTGTCAAGAGTAGGCCTACTACTGGTCCCCTTCATTACATGGCATATAGTAATACGGTATGCCACTGTAGCCAAAGCAGGCATAATTTAAGTGCTCCTAAAATTCTTAGCACTGGGCATCTCAAAGTTTTACTAACCCAAATGCTGCTATAAGGCATTGTTCTGACCGTGACACCATGACAACCAAAGGAGGCCATACACATAAAAAACATTGGCCATACTTGCCGATTTTGTCGGGACTGGTCGACCATCTTGCCAATGTTGAGGGAGGGAAGTAAAGGCATCTTCAATTTCAACATTCTGATTCTTTGTTTTCAAAGCAGATAAGGCACCGCCTGGGCGGTGACTGATTCCCCTTACGTCATGACAAATGGTCACATGACAAAAGGGGATCCGGTCACCAATGTGGCCAGTGATTGGCTGCAGGCGGCGTCAAACTGGATGTTTTCAGCAAGGACGCCCAGCGGAATATTGCAGGCCTAGAGGAGAAGGAGCTGGGAGCCAGTCCCGAGAAGAAGGTAAGTAAGCTTCCTTTTAGAGGTCCAGCCCCCCCATTCTTGAACAACCTCTTTAAGGTCCTTGGCAGGTGGTATAAGAAATATAATGTCTGCTAACTATACCACCTACTATAACACCTTTATGCTGACAACCAGGTGGTCCATGCCACCTTCTGGAGTAACTCTTGTCCTGGCAGGTCCATCCATGTACTGTATTGTATTGTCAGCCATTCATTTGAAGAGTCACCACATAATACTGTAATTCCTCTTCAGATGAAATGTGTGGCCGACATTATCTTAAACCTTGGCCCCCATGGCACTGATGGTTAGTATTAAAGGACCCAGTCTGCTCGTTTTTTTTTACTTAATCTAACTCAAGCAGTATATCTCCAGTTTTTTTTTTTTTTTGCTTATATACTAACTACACAATACTCACAAGATGTTCCAGCAAGTAACACTCACTTCCTTGTGTTAAACTCATGACAAACGCTTTGTTTGGTGTGTTGGCACCCAGGTGTGTCATTTGCAGGTGCCATGAGCCAAAAAACACACATAGATGTGTCATCTTTTAATGTGATACTGTTTAAAGCAGCTTTGTACCATAATCGCTCCTAATTTGCTAACTTTATGTGTGTTGGTATTGGGTGTTAATTGGTGCGTTTACGATAGCTCGGTCTGACTACTACACGAACATCAGAAATGTTTTCTTACTGTGCCAAATAAAAAGGGCGAACCTGCCATAAACGCGCCCGAATATCTTACAAGAAGAAAAATACAAATGTGTATTGGCCATGAATATGTTGCCTTCTGTGATTATGCTGATTTAAAGAGAATGTATTATCTTAAATTTTCTAATAAATTTTATGATTGTACTGAAATGTATTTTATTAGGATTTTATGTTATAGCAAACTCAATGTAGAAGTAAGAAGTGAAAAGAAACTGATACATGGTTTTCAAAAATATTAATAAATAAAAATCTGGAAAGTATGGCATGCATTTGTATTCAGCCCCCTGGACTCTGATACCCCTAAATACAATCCAGTGTGACCAATTGCCTTCAGAAGTCACCTCATTAGTAAATAGAGTCAACCTACATTTATTCTCAGTATAACTACAGCTGTTCTGTGAAGGCCTCAGAGGTTTGTTAGAGAAAGGCAGTGGGCTACTTCTAAGGGCAGTTATCTTGGCAGTCTTTGGATATGGACTTTGGTGCAGGGGAACCACCAGGCTGCTACTTCCTGGAGTAGGCTCTGTATGGTTAAGAGCTGACCCATGGGCGTCAGAGACAGTGGTGCAGAGCGCCAAGGGGTCAGATAAAATCATAATCGGGGACAGGAAAAGGTGGAAAATGGTCCGAGGTAAGGGCAGTCAGAAAAGGGTCAGTACGGAGGTCAGGCACATGTCAGGTAAGGCAGCAGAAGGTCACAATCCTGGAATTGGATAGGAATTTGGTACATGGGTAGACAACAGAACAGCACACCTTTGCAGGATATCAGCAACCTGGAGAACCTATTGCTCACAGAGGAAGGTGCCTTAAGTACCCCATGATTGTCAACCATTGGCTGGTGAAGATTAGGGTCTACACACACTAACCCTTTAAAGGCCAGAGGGAGCTCATGAATGTACACCCTGCAGGCAGATGGAGAGAGGATTGGCTGGTGAGAAGTGTTGAGAAGGAGGCAGGTCTGCAACACTACCAGGATACAGGGACCTGGGACCAATGAGTAGAGCAACGGTGGCCATCACTGTAACAGCTCCATGACCACTGCTGAATCCATGGGCAAATTGATTAACCAATTTTGAGACTCAATTGTTAACGTCATGTGTCAAAGTTACTCCGCCCAGTGACATACTGGGAAATTGCTAAGTAAGTAAGTATCTCTAATTCTCGTCTCTGGGGATCTGGAAGAAGAAAACAGTGAGTCAATGTTATTATTTCAGGCAGAGAACATACATGGAAACTACAAATGAGTGACAGCCATTGTCCTTACATTGCTTGCACCTATCTACAAAAAGCTTCCAGGATGGTGCAGTGAGGTTTCTATAAAAAAAATAGAAATGGAAATGTAGAAAAATAATATGCTTATAAATCATTAGCTGACAAAAACACAAAATGTAGCAACTACTTCAAGGGTAGTAAGTAGGTAGCACTGAAAGAATGGAAAAAGTGGATAGTCTTCTCCTACAGCAGCTCCTATTGTATAGTTGACGCTCTACACAAAGGAGGACCCAAACAAAAGGTGCTAGAAATCTGGACACTCTACCTTAGCCTTCGGACCCAACATCATCTGCTATGGTTGCTACATCTAAAGTTACACCCCTGTACATTTAAACTGGGTCCTAAGAGGTTGTCTGCTGGAAGTCCTATCAGTCATGTATTTATTCTGGTCAAAAATAATAGGACAGAATGGAGAAGAAAAGTGGACTCAGAATAGGTTTCACATTCATTCTTCTCAAGATTTTTCCTAGTTGCGTTTTGAACTTCATCCAAGTCCAAATGTCCTCCAAGAATTATCAACATGCAAAGTTTTTCTAGTTTCAAAACCCTCTTTACATTGCTTTTGTTAGGGAACAGAAAGTGGAGCAATCAAGGTAGAGCTCCTTCCTTTACTGGGTACAGAGATCAGTTTATCCCATTCAATAATCAAGGTCCAAGGTTCAAGCTGATATGATGGTGCAACTTGTCTAAATAAGAAGCCAGAATATTCTAGCACTGGAGAAGTCAATTTCAAGTCAATATGTTCTATAAGTTTTATACAAAACAGCCTGTCATATACAAAACTAAAACGTTCTTCCATGGTGTCTTCTTACATATGACTCAGGGGACTAATTTCAGACCACTTTGTCATTAAGGATACCTTCACATGAGTACAGCCATTATAATTGGACCACCTGGGCACATGCTGAGATTAAACTGACACCTGACCTCTTAGTAGCCCCTAAGGACTGGCATTGGTAATCACTTCTGCTCTCCTGTAGTTTCCCCAAAAGGCCAAGTTTTCTTGATCTTAGCTGGTGTGATTTTTTTCCAATTGACAATGGCAATAAGTATCGCACTTACGGTCATACACTTGAGAAACAGGAATGATCATCTGCAGATATGATCACTGGATGCAGCAAGGTGCCTATGAATGGGCAAGCTGCCAACAGCAGAAAGGTCTGACTACGAACTCCATCTTCTGGTTACGATCAGCTTCAACCTTCTAGTCTTAGCCCTATTCCTAAAACAATGACTTCATTTTATAAAGTTATTCAAAGATTTTTCTGTAATTTGGCCAACCTGTGTAACAAGCCTGACAAACCCAAATATATTGACCCAGGTGGTGCCTCATGTGGTCTACAGTCAAAGGAGACATTGGATAGACATCACTTACTAACATCTGCCATTCCTGGCCCAAGTAGAAATACCCCTTTTGCATAGAGCCACCCCTAGGAACACATGGATAGAGAAGTTCAAGGAAGTTCATACAAGTGTCAGCCGTGGCAGAGCATGTACATGAACTGATTCCGTTGGATGGACGAGACAGTGGATGGTGTGGCCTTACGAGAATGAAGAGCCATGTCTGATGAAGAGATGAAGGCAATGGTGCATTCGCGGGTCTCAGCTCAGCCTCAAACATTTTTTAATGAGGTGGTTGACAGATGGACAAAGTGTGTTGAAAAGCGGGGAGATCAGATCTTTGGGACTGTGCCAAAGTCTTGTCCTAATGGACAACCCATTGGTACTCTGGTGGGCCAGTCCAAACTAGTTATTATACCCAAGCTATTATGCCTCATGTGGTCTACAGTCAAAGGAGCCATTGGCTAAACATCACTCACTAACATCTGCCATAATCTATTTCCAGCCCTAAGTAGAAAGCCCCCTTTTGCATAGAGCCACCCCTTTGGGACTGAGCCAAAGTCTTGGCCTAATGGACAACCCATTGGTACTCTGGTCTGGGCCAGTCCAAACTAGCTATTATGCCCAAACTAAACCCATCAGGAGTTTTATGAATATCAATGGAGAGTGTTTGAGCTATTGAAATATGATTGTGTCATTCCATATCATGGCTGCTTCTGATCTACATAGACAAGAGGTCAACTGTAATATGAAGTCGACTGCTTCAACAAAGGTAAGATATTCCGAAGAAACTACTGCATCTTTTGGTGCCTTTCTTGTGTGCCATCTCTTCCTAACCTTTGGTATACCACAATTACTCGCTGTGGTTAATAGCCCTGATCATCTGTTCAATTTGCCCAAAACTACATCAAGACTAGACCGCCCAGAGCCCACCATGAGCAGGGTCAAACATAACTTCTGAAAAAACATTGCTCGAAATAGCCCTTTTCCCCAATTCCCAGGCGCGAACGTCTTACCGTCCGAACCCAGTCCAAGATATTAATTAAGATAAATCTACCTTAATTTTGAGATCCTGTAACCACATAATTTATCAAAATTATGTTAATTATTTCTGCAGGGCAGCAAAATTATTACCTCTTCTGTGTATGATTTGTATTAATATTCATAATTTAATAATTCAGCATTCGCGCCATCTGGTCTGGGGACTGCTGTACCTTTCCTTTGCATTATACGAGCCAAAAAGAAAAAAAATCCATCCCTCCCCTGTCTGCACAAAATGAAGCTCATCCCATGTGGCTTTAAATCAAAATATGTGGCGGTACCACCTCCCCCCCTTCTCCTGCAACTGTTCTATGAATATCCCCATCCAATCTACGTAGGGTTCTGTGGTGAACCGGTAATCGCCACTATTCACAGGCACCGCCGTTCTGCAGCCATGACTGTCACATAGACGGAAACATACACGCTCGCTGGCATTTCATCCCGGCAGGTGAACACAGCTGAATTGACATTTTCCACACTCTGTGATTTTTACACTGTAATTTGACATAATTAATGCCTACATTACTGCTGATAATTTAGCTAGTTAATTAAACTCGGAGGAGATAATTAAGGAGAGGCTACTGCTTGGATTGCTAATTGTTTTTGTCATTATTTTAGGAAGCCGACAGCTGCTGGCTGAGTCATCCTGTTTTGTCAGGTGACGGGTCACATGACTGCGGTATCTCGAAGCGATAGACACGGCGCGCGCAATTTTTCTGGGTTGGTTGCAGGGACAGACCAATTTACCTGAGCCTGTCTGGAACGGAGCCAAGCGAGATAGACCCTTCCTTGTATGTAACTAGCAAAGTCAGTCTGAGTGAGAATTTGGTGTCTGGCACAAGACAGAAAATAGCTTTAAATACCGCGCTTGTGCAGGAACTTCAAACGAGACATTCTGTTCTGCGTTAATTGAGCATAGCCATTCTCATCGCCTTTGAAGGTGTGATAATATGTAGCGGACTGGAAAATATATTTTTTTGGTCTTTTTTTTTCAGAATTTAAGATACTAATTGGTATCTTCAACGAGGCATTAAATGCAGGGGGGGGGATTCAATAGTCAAGGAGTCTTGGAGTAAATTAACTTCAAATTTAAAGAGAATGTGTCATCAGATACCTAGACAGGGGCGGATTGGCCATAGACCCTACAGGGAAATTTCCCTATGGGTCAATGTCTAGGGTGGCCACTCAAGCTCTACTCATGGCGGCCATCCGGGTACATAATGATCTGATTCTCTCCTACTCACCTGAGCAGAAGCCGCGGTTTCCCTCCTGAATTCAACTGTATCAATGTCCTCAGGACAGCAATACAGTTGAACACGGTGGAACAGGTGGTAGTATTTTCTGCTGTACTGTGGTATTTGGTGCCCTGCACTAATGTATTGATAGTCCCGCCTTCTGTTGTCCCACCTTCTGTCAATTTGGACCTGCCTACAATATGGGGCCATTTTTACCTTGAGCTGCCTGCCACATTCTAATGCTCCTGGTCTGATCTCCTTACATGCCCCTAACCTTTTATTTTTATGCAAATTAGCCCCTGGGTGCAAAGAGGGTGTTGCTATTGCACCCCGTTGCATCCAGAGGTTTCCCTGAGTCTCCTCTAGGCTTGCCCTGACCACATTCAGCACACATGCGGTACAGGGCTGGAGATCAGCAGGTCTGATTTTCATTTTTTACATTAAAGGGGTTAGAATGGGGGGAAGTGGAAACCCCCCATCACCACTACCACCACTTTACCGGACCTGTAAATGGAAGATACCTGCTAAACGGTGCTGCCTCCCTGTTCCTTCTCCTCCTGGCCTAAGTTGCTCTGCTTGGCTCCCTCAATGCAAACATCTGGTTTTAGATCGCCACAACCAAAGTGATTGGCTGCGATGATGTCAAACCGCATGTTTACACTGAGGGAACCCAGCGGAGCATTGTAGGCCTGGAGGAGAAGGAGTGGGGAACCAGGTCTGGGAAGCAGGTAAGTCATCTTCTCTTTACAGGTCCCTCATTCTTGCACAACCTCTTTAACAATGGGATGCCCCTTTAAAATGGGCATATTCACATGATTTTTGTGCTAATAAACCTATTCAGGGGTATGAATATTGATTTGAAGGGGTATTCCCGTCTTAGACAATGGGGGCATATTGCTAGGATATGGGACCCGCACCTATATCGAGAACGGAGCAGGGAGCTCTGCGCCTGGAGGACCCCAGGTTTCCCGGGGTCCGTCCACCACCAGGCGCAGCTCCCCGCTGCTCCCATAGAAATTAATAAGAGCGCACCGCGCATGTGCAGCCACCGCTCTCATTCGTTTCTATGTAGCCGACGGAAATAGCCAAGCCAGCGCTCAGTTATTTTTGCCGGCCCCATAGAAATGAATGGAGGGCAGCTGCACATGCGCAGTGCGCCCACCTTTACTTTGGGGGCTCCGTTCTCGATATAGGTGGGGGTCCGCTGGGATCCGCACCTATAAGACAATGGGGGCATATCCTAGCGATATGCCTCCACTGTCTAAGATGGGAATAACCCTTTAAAAATAGATTTTTCACATAATGAACCATAACTGTTCCCCTCTCTCTCTCTCTCTCTCTCTCTCAAAAGTTTGTAGGTATGTTGTGTGTATGATGTGTATGATGGAGCGTTTGATTGTGCTAATCCTTCCTGCTAGGAGAGGAAAGGAAAGAGCTGCTTCATTTTAAGTCAGGACCCAGAGCTGTTCAAATGGCTGCAACAGAGATGATACATGTGAAATACCTGTAAAATTGAAAGAGAATTTTTTTCTGCTCCTGAGAGTAGATGGCCCTTCATGTTTTTTTTTAAATTGTTCCTTTTCATTTTCACTTTCTCTTTGTGACTGCTGTATACATCAAAGGAACGCTCCATGCAGGGTCTGGAGGTGTGGCATGACTTCTCTGTTTGATCTCCTTTGAATCCCTAAAGGTCCTACTCTAGGCATCACAATAGATAGATTTTACCTGGAACGTTCCTTTAATTCCTTCAATATCTTTTCTTATCCTCAGGGGACAAACCATGATATTGTATCATGATCCTAACACTGGGCCCTGATCCAAAATTCTTTTAAAAGGATTCTCCAAGACCGGGAACCCTTTAAATATTGCCTGACAGGGCGCAAAAATTGAAAAAGAAAGGTCCTTTTGTTACCAGGGCTCCTGTTTCAGCACAGAGCTCCCTTCTCCTTTGCTTCCTGTCTCCGCCGCCCCGGCAGTATGAAGTACCATCTATAGGTATATCACTGCTGATGGTCAATCAATGGCCTCAACAGTGACGATGTGCAGGCATGGCTTGTGTCCAATGACCACTGCTGAAGACAGTGATTGGCCAGGTTCTGTGCCATGTGTGTAGATGGATACTGGATAAAATAAAAGGAACACTTCAGGTAAAACATATACATTGTGATGCCAAGAGTAGGACCTGTGCATGAGTCAGAGATTGTAGGAGGGAAGTGCGGTGTACACCATACTGTATAAGGGAGGTGCACCTGACTGTGCGAGACAGTCTCTGTGTTTGTGAAGGGGGTAAATATCCTGAAGTGACATCCAGCAGCCTAATTTTATCGGTTTTAAGCCCTATCATATCTTGTGTTATCGTTTCTTTCTTCAGGTTCTCCGGTTTCCTCCCACACTCCGAAGACATATTGATAGGGACCTTAGATTGTGAGCCCCATTGGGGACAATGTGATGCTAATGTCTATAAAGTGCTACGGAATATGTCAGCGCTATATAAGTGAGTATAATAAATGCTCCCATTGTGCTCCTCTCCCTCCTTCCCATAGTTCCCATATAAGGTGCCAGTGTAAAATGCCCCTATATAGTGCCCCCAGTAGATTCCCCCATAGTGCTCCTATTTCCCCCTACCCCACAGTACCCTCTATAATGTGTGGCAGTATAAAGTGCCCCCAATAGATGCCCTCATAGCGTCCCGCATAATGTGCTAGCCTTCTTAGTGCCCCTAGTAGATGTCCCCATAGTGCTTCTGTCCTCCCCTTCTCCATAGTGCCCCCCATAAGGTGCCAGTGTAAAATGACCCTATATAATGCCCCAGTAGATGTTCCCATAGTGCTCCTCTTTTCCCCTATCCCATAGTACTTGTATAATGTGCACCAGTATAAAATGCCCCTATATAGTGCCCCCTCTGGATGTCCTCATAACATCCCCATAATGTGCCAGCCTACTTAGTGCCCCTAGTAGATGCCCCCATAGTGCTCCTCTCCCCCTTCCCCATAGTGGCTCCATAAGGTGTCAGAATAAAATGCCCCCATATAATGCCCCCAGTAGATGTACCCATAGTGCTTCTCTTTCCCCATACCCCATAGTACCTTCTAAAAGGTGCGCCAGTATAAAGTGCCCCCAATAGATGCCCTCATAGTGTCCCCCACAAAGTGCCAGCCGTCTTAGTGCCCCTAGTAGATGCTCTCATAGTGCTCCTCTCCCCCTTCCCCATTGTGCCCCCCATAAGGTGCCAGTATAAAATGCCCCTATATAATGCCCCTAGTAGATGACCCCATAGTGCTCCTCTTTCCACTTACCACCTTCTATAATGTGTGCCAGTATAAAGTGCCCCAATAGATGCCTTCCTAGCATCCCCATAATGTGCCAGCCTTCTTAGTGCCCCTTGTAGATGCCCCCATAGTGCTTCTCTCCTATTCTCCATAGTGCCCCGCATAATGTGCCAGTAAAAAAATGCCCCTGTATAGTGGTCCTTTCCCCAACCCCCAACACCAAATAATACGCCCAATAGCCCATAAAAAAAACACTAATATTTACCTCCATGCGTTTGGCAGTGATGCAATGCAGGCCTGTGTCCCACGCTGTACATCATCACGCTGCCTGCGCCGGCATCTGATAGCGCCAGCACTGGCTGACGCCGGCCTTGGGTATTGTTACTGAAAGATGGAATGGAGCAGAAGGCGGACTTGTCCACTGGGAGTCCAGTGGTTGGCATACCGCTTCTTACCCTCTTATTTATTATGCTGACATTATTATTTGTTTGGGGGTGAAAAAATTTTGATAAACAATAAAAGCTTTGACCGACCCTCCCCAGCCAACAAATTTTTGTCAAATTATGTGGCACGGTATAATGTAATGGTGTTAATCAGCAGGGGTGCACCACCAATGAGGCCAGATGAGGCGATCCCCTCAGGCAGCACCAGAAAGGGGCAAGAGGGGGGCGGCGGAAGGGCAATGGGCAATGAGTGCTTTCATTGTGGCAAAGGGGTTAGGTTAAGAATTGGCATGGGGGGGGGGGCGTTTCAGTTTTCGCCTCAGGCAGCAAAAAGGCTAGGTGCATCCCTGCTCGGCAATCACGCAACAGCCTCAGACCGAGCACTACGTGACTCGTTCTTATGGTGTTGTTACCCCTTTAAGAAGAGTTATCTTGTTAATGCCTTCTCTCTACATTATTCCACCAGTGGACTAATTCACCATCCAAATATCCCGGCACATAGGACTCCATCAAAAGCACTTCAGGCAATATTACATGATAAATAATCAATCAATCCTTGCGAAATCCTTAAGTGCTTGATGTATCCTCTCTCAAATTGAATCAAACCTTCTACCAGGAAGTTCTCTCTGGTAAATAAATGAGGGGAGAAATGGCCCATATTGAAAAATAATGTTGTTACAAGCCCTGATTAAGTTCTACACAAGCCTATGAGAGCAAACGAAAAGGTTTTAGCTTTTTAATTTAAGAAATGAGGAATATGATATAATTTCAATTTGTGGTGGAGATAAGATGTTCCTGATAGCGAGGACGCAATTGGATTACATTCTAATGTACTTCATAAAGTGTCAGGCAAGCGGCGGATTAAGGTATAGGTGTAATTTTCTTTATTAACAATTTAATGGACTTGTGTTCAGTCTATCTGTCTTCATCAATGATTCCATCCACCTGGGAGATGTAGTTAGTGGAGCACCTGAAACTGACTATGATGAGTCTCGGAAGTGGGAGATTCATCAGCGTCGGATACGCGGAGAAGGATCTGATAAGGGTTATCGGCTTTCCTCCCTCGCAGGACACAGACAATCAGCCAATTCGGTTACGTGTTGATTTGTGGCGGTACATTGCAGCGAGGGTGTTTTCAGGTTTAATTCATCAGATGTCCGCATTAAACAGGTTACCTTCCGAAGTGATTAATCCAGGGCTGGCTTCTATTTCACTCATTAAGCGGAAAGTCTTCATAGATGAAAGCGAAAAGCTTCACTTCTTTTAAGAGATCAGGAAACATCAGGTTGTTCCAATATGTAGATTCTTAAAGGGGTTTTTCAGAATTACTATGTTATTTAACAAATATCCTCATGTAATTGTTTACTCCCATTTTCTGGTTCAATGTTTTTGTTTTGTTTTTTATTGTTCAAAGATAACATTTTTTTCATTGTTTTTCTGAACAATACAATACAACAATAGGGAATGAAGTATACAGTACAGTGTTTGCATACAATAAAGTATGGTTGGAGACAGTGTAATAGTATAGCATAGATTTTAACATATAGATTGAATGGGTTGTCGTCAGGGCCGGTTTTAGACAAAATGTGGCCCTGGGCAAAATCAAAAGTGGGGCCCCAAATATTGTAATAATGTACTAACAACACAGTCACATTCTGTCGATTCCGGCACTCCCTCACAGATTTACACCCCATGAAGCTCCTCACACAGTTCTTCACCCTCATGACCCCAGAATACACCACATGCCCCCTCCTCTCACAGCAGTGAGTTCCCCTCACTCACGGCATCTGAGAGTGTTAAAAACCAGAAGCGCGGGATTCCTCTTCAGGCATACTTTCCCCCAGCGGAAATTGGGGAAACCACCCTGTTCTATAAATAAGCTTCAGGCTGTACTAGGCTTCCAGGCTTATTGTTGGTATATCCCAGTTCAGGCCACTAGATGGCAGCACTGAACTGTGATATAGTGATTTCTATACAGCCTAAGGCCTCTTTCACACAACAGTATTTTTTGTGGGCTCCGATCCGCATTTTTCACATGAAAAATGCGGACCCATTCATTTCTATGGGTCCGCAAAAAATACTGAGAGCATACGGTGTGCTGTCCACAACCGTATGTCCGTTCCGTAGCCCCGCAAAAAAATAGAACATGTCTTATTCTTGTCCGCAAAACGGACAAGGATAGGCATTGTTACAATGGATCCGCAAAAAAAACGGATGCCATATGGATGGCATCCGTTTTTTTTTTTTTGCGGATCCGCAATTTGCGGACCGCAAAAACACAACGTTCGTGTGTGAGAGGCCTAAGAGCAAATTACTGATGATTGTAAATTGTGGTCCACTTGGGGGACTTAAGAAAAAATAAAAAAAAGTAAAAAAAGTTTTGAAAACACCTTAAAAATTAAAATCACCCCATTCCCCAAAACAAAAAAAAAACACAAAATAAAAATAGCATTATGGGTATCGCCGCATGCGAAAACGCGAAATTCACGTTTTTTTCATCACTTTATCTCCCAAAAAAATTTAATAAAAAGTGATCAAGTCATACACACCCCAAAATGGTACTGTTAGAAATGACAGATCGCCCCGCAAGAAATGAGCCCCCAGACATCTCCATAGAAATAACTATAAAAAAATTATGAGGGTCAGAATATCGTGATAATTTTTTACAAAGTGAGTCCTAATGAACGGGTGCTGCTAGGGTTGCCACCTTTCCCAACAAAAATACTGGTTACACAAGTTAAAAAGGTTTGTGTGGGTTAATACGGGTGTTATTTGATCATATTTTACGTTTTGCGCAAAAAAAAAATTTGCAATAAAATCAAACATTTCATTGTTGGGGACACCCTATGTATTTAAGTTTTATTTGGCCTCTATTTTTAAAATGCTTCTGTGGGGATTGTGAACTCCCAACCAACTATACTAAAGGCAAGAACCTTAACCACTGGGCTATAGAGCTCAATGCTAAGTCAGTGCTGAAAAAACTCATAGAGGTTTCTCTTGTATTAAAAACCTCATAGAAGTTTCTATGGTATTATAGAAGAGAAACTTCTATGAGGTTTTTCACCACTTACTTAACGCTGAGCTCTATAGCCCAGTGGTTAAGGGTCATGCCTGTAATGTAGAAGGTTGTGAGTTCAAATCCCCACAGAAACAGTTCAAAAATAGAGTCAAAATTAGATTTATATACACATAGGGTGTCCCCAAGCCACACATCCATATATGGAGTCAGAGCAGGGAAATTCCCCACTCCTGACAGTTCAAACATCTGCGATCTGAATGCTGCCATTGGGACTGAAGCAGGGGGCCCCTTAGAGGATCGGGGCCCGGTTTGTCTCCCCCCCCTAATGCCAGCCCTGGTTGGAGTAGGCGTGTAGGCGTGTTGGGGTAACGCCCTACTTGGTCTCCATCTTGTTTGGTGAGCAGTAATATTTGGGGTTGGTACTTTTGTACTGACCCCTTATTGACAAGCACTAGCGGTGGTTATTTACATTGTTAGGTCCCACACTGTTTGATTTGTTTAATGCTACACTTCTGATGTTCAGCTACATGTGACTCTATATTGGTTGTTATTGTGGTAGCACATGCTTCATTTTAGTTAGGTGTGGGACCATCTTTATATATATATATTGCTTTGTCTTATTTTTTTATTTTTATGTATGATCAGAGCTCACTTTCATACCATTGTGTTTACTGTACCAGTACTTTTTTACGTATGGGCCAGGGATGGTGTTTTCTTGCACTGTCACCCTCCCCTTATAACATGAATTTTTTAAGCTGTTTTATGTGATGTAATAAAGAGTTTCCTATTTTCATAGTACTTTAGTGGCTCCATTTGACTTTTTATAGACACTGGTTGTGGCTCCCCCTATATAAACACGGAAGTATACTTCTTATTACAGGGGGATATAGAGAACTATTATTCTCAAGCAAAGGGATGAACAGTCTAATATAACAGTTAGACATATAATTTAAAACACAAAAACAGGTTTAGCATATAATACACAGTCATGTAGAAAAAGGGAAGGGAGACAATATCATTGCCCCTAACAACGCCCAGCTAGTTTGTAGCTCCTCCCACCCAGCTAATTACAAAGCCACTCCCCTTTCACTGCCCAGCCCATAGACATAACATCACAGGAAATAAGAAACGGGAGACCAGAACAGAATACTGAAGCAATAAAGGTAAAACAAATACATTACAAAACGATAGCTATCCTATGAATATTTTAAATGGTGCTGATGCAAACTGGAAACCCCCTTTAAGAAAGAGGCCGCACGGTGATCAGGGGTGTAGGCATAAGGGTGAAGAGGCAGTTATACATGTTGCTTATATACAGAGTCGTTTTCATCTGTGCGTTCGCATTTTTCCCATTCATTTCTATGGGGCCATACACTCATCCGTATTTTTGGCGGATCTGAGTGGTCGTTCCACAAATTATAGAACATGTCCTATACTTGCCGGTATTGCCGAAGAAAATAGCCCTTTCTATTGATGGAAGGTACCTGTACTTTGAGGATTTATCATTTGTGGAAATACAGACACGTCCATGTGCACGAAGCCTAGGATTTTGATACTGATGGGTTTCAACACCGACCAGCTATTATGTTGTACCTCCGGCCAGTGGTGCACCACCCAGGGGTGGATTGGCCATAGACCTTATAGGGAAATTTCCCGGTGGGCCAATGCCCAGGGGGGCACCTGAGCCCTCCTCACGGCCGGCCAGTGGAAGTTTTTGGAAATGTATTTAGTGCTGCTGCTGGCAGTATTTTGTGATGAACTGTGGTATTTGGCTCGGGATGGTATAATGTGCCACAATATGGTATTGCTGGCCCTGCCTTCCATCAATTTGGACCCGACTACAAAACGGGGCCACTTTTAGTATTTTTTCCAGGGCCACATTAAGTTCCCAGTCCACCTCTGGCACCATGAATGAGGCGAGGTGAGGCGATTGCCTCAGGTAGGGGCAGGAGAGGGGCAGCGGAAGGGAGATTACCTGTTTCTGCAGTATAGTATTGGGAAGCACAGTGGGCACAGTATGTGACGCTGTATTACCCTGTATGTTTTGTAGCTCTGTATGTAATGCTTTCCAGGTATGTCTTTAACAGTAGGGCTGGAGGGAAGGGGTTAGGTTAAGAAATTGGCATTGTGGGGTTGGGGTGCCGTTTCAGTTTTTGCCTCAGGCAGCAGAAAGGCTATGTGCACCCCTTGCTCTGGCGCCAGGGGAGCGAAAGAGTTGAATTTTAATGCCTGATCCTTTGGTTCTCCTCTGGCGGGGGCTTTCTCCTCTCTCCTCACTGGAAACACATACACGCTCAGCTGAGGCGGGAGGTATACCTGACGGGCGTAGGCGCACCTTCAGCATGTTTGCTCAGGTGTATGTATTCCCTTTTTATTACCAAGACCCATCAGCCCGACATTTATGGAGCATCTGTAAACAAAGCAATGGCAAGAATTAATTAAAATCCTTATCTGTCCGCCCTCCAACGAGCAAGGTATTATCACTGTTTATCACACTGCTTTTAACATCATCCTTAAGGTATGTTTATTACCAGCGACTAATTGCTGACGAACACATCCAGCATCAGATCATTAGGCGAGACAATTGCATCCTTAATGTCAGTAATAAGCCTTTCATACCTTTACATGCTACTTAATTAATTGTAAAGAAGTGTCGTCTTTAGATATAGCGCACCTTATCTGCTCCGTTACAATGACGCTACCAGGAACTTTGCAAAAAAATATATATATATCCAAAAATAAACACTCAGAGGCCAGGATCCCAGATTGTGCTCCCAGAACTTGGCAGCGAGTACTCAGCCTGCAGGTAGGGATGCAGATTTTTTTTTTTCCTGCATTGATTTAGCCAATTAGCATACCCAGCGCAGAATGGAGAGACATTCACAAATTAAAAAAAAAAATTTAAAAAAATGCACAGAATCAGTAAGGGAAAGACGAGCTTGCCTGATGGAAATGGATAATTTGCTGATATTTGATTTAGGCTTATTAAAAGGAATTGGTCACCACTAATCTTGAGTGAATCAAAGTCCACAAAGTGGACAGGATACAGGATAAATTCGATTCGCCACAAAGTCGAATTTCCTCATGCTTCATGGTAGCGAATTGATTTTACTGCAATAGTATAAAAAAAAAAAAAAATACTTACCTGCTCCATTTGTTCACGACGGGCTGGCCATGGCCATCTTGCTTGAAGATCTCACACGAAATCCCGTGATCAGTGACGTATGATGTCACCACACCGGCCATCGTGATTATTTCATCACGGGCCGCTCAAGATTTTGCGCCAGATCTTCTAGACAGATGGCGTCGGCCAGCCCGTTGCGAGCAAATGGATGAGGTAAGTGATGTCACGTCCACAAAATGGCGGCTGATGGAGGGTCACGTGACCAGGCAAATCACCTCCATGTGCTGTCTCCTGCATTCAAATACACTGTGCCTACACTAAACTCTCAACAGTGCAATTGCAGATGGCAAGTGTAGTGTTTCTGAACAGAAGAGATATCACAAGGAGATAATTTGCCTGGTCACATGACCCTCCATCAACCGCCATTTTATGGACATGACCTCTGTGTGAATAGCAAAAAAGACTTGGCAAACAAGGGAGAATAGCTTATGAAATAAAGAAAATGGTGCAGAATTTCAACAAAGACTATATTAGTAAGTGCCATATAATCATCTCACAGGCACATTGGTCAAAAGTAGCCAGGAAGTGTCCAACCCCTTTAAGGCTCATATTAGACGGCAGATCTTCAAGATTGTCGGGAAGGAGCCGTTCCTTCCTAGCAATCGCCTGCTTGCTAGCGGAGGAGACCACTGCTATTACATGCAGCTAATGCTATCGCTTGCCCCCATACTGAATCCCTGTTTGCCGGCAGCAGATCGTGATTAGCACACTTGCTTGTGCTACCAATCAACATTAAAGGGGTTGTCCAGGAATATATAATTTCTAATGGTTGCCATCAAACTGCCACCTGTACTGATAAGGTCATACATACCTGCTCCCCACCACTCTAGACTCTGCTCTGGCTTCCACCTCTCTATTGTTTGTACCACAGTTATCTTCCTCCCTGGCATGGGCATGGTCACCCAATCCTTTTCAGCCAACCGCTAGCTCCAGCAGTGACGTGTCTCTTGTGGAGTAGAAGATGGAGATGTGGGAGACGTGTCCTACCTCCACTAAGGGCATTGTCTAAGTGAACTCCTTGATCTTCACAGAACCACTGATGGTGGAAATAGACTTTCCCGAGGGTAACACCAGGTTGCTACCTCTTGAGGAGGATTGGCACATAAGGCAGCTGGTCCAGGCGGACCAGGAGGTATCTGAGCAAGTTACCAAAGGTACATATGTAGTTAGAAGGCCAAGTCGTAACCAGGAGCAACAGTGCAGGACCAAAGGATGAGGCAGAGGTGAAGTCAAACAAGCAATGGGTCAGGGCAGGTGACACAGGTACTGGTCAGCACAGGAGAGTCAAGACAAGCAGCCAGGGATCAAACAGGTAGTGAAGTCCAGAAACACAAGCACAGGTCAGGTATACAGGAACACAAGCAGAGATAACAGTAACCTAGAAGGACACAAGGACCTTGCCACTGGCACCAGACTTTCCCTCACCTGCTGGAAAGCAACAGTACACTGAGGCCTCTGGGAAGGGGGCTGAGCCACTTATATACATGCAGGAGGGTTACAATTGGTCAGCAAGGTCACATGATCTAACCCATAAAGCACAGGAAGTGACACGCGCCGGCCATTAAGGAAATGCTGCAGGGAACAAGCAGCAAGCATGCTGTGGCCAGGGCTGAATAGAAACTGTGGAGCGGATCCCAGGACTGCAGTGGTTAATGTGGAAGCACAGGCAGCAGATCACCGCTGAACACAGCGCCCGGGACCGCGGCGGCAAGCAGGGGAACAGCGGCGCACAGCAGCCGCTGTTACACTGCAATGCAGAAATGAAAGAAACCATTCAATAAAATCACATATAACGTTTTCTAGAGATGAGCAAATTGGGTCCAATTCAGTCAAATCTCTCATGTGCTTCCATTCACTTCCAATGTCTACCCAGACTGAAAGTGCTCTGATTGTCTCAAATCTCTTTCTAGATATATTTCTCTCTCTCTTTTCTCTCCTTTCGAATTGAATTACACAAAATTTCAATTTGGTAGAATGAGAAATTTTGGAAAAATTTGAGCCCAATTTCCAAATTTTAGAATCGATTCGCTCAACTCATAACATTTTCCAACCCTTACAAATTCATAATCCGATATTACTATGCTTAGATATTGTTATATTTGTGAACCACTGGCGCTTATTTGTACCCCTTGTCTACATTACAGCTCCGCTCCAAGTCTTGAGAAAGGTAATTAGGGAAAAAGGACACTGGAGGGAGAAATCAATGTGTTTGCTACAACTTTCACAAAACCAAAATCAGATTAACAAGGAAAAGACTGAGCTGTAGGAAGCGCACTTCTTAACGGGATATTTACATCTGTGAATTTCTTCAGCGATACAGGAGGCTTCTTGCAAACACAGCCAAGGAACGACGGCAGCAACAAGAACAAAAACTGCGTAGTTTGTTTTTATTCTGATCCCGTTCCTAGAATTATTTACAGCTGCAGGCTATATTGTGTATGGCAAGTATCCTCATTTACATGCTAATTCATTTATATGTTGCAGATTTGTTTCTTCAAATCATTTTAACTTGTTTGCGGGTAGTGTAAATAATACTACTCGCTCCTGGAGAGTAGGAGGGAAAATGAGTACGAAAAAAGTGGATCGGAGGACTACAATTCTAGTGTGTAGCCTACTAGAGAACATTCCACCATTTTACACTCATAAGAGTCCAGGAAAATGAGATATAGGCCTCCTTCACTTATAGCGTTCCTGTGGTGCGAAAAAGTTGCAAATCTTTCACAAAAAATGTTTTCCCACTTTTTGGGATTTTACGTTAATGTTACGCTTGTATGGGCAAGGCTAGTATTCATTATCAAATGAGACTCTATGAAAAGTTACAAAAATATGTCACTTACATACTCCAGTACTTACAGTACTCTAAGAAGAAAGGTGGTGTAAGACTGCTGATAGGAGGAAATGGCCGTAATCTCAACCTTAACTCTCCCACCCCTCCATTTAACTTCATCATCTCCCCAATACCCGTATAATAAAGACAAGACTCCTTCATATTTTACCAACACCTTTATTATTGGGTGGTGATCGGCCACGGCATCTTATTATTTTAAACCAATGTGGCAAATTTCAAAACCATGTTTTTCAAAAACAGTAACACCGTGATGGAGCGTTATGCCAACCGCCGGACTCCCAGCGGGCAAGTCCGCCATCCGCCTCTCCACCTCCTGATTTGTTTAACTACCGCCTGCTGTGACTTGAAAGATTCAAAAACAACTTTAGCACTAGAAAACAGGAAAAACATGTAAGTATACGTATAAATCAACCATCTCAAAAAACAACCCCGGTAGAAATACAAATAACCCACGGCAGGACCAGGACTCCTCTGGTCTCAAGAGGAAGAGCAAGGGGAGGAGGTAGGAAATATAAATATAGAAAGAATATAGAAAGGGAGTGCCTATTTGTCTTGTAGGAGGGCCAGAGCGCCCAGCAGAGGAGCCCCCCCCCTTGTTTTCTTTAAACTTAAAGGGATTCTGTCAGTAGGATAAGGTGTATACAGCTTTTAACATCTACTTATTCCTCTCCGCGATTTATTTCAAAATATACTATTATTACTTTTACTAGTGCTGTAGTTTCTTCAAAAAATCCTTTTTATTCATATGCTAATAACTTACTTAAGGAGCCCAAGGGGCTGTCTTCCCGGCCGTTGGAGCCCAGCCGCGCCACTTATTTTGGAGCCCAGCACCTCCCTCCTGCTAATTATTCACACCCCTTAGCACGCTGTTTCTTCTCTTGCTGCGGTAATCTCGCGCATGCGCCGTGGATACATCAGTGTTCGCCCGTGCGGTGTCCTGGCAGCGGCTTCATCCGACTAAGTGCGCATGCGCGAGATTACGGCACAGCAAGACAAGAGAAGAAGCAGAGCGCTTAGCGCTTAATTAGCAGGAGGGCGGTGCTGGGCTCCAAAATAAGCGGCGCGGCTGGGTTCCAACGGCCGGGAACACAGCCCCTTGGGCTCCTTAAGTAAGTTATTAGCATATGAATAAAAACGATTTTTTGAAGAAACTACAGCACTAGTAAAAGTAATAATAGTATATTTTGAAATAAATCGCGGAGAGGAATAAGTAGATGTTAAAAACTGTATACACCTTATTCTGCTGACAGAATCCCTTTAACCCCTTCGTTTCCCTGCCGCTACCAACAGAAGGGGGAGGGGTTGGACCTGCATAAAACCCCAGCCATAGCTCACAAAGAAGGTGGGGGGGCATCAGCAGTCCCTGTGCCCCCTCCTTATACCGTCGGGTGCCCCTCCAAAACTGGAATAACACCTCTAGAAAAAGTTCTTATTTTTAAAGACGTGCCACATTTAGGAAACAACGTGTGTAGTTTGATAAATTTGGGGCAAATTACAGCAACTGACTTAAGAAAAATGGACTTCAAGCATTCCCCCCCGCCCCCCATAGTCTTTTTTATAGCATTTTCTTTTTACCATTTTTGCATGCCAGTTTTTAGAATATGCTGTGTTTTGTAAATAAATAAATGCCAAAAAATGGAAAAAATGCACAAAGCTAACAAAACATTTGCCGTCCATGAATCTAGTGTGCACCTAATCATCATACCTCTTCCTTCCCGAAGGGCACAGCAGCCCAAGTACAGCTGCCCCGTCCATTCCAGGTTGCGGCCAACTCCTCCTGCCTGTAGTGCCTTCAGTATGCATCTAGGGCACATGTGCGCTCTCCCTCTGGTATTTAAAGGGCCAGCACGTGCACTTGCTATTTTGCTCAGCCTATGGCTAACCTACCAAAGTTATTTAAAGGGGTTGTGCAAGAATAAAGGGGGGTTTTCGCAAACTCGCCCCCATTTTACCTGACCTGTAAAGGGAAGATGACTTACCTGCTTGCCGCTGGCTTCCTGCTCCTTCTTCTCCTGGCCTGCAAATGCTTTGCCGGGCTCCCTCATTGACATGGCCACAGCTAATCAATGGCCACAGCGCTGACCAGCTCCTTTTATGTTATGACAAATGGTCACATAACACAAGGGGATCGGGTCTCTGCCGTGGCCAGTGATTGGCTGCAGAGATGTCAAACCAGATGTTTAATCAGGGGAGCTCAGCGGAGTATCGCAGGCCTGGAGTAGAAGGAGCGGGGAGCCAACGCTGAGAAGTTGCTAAGTAATCTTCTCTTTCCAGGTCAGGTAAACTGGGGCAGTTCTTCATTCTTGCACAACCTCTTTAAGGCCCTTAAGGTGCCTGAACATCAGTTATTCTAGTTTGTTAGTCCCTCTGAAGTTGCACTGCATTCCATTCTGACTTCCCATCTGGTGGTTCCCCTGCAGCGGAGTCTCGAACCCTGTATAGGTCTTAAAGGTTGAAGATCAGGATAGCACTTATATAACACTCTTATGTACACTTAGTCCACGCCTGCTTTCTGACACCTCCTATGTTTGAAACCACCCATAAGAAGCTGTTTGTTGAGGTCATTATGCTATACAGCTTTCCTTCTTCCAGCACAGAGAACACTGCAAGACGAGAAACCCAGAACCTCTAATGATGCCTAGCGGGTTTCCTCGAAAACTTGTCCCCACATATCAGCACTTCCAGCCTCCAGCCACGTGGGGCAGCGCAGTTTAGAACACAGTGCCATTGTGCAGGGGAAAAACTCTGGACAGGCCATCGCAAATTTTTGTGATTTTAACACGGCTTTCAACAGTCAGACAACCTCTTTCATTTCTAATGCTGGTTCGCTATGGTTGCCTCGTCTGTGTAGGTCATGAGTGTCCTTATTTTCCAGGGAATTTTTTTTTTTTCTATTCAACACGCAAGAAATGCCAGGAAAAGTCCACTCGACAGGAATTTCCAGCTCAGAACAGGAAGTGGAAAGCAGCAGGGAATGGCAGCAGTGTGGGATGGGTGGAGGTGAGTAATGCTTCTTTATATTTTTACCACTGTCTGGTCCATTTAAAAAAAAAATTCTCCCTGAAAAACTCCTTTAAGCCTTTAAAACACAGCTCCTATATCGGCCTCCAAATATATGACCTGCTGGGTTAATAAAAAATCCCACAAATACTCGGCTTCCACACTCCACTGATACACAGCATTACCAGGCATAAAATGACATTAACGTGATTGGGTGACAAGTGTAAACATCCTAAACGGACGTGTACGCTGCAAGATGCTGTGTGACGGAGGGATGCTGACACAAGTCATCAGATAGGGACATGCAGATGGGGCCTGTGCACTGAAGTGGAATGGGATCCTCATGTATGAGTGCATAAGAGAACAAGTCACACATTATTCAAAGAATTTGCCGGCAAAGACAGGCTTAACCCTTTAGTTGGAGATCACACAGCAAAGGAATATAAACTTGACTGTGGGAATTAATGTGATGTTATACCTATCAGGAACCATAGACTTCCTGAAAGACCTTCTCAGGCTTGGTGTTCTGCATGGAGAGAATGTAGACCTTTTTGACCACAACCTGTTTGGTGCAGGTGCCGCAAACCCCAGAGGAGCGGAAGATGGAATTGGTAATGGCTCTGACTACAATAATGATTCATATTGGTAATCCACACACTGATGCTTCCTAGGGCCAGGGCAGTGAAAGGAGGACACACTCTTTCTTACCTTGGGGCTCCTGCCTGATGGTAGTTGGTATGTCCTTGGTGTTATGAACGTTATACGAGTGCAAGGCAGGAGATGTAGGTGCAGTGGGCAGAGTATGGTGCTGGAGTCACGAACCAGGCCCGTTGTAAAAAACAAATGTCTCTCTTTACTATCGTGCAGAATGGGAGTTGTAGTACATCCAACAATATCAAGGTACAGTTCCAAGGCAAGTCACAGTGCAGGCTCTTCCTAATACTTGTATACAGGCAAATGAGACCATTGATGATAATAGGAGTAGTAATCCCTAAGCTCCTTCTAAACACTTTGCAACCTTTCTGAGATGATCACAGGTGTGAAAAACTCTAAAAAAAAATGTAGCAGGCGTCCCAGACTACAAACTATCCACATGCAAAAAGTCTCACAACGGTCAGCCAAACTGTTATATAAGTGTGAAAGGTGCCATTAAGTGTTAATTCCACCACAATCAGCAAAGTCTCTATGTCGGCCATAACAGTGAATACCTTGCTAGCATGCACATGATCACTTGTGACCCTGGACAGTCTATGAATGTCTTCTCTAGCTTTCCCTCAGGGATTGGTCTCTCAATAGAAAAGATGTTTCTCCTGGAGATAAACTAGCATCTGCCCTGAATGGCAGGCAGAGCTAAATTTTACATAGACACTCCCCTATCACTGTCCCAAATGTCCAGCTAGTTTATAGCTCCTACCACCCAATAGTTACATAGACACTCCCCTATAACTGCCCCTAACAATGTCCAGCTAGTTTATAGCTCCTCACACCCAGCCAGTTACATAGACACTCCCCTATCACTGCCCCTAACAACGTCCAGCTAGTTTATAGCCCCTCCTACTCAGCTAGTTACATAGAGACTCCTCTATCACTGTCCCTAACAACCCCTAGCTAGTTTATAGCTCCTCCCACCCAGCCAGTTACATAGACACACCCCTTTCACTGCCCCTAACAACACCCAGCTAGTTTATAGCTCCTCCCACTCAGCTAGTTACATATACACACCCCGATTACTGCCCCGAACAACACCCAGCTAGTTCATAGCTTCTCCCATCCAGCTAGTTACATAGACACTCCCCTATCACTGACACACCCATGGACATAACATCACAGGAAAAATTTAAAAAGTAGCATGGACATGGTCATGTGACCACAGCCCAAAACGGGAGATAGGGGCAATAAAGGTAAAAGAAATATATAACAAAATTACAGCGAATTACAGATTATTTTAAAGGCTGCTGATGCAAACTGGAAAACCCCTTTAAAGTTGTTGTCCAAGATTTTTTTTAATCCTCCCGCCTAGAGATGCCTGTGAATAAGGCTACATGCACACGACCGTGCCATGTTTTGTGGTGCACAAATTGCGGATCTACAAAACATGGATGCTGCCCATGTGCGTTCCGCAATTTGCGGAACGGAACGGGCCACCTATTACAGAAATGCCTATTCTTCTCTGCAAAACGGACAAAAATAGGACATGTTCTATTTTTTTTGCGGGACCACGGAATGGAGCACTCTGTGTGCTGTCCGCATCTTTTGCGGTCCCATTGAAGTGAATGGGGCCGCATCCAAGTAGCAAAATATTCGGCTCTGATGCGGACCCAAACAACGGTCGTGTGCATGAGGCCTAAATCTATACTTACCTGCCTCCTGCCACTGTCTCCACTGCACTTCCAGTCCCTGCCCGTCAACTTCTACACAGACAGAGTCAAGTGTGCCGCTGCAGCCAGTGGTGGTGTGTCCACAAGCTGCAGCAGTGACACGCCCCTTGGGACACGTCAGGTCAATCATAGGCTGCAGTGGCGCACTTGACTCTGTCCATGCGGAAGTTGACAGGCAGGGTGACAGCCTGGGAGCCACGGAGCCGGAACGGCAGGGAGCAGGTAGGTATAGGAAGCACTGGGGGGTGGTAGAATAAAAAATAATCCTGGACAACTCCTTTAATATTAGAGTCACAGCCCCAATTCTAATCTTCTAGCATTAATGCTCCTGTATTTATTCATACTGCGGGGAAAATGAGTATAATATGCACAAGTGCTAACAAAACAAATAAAAGCGAAGGTCCTGCACTAACTAATGTATTCATAAGCGCAATGCATAATTTATATGACCAGAGACGCTCACCCTGGATTTAGCAAGTATTTAATAGAATAGATAACACCCAGTATCCTACAAGACTCTATTACATACACATGTTCATTAAGTAAAGTGCATAATGACAATCCTAATTTAATAAGTCATAAATTGTCGACTTCCCAGATTCGGTTACTCTCTTCTGTCTTGTATGTGGTGATCAAGTTCTAAACATGTATACAATCACATTATAAAACCGCCACTGAGGTAAGAGCATTCACTCTATGATGCCAAAAAGGGTTAACTGTCGACCCTGGGGACGCACAATCTCATTAGATGCTTTTAAATATATGTAATCTCTCCTTAAAGTTTCATCATCTGAGCACCAGCCTCTCAGATGCACCAGCTCCTCAGATGCACCATGACACCCAAGAGTATTAGGGAGCTGTGCTGAGAGTTTTCTATGGACTGAAAATTAATTGTGTGTCATTATCAATCTATGACTCTTCGTTAGCGAGAAAAATGAAGACAGTTCGGCTATCTTAGGCTGTACGAAATTTCATGTTTTTTTTTACCATTTTGATGGTATGGCGAGAAGACATAGTTACTAACTTTCCTTAATACCCAGGGGTGAAACCAGTTTAGAAGTATTTTTTTCAAGGTCTTGACCAGGGTCTGAAAAAAGGGGTCTGTTTCGTATATCCATAGGTTATGTCTGGTATTCAATCCATTGAATGTGGATGGTTGAAGGACATTCAAGGAGCATCAGTTAGGTTATTGATAGACTGGGGTTCTTTGGGCCCACCCTCATCCATCGAGAACATGTGACTTCCACTTTTAATTACACCATAATCTTTATATTATGGGACATAGAATCAATCAGCTATAATGGATTACTGGAAATCATGCCATAAGACACAAACCCTAATGGCAAGTGATTGGCTCCAAAGTCACCTCCAAATGGGGTTGTCTTCTACTGGCCTTTTGGGGCTCTGTTGCATTAGCCCATTGGAAGAGCCAATTGTACTCTGGTGGGCATCTGACCCTTTTAGGCCAGATGATATGCCTACAACGAAAACTCCAGGAACATTTTATACATTGTGTTAAGCATAGTACTGGGCCAGAGGGGGTGGAGCATGACACAAGGAATCTTTTCATGCTGTGCTTTCAATCCCCATCCCATATTGGGTAACTCTGACATAGAAAAGGACCTAGGAATTTTAGTGAACAGAAATCTAAGCTGCAGAAACCAGTGTCAGACAGCTGCTGCCAAGGCCAATAAGATAATGGGTTGCATCAAAAGAGGCATAGATGCCCGTGATGAGAACATAGTCCTGCCATTTTACAAATCACTAGTCAGACCACACATGGAGTACTGTGTACAGTTCTGGGCTCCTGTGAACAAGGAAGACATAGCAGAGCTGGAGAGGGTTCAGAGGAGGGCAACTAAAGTAATAGCTGGAATGGGTGGACTACAGTACCCAGAAAGATTATCTAAATTAGGCTTATTCACTTTAGAAAAAAGACGACTGAGGGGAGATCTAATAACTATGTATAAATATATCAGAGGTCAGTACAGAGATCTCTCCCACGATCTATTTATCCCCAGGACTGTGACGAGGGGCCATCCTCTGCGTCTGGAGGAAAGAAGGTTTGTACACAAACATAGAAGAGGATTCTTTACGGTAAGAGCAGTGAGACTATGGAACTCTCTGCCTGAGGAGGTGGTGATGGTAAGTTCACTAAAAGAGTTCAAGAGAGGCCTGGATGTATTTTTGGAGGGTAATAATATTACAGGTTATAGTTACTAGAGAGGGGTCGTTGATCCAGGGAGTAATTCTGATTGCCTGATTGGAGTCGGGAAGGAATTTTTTTTCCCTAAAGTGGGGAAAACTGGCTTCTACCTCACAGGGTTTTTTTGCCTTCCTCTGGATCAACTTATAGGAAAACAGGCCGAACTGGATGGACAGATGTCTTTTTTCGGCCTTGTAAACTATGTTACTATGTTACTATCTCATGCTCCAACCTCTCAGGCCCTGAAGTAGCATAACAAAGTGTATCAGTTTTCCCTGAGGGCTCCCTTAGAGAGCACCACTCACCAGGGTCAACCCTATTAAATCATGGTAGGGTTGACCCTGCTGATTTAAGTTATATCTGTCAGTGTATTAAAACTCTCTGCCTGAAGTCACCACTAGAGGGAGCTCAGTGCATAGGAATTTACACAGTTACCACTGACTGCAATAGAAGCTATAAACATTTTTTGAGTGGTGGCTACATGAAAATGCAGTGTTTTCATGGCGGGAACAGAAGAAGGAGATGAGCACTGGGCCCCTCTCCCACTGTCCATAGCAGTTGCATGGTCTGCCTCCACTGAAGACACACCACTGCATGTGTGCCAGTATCTCTACTTCAAAACTCTCTGCCTGAGGCCACCACTAGGGGAAGCTCAGTGCATAGGTATTTATTCAGGTACTACTGACTGCAATGGAAGCTGTAAAAATGCCTTTGCACTGAGTGGCGGCTACATGAAAATCCAGGGTTTTCATGGCGGGAATAGAAGAAGGAGATGACAACTAGGCCCCCCTCCCCCAGACTCCATAGCAGTAGCATGGTCTGTCTTCACTGAAGACACACCACTGCATGTGTGCCAGTATCTGTATTACAAATCTCTCTGCCTGAGTCCACCACTAGGGGGAGCTCAGTGCATAGGTTACTACTGACTGCAATGGAAGCTGCAGAGGGGACAACACCAGCAATTGACCATCACTTCTAGACATCATTCTAGATGTGGCGTTGACATTTTAACCCTCCTTACTTGTACTGTCCATAAGTCTCTGTCATAATAAGGCTAAGAATTACCATATACATCATGAAAGAAAGATGTATCCAGTTATCCAGATGTATAGTGAAGCAGTTGTGTCATCCTCAGGTGGTTCCTGATATCTACGAGAAGAAAAAGCTCTTTCATCATCCATAGTTACTTGCTATGTGGTTATGGCATAGTACTTGGTGCATGACCCTTGTTTATTTTGCACCTTTAATGATCTTTTAGAAGGTTCCACTGGGGACGTAATTAAGGAGCTCTGCCGGGAAGTCAGAGAGGAGGAGTCTGGGGAAACTTCAGTAATAGCAGTGGGGCCTTCAGAGGCGACATTGTCTTTAACTCTTGTTGTTCCTCTAAGCAACGCACTGATGAGCTCAACTAGATATTAATTAATCTTTTAATGTGCTCTTCCCTGTTCACATCACTCCGAACCTGACAGTCTGAACAAAACACTCTGGGAAGCAAGCTCCTAGGCACCCACCTACCATGTGCCATGTATAATACTGGTGTCTTCTTATGTGACAGAGAGGTCTCCATGGCCTGGGAGCATCTCCTACCTCTGCACCCCCTTTAGCTACACCCCTGTTATCTTCACAGTTCTCATGGGATTTGTCATTCATGTGAAGCAATATAGGTTAGGAGAATATATCACTGCATAGTGAGGCACATTTGCCATTTCTGAGCAGTGATAGTGGCCATGCTGGTTATGGCTTTTTCTCCTATGAAAAATATTCTAGTTTTCAAACCAGTATCTAGATCTGAATACTTCTGTAATTGCATGTGATTAGTAAATTAGTACAGCCACTGAGTTATTCAATGAAATCCATCTGTATAGCGCCACCTGCTGTTTGCTATTTTCCTAATTTATCTGTCCCTCTTGCTGAGGTGGACACATGGTCAAATGATTAGTTGGAGTTTTGGATGTTAGATCCCCCACCAATGTGATATTGATCACCAATCCTGAGGATAGATCATCGATATCTAAGTCTAGCAGTACCTCTATAAAGGGTCTTTGACATTTGAGAAACTTTCGTATGCCATAGAGACATGTCAAAAGTTTTGAGAACTGAGCCCCCCACTGACCTCTAGAATGAGGAGAGAGAAGCACGTGCTCTCTCTTCCATCTTACTTCCTCTCCTGCAGAGAGGAAAAAGAGCATAATATGTGCATGCTTCTCTCTCCTTGTTCTAGTGATCAGTGAGGGTCTCAGCGCTCAGACACTCACCCATCAAAACTTTTGATATGTCGCTATGACATATCAAAAGTTTTCTCAAAACTCAGTGACCTTTAAGGTGACCATATACACTCACCGGCCACTTTATTAGGTACACCTGTCCAACTGCTCGTTAACACTTAATTTCTAATCAGCCAATCACATGGCGGCAACTCAGTGCATTTAGGCATGTAGACATGGTCAAGACAATCTCCTGCAGTTCAAACCGAGCATCAGTATGGGGAAGAAAGGTGATTTGAGTGCCTTTGAACGTGGCATGGTTGTTGTGCCAGAAGGGCTGGTCTGAGTATTTCAGAAACTGCTGATCTACTGGGATTTTCACGCACAACCATCTCTAGGGTTTACAGAGAATGGTCCGAAAAAGAAAAAACATCCAGTGAGCGGCAGTTCTGTGGGCGGAAATGCCTTGTTGATGCCAGAGGTCAGAGGAGAATGGGCAGACTGGTTCAAGCTGATAGAAAGGCAACAGTGACTCAAATTGCCACCCGTTACAACCAAGGTAGGCAGAAGAGCATCTCTGAACGCACAGTACGTCGAACTTTGAGGCAGATGGGCTACAGCAGCAGAAGACCACACCGGGTGCCACTCCTTTCAGCTAAGAACAGGAAACTGAGGCTACAATTTGCACAAGCTCATCGAAATTGGACAGTAGAAGATTGGAAAAACGTTGCCTGGTCTGATGAGTCTCGATTTCTGCTGCGACATTCGGATGGTAGGGTCAGAATTTGGCGTCAACAACATGAAAGCATGGATCCATCCTGCCTTGTATCAACGGTTCAAGCTGGTGGTGGTGGTGTCATGGTGTGGGGAATATTTTCTTGGCACTCTTTGGGCCCCTTGGTATCAATTGAGCATCGTTGCAACCCACAGCCTACCTGAGTATTGTTGCTGACCATGTCCATCCCTTTATGACCACAATGTACCCAACATCTGATGGCTACTTTCAGCAGGATAATGCGCCATGTCATAAAGCTGGAATCATCTCAGACTGGTTTCTTGAACATGACAATGAGTTCACTGTACTCAAATGGCCTCCACAGTCACCAGATCTCAATCCAATAGAGCATCTTTGGGATGTGGTGGAACGGGAGATTCGCATCATGGATGTGCAGCCGACAAATCTGCGGCAACTGTGTGATGCCATCATGTCAATATGGACCAAAATCTCTGAGGAATGCTTCCAGCACCTTGTTGAATCTATGCCACGAAGAATTGAGGCAGTTCTGAAGGCAAAATGGGGTCCAACCCGTTACTAGCATGGTGTACCTAATAAAGTGGCCGGTGAGTGTACATTAGATGAACATCGGCTCAACTCACCAAATTGGATGGGTTCAGTCAACCATGTAATACGTATGAAGGTGCCTCAACTCTCCTATGACAGCAGATGATGTGGGAAAGAATAATTGGACACACTATATTTCAACATGCCCAATCCTTTGGTCTCATGGGCATTGGAGATAAGACCCCACCAGAAATGTTTGGCAGTAGCTTTCATGTTCGGTCAAGCCAAGTGTTTTAACGTGAATTCAATGATTTGAGAATAAATAAGTTTAGACAGGCTAAGTGATAAAAATATTTACTAAGTGTGATTAAGTATAAGGTAAAACATACAATTCCCATATAGAATAAATAATAATCAATCACCTGGCCTGCACAATACAATTTGGGGGGACTCCTGTCACCATGTCGTAGCACATGGCTGACACCCCATGGTGATACCAGATAGAGATAGTGACCTTACAACATCCTGAATGATGTTCTCAACAGAGTTTCAGTTATCTGTCTGTGTGCAGAAGATATTATACCTTTCTGCCCCTCCTCCTAAGGATGTCTTCATGTAAGTGTGCATCATGCATGTCTCTCAGAAATGCATCCTCATCAGCACAATGGGGGTTTTGTATGTTATCTAACTATCCTTAAATTTCTTACCTTCAGCTCTCGCCTCAACTCCTGCAATATTCTGCTTTCAATGCCCTAGTCCCTGAGATGTTGTACCCTAATTAAAAGTACCAATCACCTCCACTATCTAGCTAACTACACACAGTATTAACCAATTAACTGTTTTGCCCGAGCTTAGCACAGTTTTTTTGAAAAGCACTTAACAGTTCACCCCAAGCACAGTTTGGTCAGAAGGGGAAGAGGGGGCTCGCTTTAGCTGCTCATATCGCCACCACTGCAACTCCCCATCGCGCAGATCAAAACATCCGGCAATGGCGGGGGGCAGACAATAGCAGGCTGCGACGGGCCTCCATAGCTCATCCAACAGCTATGGTGAAGAATGGCTACCATAAATTGTGGAAATAACCCTTTCACGGCCCCCATCTATTAGGCACAGCAAAGAGGAGTTTCGAATGACCCAGAATGTCTATGCATGACCCATTGATTTCAATGAGTGCTGTGCAATGCTTTATTTTCTTGGCAGTGGTGCTGCAGGGAAATTGAACACTTGCTTCCAGATTCTTGCAGGCATTACAGCTAATCAGCATGAGAACAGCCTTTGATCAATGCATTAACTTTCTAATTAGAAGAGACTGCAGAAAAGCAGACAACCCTGCCTAGCCTCAGGAGATCCATCAAGACCTGATCACTGCAATCCTGACGATCAGCTGCTCCTAAGTAGGACTGGTGATACGACACAGCTCCGTTGGCTGTGCAGTGGCCAGAGAGGGTCACTGCAACAGTGCTTCCATGGAAGTCAATGGGAGCAGCACTGCAGTTACCAGCTCTGTCCACTACACAGTTCACAGAGCTGTGTAGTTCTGGTACCAGAGCTACTTTAAAGAACCCGATCTGTGAGGGTGCAGGATGTCAGACCTGTGCCAATTAGATATTGATCCTCAGGATAGGCCATCAATATAAAAATCTTGGAATACCTCTTTAAGACTACGGTTGCAATAAATAACTCTGTACCAGAGCCAAATGTGCTCCTTTCAGTACAGTGGGCTATAATATATAGTAATAACACTACCATCATGATAACCTCCATCTTATACATGGCTTTCCACAGTGCATGCCCGTGAACATTCATCTGATGGAAGCTCATCATGTCACACTGTGGTTTGCTGTCACAGGGGGACCATAAAACAACGAGACAATGTAGCTTACTTAATTGTGTAACAAACAGCACAAATGCTATAATCTATAGCTTCCAATTAGATAATAGCTTTCATTGATCCAGCCTCCTGACAGCTGATCTAAGCTAATATCACTATCGTCGCCTGACATGAATTGCTTTCCTATAGATTTGCCTTGGCTGAAAAAAATTATCTTGGATAAACATATTAAAAAATCATAATTAATTATGAATATAGAAGCTTAAGTTCACGACTTCTATACTGGGCCAAGTATTACAGGCGGCATTACTTTTAATATTATTATTTTTTACATTTCTAAGGCTTCCCAATTACACTGAATCAGTAGGTACAAAGTTGTGATGTCAGAAAGAGGGATAGATCCAAAATAATAGGTAAAGTTTGTTTTTTTATTAACTTTTAGTAAGCAAATGTATAACCCAGCATCTGAGTAATATAATCTGGAAACCATCAACGGCAGGATAAATTATTAGATCGTATTACAGTTTTAATTTAGTTTGTCTAATTATGGTGTGTGTGTGGTTATAAATTTACTTACAACCTCCTCGGACCTTGTTTGGATTAGTGACCTTAGCTAAATTACTAACTAAAAGGGGTTGTGCAGGCGGTATATATTGATGACCTATCCTCAGAATAGTTTAGCAATATATACCCCCGCACAACCCCTTTAACTTTGTGTCCCCTTGTACTGTTCATGTAGTTCACAATTCCAACACGACAGTTGGTAGTGCATGATGGTCGGGCGGTAGGAGAAGGCCATGGTCACTTGGGAGCCTAGGTGGAACACCAGTGGTGGAGGCAGGCCCGGGATCAAAACCTCCGGCTGTGGCTTCTCCTGGAAGCATCGGACGCCCTCTATGGTTTCTTGTAGACAGCAGTACCCGGACAATGTTCCTGAGTCCTCTGACCAGATCTCTGGTGCCGACGCTGGAACCAGGGACTGGGATAGCAGGGTGCCCCAGCAGCAAAGCAGCCCATTGCAGAGCCCATGGGGTTGTACTCCACTCGATCTCAGGCATCAAGACTGTGTCGGGCCTGGGGTAAGTAGGTCACTCTTTGGTGCAGTTTTGCCCAAAATAACAGCAATAAAGTAATCAATTTTTGCCTTCCTCTGGGTCATCTTGCAGGATAACAAGCTGAACTGGATGGACAGATGTATTTTTTCAGCCTTATAAACTATGTTACTATATTACTGTAGGCCTTCAGTGGCAACAAGGTACAAAAGAAACATCCTGTTCGTGACACCAATTTGCAACGCGCTGCCCCCCAGGGCCAATCATGTCCCAGGTTTATAGGAATTGCTGAGTGGTGTGGTCCGGCCTTAATAGTCTGTGTGTGTGTGTCACGGTACTCCTACCTGGATACCGTTGCTCCCCAGGGTTAGGCTCCGAAGCAAAAGGAGAGACAAATGGTGTAGGTGGAAAATAAGTCAAGTCCAGAGTTTATAAAGTTCAACAGCTTTACTTGATTCAACTTGCATCCATACAAGAAGTTCCAACAGGTTTTGGGATAACTGGTAGGCAACCTCAAATATTCTACTTTCTCCTTCTCTACTGTGCTAAACTTGGCTTTAGTCTGGTAGGTGGACTCTGCAGCGATTCTGGTATCTATGGAGTGGGGTGCCTTTGGCTGTTGACCCCCTTGTAATATTCTGTCTCCTAATCTGTAAGGAGTCGTGATGCTCTTTGAGCTCCTTCACTCTGGAGAGACTCCTGCTGCAGGAGGGGGGCCTTCCAATCTTTACTTGTCTGCTTCCAACACTACAATGAACTAAAAATGACTAAACACTTCCTGCAGCTACTCCCTTGGAAGGAAGCAGGACTAGCCCGCTTCTTCCCAAGAGGGGGGAGAATGGAATGGTAAGTTCCATTCTATCTAACGATCTCTCTGCCATATCAGCTGCCACCTGCTGGTGAACCAGGCACATTACATGTAATACAAGAAATAGCAGTTACATAGCACCATTATGAATGCACAGTGTAAAAGGCCCTGGAATAAATACACAGATGACATTATTGGTAAGTTATCAAAGACATTACAGGGTGTAGGAATGGTAACACCACTCTGGGGTATTACATTTCTTTCTGTCTTCACTGCAGTATCTTCACAATAAATGGCAATATGTCATTACTTTATGAGATGGGAATACCCCTTTAAGAATTCCATACTGCCAAGCTCTTCTTCCATGCAATATACTAATGCGAGGTTTAAAGGGATATCCTCATGTAATGATCTCCTGGGGCGCTGTAGGGAGAGTAGTATTTCTTTACATTAAATGTATGAGATACGATCTGTTACAGGGAATTGGGGTCCATGGGTTCACCATAAAGGTACAGTGATTTAGGGATTCATTACAAATATTGTATAAAGTTGACAGACAGTTATATCTCGATATTATCAGAACATTTGATTTCCTAATCTGAAAAATGTCTACACAGAGGAAGAGTTACCATTATCCTCGATATTATCCTTGTGTAATGTTTCTTTCACCTTTAGAACATGGACCCCGGGTCTCCCAATTAATAATGCCGGTGAAGAGTTCACCCCATATTGGACTGAGCTGCACTATCCAGTAATGTTTTGAGAGCTTGACGCCAGGAGAGATCAGTGTTCTTACTAATTCAACCAGACAAGTTTAATTATTTCTTAACTATGCTGGGAAAAGGCTAATTATTTTCACATATAGTTGAGATAGATGAGGAGGTGGGGATTTCTTAGTCATGTTTGGTCCACTTTTAATAAATGTTGCCTTGAAAATATTTTAGAATTTAAATGGATTTTCCACCCTCTGTTGACTTTAACAAACCGTTCCTTACATGCAGAATTTACTGGAAATATTTATTTATATTTGCTATTGCATCTTAGTCCGTTATATTGTCCAAGTAGAAGTGAGTATTTTCATGGCTGGGTGGATTGCTCAAAACTACAATGCTTCTTGTGAACAGTAATGTTAAAGAGGACCTTTCATCACTTTTTGAAATACAAACTAAAGGATCTACCTTATAGGGCGGCCCCCACTGATGCCCTCTCTTGTTTTTTTTTTTCAAAAGAGCCCCCTGTTCGTCCACAGGACCCCCGTTGTATGTGGCGCGGATTATGCTAATTATTAGTATCGGAACAGGGAGGAGGAGACTCCCTGTTCCTCAGTGGGCGTTTCCTTCTCCCTGGCTTTGAGCGCGATCCAATCAGAGCGGACCGCTCACAGCCGGGGAGAAGGAGCTCAAGTTCTCGCGAGATTCCCGCTCCAGAAGCACGCGAGAACTTGAGCTCCTTCTCCCCGGCTGTGAGTGGTCCGCTCTGATTGGATCGCGCTCAAAGCCAGGGAGAAGGAAACGCCCACTGAGGAACAGGGAGTCTCCTTCTCCCTGTTCCGATACTAATAATTAGAATAATCCGCGCCACATACAACGGGGGTCCTGTGGACGAACGGGGGGCTCTTTTGGAAAAAAAAAACAAGAGAGGGCATCAGTGGGGGCCGCCCTATAAGGTAGATCCTTTAGTTTGTATTTCAAAAAGTGATGAAAGGTCCTCTTTAAATATTTTGTAAAGGTGGCAACATGGCGCAAAGCTTGAACATGACTTAGGGTGGAATAGTGACCCTTTTAATGTTTATATTAATTCTGTCCATGTCGGCAGCGCCCAGGGGAGGATAGACCATAGACCTTACAGGGAAATTTCCAGTGGGCCAATGCCCAGGGACCGCCTGGGTTCTCCTCATAGTCGGCCAGTGGAAGTTTTTGGGGATGTATTTTGTGCTGCTAGCAGTATTTTGTAATGGACTGTGGTATTTGGCTCTGTTGGGGTGGTATAATGTGCCACAATATGATATTGCTGGCCCCACCTTCCATCAATTTCAACCTGACTACAAAACAGGACCACTTTTAGTATTTTTTCCGGGCCTAGTTAAGTTCTCAGTCCTAACTGGCAGCCAGAGGTCTTCAAGCAGCCTGCATGCGCTGGCCATGTGGCCCTGGACTCAACATTTTGACACAATTGATAAACGTTAAATATTTAGTCAAAGTGGCAACCTGGTGCAAAGGTTGAACATTCCATGCGTAAAAGTGGCCTGAGGGTACAATAGTTCCCCTCCCAATGTTTTTGCTCCTTATATTCCTGTTTACAGTGCCTAACTAGCAGTCTGAGGTCCTCATGCAGCCCGCATGTGCCTGCTTGGTGGCCCTGGACCCAGCATTCTGGTAGACACAATTGATAAGTGATGTTAAATATTTATTTGAAGATTCCATTGGTAAAAGTTGACTGAGGGCGCAACAGTACACCTCCCAATACTTATACTCATTCTGTCCATGATTCAGCCAGTATGTGCCTGCCATTTGGCCCTGGACCCAACATTGTGGTAGAGACAGTGGCATAGATGAGTGGCAGGGTGGCTCACAGTCTTACGGGGGCCCTTTGGTTGACATTATAGGTGCACTGGCACCACTCATAATGGCACTATTGCTAAATCCTATGGGGACACTAAAGAGTCTCTATCTGAAGGTATGGTGGCTAGTAGTGTTATGGGGCACTTTGGTTGATATTGTGAATGAGAGTGCTATGGTTTTCACTCATGATAGTATTATGGCTCCCTATGGAGATACGATAGCTCCCTTGGACACACATTCATCTATAGACCATATGCATATACAGTATACAGGGCTTGTCCTAAGTATATATAGTGAGTGCACACATATACTCCCTATAATCACATATGGCTAATGTACCCACTAAAACACACCTTGTTTCACCCCACATAGGGGGTCCAAATCAATAGTGGTACAGCCGAGAACCCCTATATCACTATACTAAAATAAATACCCAGAATTCCGTGGGTGGCCAAACCCTTGGTATATAAATAGTAGGCAGTGCTATAGCTATAGGGGCTGCAAAAATAGACTTGGTCTCTAGGAGGCCGTCCATTGACATGGACATAAGGTAGGTTGGAGCCCTACTAGAGATTTTGCATTGGGGCCCCAGGAGCCATACTTTAAGCCCTTATGTAGTCTTTGAAGTTGTCGAATATACAGTGAGATTTTTAATAAGTTGAATGTTGTGTACGACTAGAAAAAAAAAATGGAAATAGAAAACAAGCAATTATCCAGAAGAGTAGTTACTGTCTGCTGAAGAGGAATCAAGAAAGGGAGCCCGCGCTGATCTCTTATAATCAATGAACAAGCTTATTATTCCAAATGTTATTGCCTTAATTAATTATCGTTCACAAGTGTGTTTGTGCTCACTCATTCAGCGCCGGCTAAATCTATGTAGAATCAAATCTTTCTGCTGTGAATTGTGCCATTAGCATTGTCTTTTCCTAGCTCTTCTATGGACATTATGCCTTAAAGGGGTGGTCTGGTGCAGAAACTCAGGAGTGGACTGGGAACGTACAGCGGCCCTGAAAAAAACACTAAAAGTGGCCCCATGTTGTAGACAGGTCCAGATTGACAGAAGGCGGGACAACACAAGTAGGCGGGGACAACAGAAGTGGAGGGGGGTGGCAACACAATACTGCCCCAGCACAAAATACTGCCACCCCTGCTGTATTCAACTTCATTACCATCATGAGGACAGCGATATAACCGAATTCAGGAGGGCACCTCGTCAGTTGCATAAGAACCTGATGCTCCTAGCATTGGAGGGAATCAGATCCTTATTTACTCAGCTGGGGGAATGAGGAGGGATTGGGTGGTCCCCTGAGCACTGGGCCACCTGGGAAAGGTCTATGGTCAGTATGCCCATGTGCAGAAACCCATTGTGTTAATGGAGGAAACACCCCCATTCAGGAAGAGTGGCTACAAAGAGGGTCCCTTGTAGACATTAGATTAATGCTAGCCAAACCCAGGAGGACTGGCTGACCACGTGGAGGTGGCCCAACTTTCCTTAAAGCGGTTATCCCATGATTAATGTAAAAAATGAAAAGTAGGCATCATGTAGTATATGACAAACTCCTTCTAACAAACGTTGAACCAGCCCTGTACCTCACATGGATCTAGAGCTCTCCCCATTCATTGCTCTGCTAGATTTATATTAAGCTGACAGCTTGAGTGGAGTGTCTTTTCCATTGCAGCTAAGGGGGCGTGTCCATGCTCCACCTATCATAGCTCAGGAGGTATGTCTGAGCCTATCACAGCTCAGGAGGCAGTTGAAGGATGAAACTGAGCATGTGCGGCCTTCTCAGTGAGCAGGACAGAGAAATATGAAAAAACAAACAGCAGGTGGCGCTAAACAGATACATTTTATTGAATAGCGCAGTTGCTATGCTCAATTTTTAATTACATGCAGTTACAAAAGTATTCGGATCCAGGTACTGGTTTGAAAACTGTAGAATATTTTTCGAGGGAAAAAAACCCTTTAATTTCAAACAGTGGTAAAAAGGATTGGTCTGTTGGATTTCAACATGCCTGACCTTTTTGTTCTCAAGAAGATAACCCACTGCCAGAGGTGTCTGACCTCAGCTCACTCCCCCCTCTTCATTCAGAACACATGCATGGTCGGTGGAGCTGAGTAGGCTTGTGTATGGAAAGTGACAGTGACGGAACCGCTGCAAGCTGCAGTTTTGTGTCCGGTCACATAACAGAATGCTGCCTGAACTGAAGACATCCTGATGCATCCTGACCATCTCTTTCCATTCAGAATGCATGAGGACTAAACGGAAACATTTTTTTCTTATTTTTTTTTCTTATATTTATTATACGGCTGGATTCTACATTGTGCTGGATTTTGTAGGCCAACAGCTTAGGAAAGGCAAGTCTGGTAGAGTAGGACCCATCTGTTGGAAGCCACCTTGCCACTTGTAGATGGGCCCGACACAATTATGATCAAAAATATGAGCAAACGGGTTCTAGTTTTCAAACATAATCACCGCTCACCTGCTTCTCAGGAAGGAAGGCGATCGTGCATTGGTATTGTCAGATTGACGACAGACCAGACAACCAAAGAGAGGATCCAAGTATAACTTTAACTTTAAGAACAATGAGCTCACAGCAATACACATGGGGAGACGGCACCCCGGTACTATGTTGACACATTTCGGACAGTCTACATGTCCATTTGTAACTTCATCGTTCAAGATGGTCTTTGGTAGATTCTAATTTTATATATATCAGTACAGCAGTAATGCAGTTCAGATTTTTCCACATTTCCAGTGTCCGTGCTTTGCATGTAGTGTTTGTTTGCTTTCACATTGTTATTAATGTCCCCTGCGCCTATGATCCACTATCTGGGACGTTATGTAATAGCCATAACCTAAGGTTGTACCGATCTAGGTGATGTGCGATTAAAGTGACATCCATGTGTGTTGGGTAGAAGAGGATAATGCTGCCACCTGCTGGACAAAAACTGGCGGCGCGGTTGCATAGTTCGATATCTAACTTTTGAACATCCAACATTTGCATTTTATTATTGTTTAGAAATGAACAAATCAGCGACACATTTTTTTAATAATATATATTTTATATAGGACACATTTTCAATGCCCAAAAAACCTTCCAGTGGCGATGCTGAAAACATATATTAAGTGAATATTGGGATTAGTTGTTGTTCTAGAAGTCAAACATATTTTTTATTATATGACATATACATATAGACGACCCATTTATTTGTGGGTTTCGCCATTCGCCATAACCATATTCATTGCTAGCACAGGTCCTTATGTAATGCTGGGCCCCAGGCATATTTTTATAGAGACCAATTAGTACATGTGGATTATAACAGTGGTGCCTTCCTAATGTGACAGAGGGGGCGCTCCCAAGTACCAGGGCTTGGGTGCCACTTCTACTTCTGCACCCCCTATAACTATGCCGGATGCCCCTAATTTTCTGCATAACAGTCTTAGCACCAGGTCATCTTGCCAGTTTAACAGAATAGAGTTCCTGGAATAAAGACAACTCTTTCCAGATTGGAACAAGTTCTGACCCTGAGACATAAGTGCAGCGGGCCGCCTCCTGAGGTTAATCAGGTACCAGGTTTTTAGGAAGTCCAAGTGGTGATGCGGCCTTAATAGTTTAGTATGTATCACGGTGCACCTACCTGGATACTGTTGGTCCCCAGGGTTAGGCTCCATAGCAATAAAGGGTGGAGTTAATAGTTGGTGAAGATTAAGTTGTGTCCAGGCTTTATAAAGTTCAACAGCTTTTCTTGAATAAACTTGCTTCCAGAAAATATTTGTTCTTTCTCTTGGTTCCAGCAGGTTTTGTGGTAAACTGGCAAATTTGGAAACCCTTGCTTTCTCTTTCTCTGCTGTGCGAATCTCTGGTTTCGGTCTGGACTTTCTGACCCCATGCAATACTCTGTCTATAATCTGTAAGGAGTCAGGGTGCTCAATGAGCTGCTTCCCTTGGAAGACTCCAGCTGCAGGAGGGGGGCCATTCTTCTCACTGCGCCATGTCATGTCTGTTTCCAACTCCACTGTAGACTGACTACAGCTTCCTGCAACCTCTCCCTTAGAAGGAAGCAGGACTAGCCCACTTCTGTCCAACGGGGTGGGGGGTAGGGGGGCGGAGAATGGAATGGTAAGTTCCATTCTATCTAAAGATTTGTCTCTGCCAGATACACTGCCACCTGCTGGTGAACCAGACACAGTAACTTAATGGAATGGTAGTGCCTGCTCTGGGGTACTACACAAGGCTGGAAGATTTCAGTTCTGCCTGCAGAATTGTGAATACAGCTCTGGACTACAATACAGTGTAAGATTTTCAAAGGGATGCAAGTTTACATATAGAATACATTCTATCTCTAAGGATTTCCAGAAAGAGAAATAGGCAAGAGATGGCTTTAAGATTTTTTAGCAACTTGACAGAATTGCGATTAGGGGAGTCCTGAACTTTAGCAAATTTTGTCATTTTTATAGCGGCGGCCCACTCATTCTGTTGCAGTTTTGTCGCTGATTTCACCCATGCTACATTGAAATCTGCAGCAAAATCCATTCATAGTACATGTAGATTTTGCTGGGGATTCTCAGTGGATTTAGAACAAGATCCACTGCAGAAATATTCTGCAGCACCTGAACATATATAGAACTTCCTAAAGAGGTACTCCAAGATTTTTTGTAAAAATTGCAGGGAGCCAGGAGGCTGTGTAAATTTAAAAAGAAAAATTTTACTCACCTTGAAAATATAACACCAGTCCCAAGCTGCTGTTCCAGTCCTCGACACTCCCATCCACGTCAGGCCTGTAGTGATGATGTCATATTCGTTGCTCCCATAACCACTGAAGCCATTCACTGGCCTCAGCAGTCACATGTGCACAATTGAAACTTCACCGCTGCTGAGAATAAGGTATGGTATCTTACCAAGCAGGAATCAGAAGGTGCTTGGGACCGGTTGGAAATTTTAAAGGTGCATCTTTTTTTATACAGTCCTCTGCTCTCTAATTTTTTTTTATATTTTTAAAAATAATCCTTTATGAAGGTCGCTGTAATTTCGTAATGTATTTCTTTTCCCTTTATTGCGCCTATCTGTCTTGCGGGGCAGTGGTCACATGACCATGTCCATGCAGCTCTTTCTCATTTCCTGTGATGTTATGTCCGTGGGCGGGGCACTGATAGGGGAGTGTCTATGGAACTAGCTGGGTGGGAGGAGCTTTAAACTAGCTGGGGATTGTTAGGGGCAGTGATAGGGGATTGTCTATTGAACTAGATTTGTGGGAGGAGCTATAAACTAGCCAGGCGTTGTTAGGGGCGGTGCTGGAGCTGTGACAGAGGAAGAAGAAGTGCATCATGGGTTTGGTTGGAAGCAGCAACAGGAAGTGCTACATGCAGGATGGAAACAAACCAGGTCACGAGAGTCCAAATTGAAAAATAGTATGGCAGGTATATGTGAGGTAGGTGGTTTTTGGGTTAAAAACAAGAGTAATCCTGGAAGACCCTTTAACACAGACCCCAAAATTAGTTCAGACCCCCTTGGAATTGAACTAGTTTTAAGCCCCTCATTCTTGGTGGTCCAAGGTTTATCAGTTCCTTATAAAACATTAGGGAGAAATGGACCAGGTCCTTGGTGGTCCAAGGTCTATTGGTTCCACAGAAAACCACAGGGCCAGGTGGACCAGGTCCTTGGTGGTCTTAGGTCTATCGGCTCCTCATAAAACATCAGGGCCAGATGGACCAGGTGCATGCTGAGAGGACGTTGGCAGGAGAAGGAAGGGGTTGGTTTTTGGCTTGTGGTGGGTACTCGGAGTAGCTGTATGGTCTGGGAAGATGTTGCCTGCATCACACCGTGCACCGCCAATGCGGGCTGAGGTCATGCATGTGGATGGAGACCCTTCTGATACTGGAGATGTCCCCTGTACAGTCGCAGTCGTCACGTCTCTCGAGAATTTGTCTTATTCTTGGTTTATGGAGGGAATGCTCTGTAATAGGTATTTTCTTGAGTATGCGACCGCACGAGAGCCCGGCACAAGAGCGTTTTATCAGTCATTTATTCCAGTAAATACAAACACAAGGAAATAGTTTCCTTCTTCTAATGCCTCATATGTCTGCGAGGGAGCGGTCATAAAAAGTCACATGAAAAGCCGCTCTCCTTATAAACGGCGTATATTTCCTTGAGAGAGGCATTATATTAAGAGAATGTTTTGTTGACTATGTTCCTTGAGAGGTTATTGCTTGGTAAAGCCGGGGAAATAGGTATTTTTCATGCTAATTTGTCCACGGGGACAGGAGATGCTCCATAATAAGCCAAAATGGGGACGCTTTCTCAAGGAGCGAGATTGGAGGGGGTCATCAAAATGTTAGGCGTAATTAATAAAACATGCGTTATATTGGTGTCCATAAATTCTCTTCTTCATTCTGAAATTATTGGTTGATGATCTAACCGTCTCGTAATGTATATTATATTAGAAAGGTGGACGCTCCAGCTGCAGAACGGTCATACCCTCGCTGGGGATCCAATCGGAATCTATAGACAATAATGGAGACTGTTCCCTGATTCAATAATAATATATCCTGGTATGTAGGATTTTGTGCCAGCAGGTGCAAATTAAAAAATATCTGCCTGCAGGTATACTGTCTGATAGGGTTGATCCTGCTGATTAAAATGATACCTGTATGACAAAAATCCAATTTATCGTTCATGAGCTATCTTAGAATAAATACATATGCTATTTAGGGCTTTAGTGAACCTGAACAAAAATTCACTGTGCATGCGCCAATTTCGCATGCATGGGTTTACAGTTGCTGTAGGGTACTTTAAGTTGGTCTTCTACCCCAATGCGTATCTATAGTACCCCAGAAAAGGGTCACTGCAAAGAGTTAATTGATGTAATGTTATATTGCTAAGAGAAATGTTCTGATTTATTGTATTTGTGTCTAATAGCACTGAATGGACAGTTTATGGTTAACCACTGTGGCTTATCCTCTTAGGTTGCCAGGAGATGGACTTGGGTCTGCCCCCTGGTTAGTCAGGGCTAGGGATGAGCGAATCGACTTTGGATGGTACATTCTATTCTGCATTTTCGTAAAGAGAGACTTACCGTATTTTTTGCTTTATAAGATGCACTTTTTTCCCCCAAAAGTAGGGGGGAAATAGTTGTGAGTCTTATAAAGCAAATACTAGTGAGCACTTTCATTATGGAAGCGCTCACTAGTATGCATTAAGTGCCGAGAAGCACTTCCAATACTCACCCTCCTTCGCCACGGCTCCGCTCCGGGTCTAACGCTCAATTGTCTTCTCCTGCCGGCGCAGCACTGTCCTGACCCCGTACAGCATCCGGATGTAGTGTGCACACTATGACCTGACACTGCACGTAGTCAGTTGACAGTAAAGCGCCAGCACGCGAAGACAGAGGAGCACCGGACCCGGAGTGGAGCCGTGGTGCAGGAGAGGTAAGAAAAGTTTTTTATTTTAGTCTTATGTAGGCTGATCTGAGGTCTGATGGGGGTCTGAAAGAGCTGATCTGAGGTCTGATGGGGGCCGAGTTGGCTGATCTGAGGTCTGACATGGAGGGCTGATATGGGGGTCTGATGTGATGTCCTGATATTTATGGGGGATCTGATATGATCTGATATTCCTACTGTAAAATCTGGGGTGCGTCTTATTATCAGGTGTGTCTTATAAAGTGAAAAATACAGTATTCACACCAACTGGCTACTGACACCACCATTCGCCGGCCATTACACCTGCTCTCCTGCATTGTACCAAACACCTAACATCAAGGGCACCCCCCAAATACCACTGGTTTCTGTTATGCAGCACGGAAACAAAGTCCTGTCAACAGGGCTTTTTTTTCCATCCTGCATAACAGAAACCAGACTGACCTGTTAGGTTTGCCCATAGACTCATAAAGGCTTCCATTTCGATTTCCGTCTTTTTCCATTATAACCATGTTATAACAGAAAGCAATAACAGAATTGAAAGCTGATGTGAACCTGGCCTTAGTAGTTTATAGGCACAGAAAATCGTATCCTTACAATAGCGCAGTTCTATAGTGTTGAGGTAAATGTGCTGCCTGCCACACAGAAGGTTGGGGTTCTGTTCCCCATCAGAGAGCTCTGAAATAATTTATTAAGTAAATGTCCCAACCTACATTGAACCGAAGCTTCATTATTATTCATCGCACTGAAATGAAAGCTGATGACGTCAGGCCTCCCAGTAACCCAGTGCGGTCCTGTTAGAAGTCCTATCTCCAGAGGAACTGCATTGTCTCCAAGCTTAAGGATGGGCCATTGCTATAAGGGAAGCTAGGCCTGTCCTGGCTGACCAACGTGAACCGCTATAATGGCAGAGTTAGGCCTCTTTCACAGGGTCAGTATTTGTAAGCCAAAACTAGGAGTGAAACCTAAAGAGATAACATATAATGGGAATATTTGCAACTCTTCTGTGTTTTGGACCCACTCCTGGTTTTGGCTTACAAATACTGATCAAATCCTGACCGTATGAAAGAGGCCTTAGGGTGATGTCTTATGGGCAATACAACCTTCTACTTTTAATCATATTTTATGATGGTTTTATATTCTTTATATAGTTTTATATATCCTTCCATAAAGCTGATATTTCCATAACTGTTTGTGTGCTATAGCGATATCAGACGTCATAACCTACAGTAGGATATTCTGATTGAAAATAAATTTATTATTTATAGACTAGAACAGGGATGCTCATCCTGAGAGTTGAAAAACTACAACTCCCAGTATACCCTAATGGCTGTAGGCTGTCCGGACATGCTGGGAGTTGTAGTTTTACAACAGCTGGAGGGCCGCAGGTTGGGCATCCCTGGACTACAACCTTAAAGTGGACCTCTCACCTCAGCTAAAACATCTATCTTACTATATACTTTCATTACCCATGTAATAATTTTGGAGCAGCTTTGAAGAATGTTCTATAGCAGGGATCAGCAACCTTCGGCACTCCAGCTGTGGTAGAACTACAACTCTCAGCATGCTCCATTAGCTTTTATAGAAGTCCTGAGAACAACCAAGCAAGCATGCATGCTTGGAGTTGTAGTTCCACCACAGCTGGAGTGCCGAAGGTTGCTGATCCCCGCTATAGAACATTCTTCAAAGCTGCCTCCAAAAGTGCTGGAGGTTGCTGATCTAAATGCTGTATGTGACCAGTGCACTCTAAGGAGGACCTCCGAGCTTATCTCTGTTCTTTGCACGTTCTGTAGGTCCTTCTGCTCATCTCAGCAAAATAAATGAAGCAGTCATCATCATCAAATTTCATAGAAATATTTTTCTACATCTTGATACACAATGTTCTCAAGAAGATGGCAAATGGTCAAGTATTAAGACAACATTGCTCAATCTCCATATTGCTTACAGATGAGCAGAAGGTATGGAGATGTGGTTGTAGAATCTGAACCAGATGACACCTTACACATAGACCACATATGCTTTATATTATAATAAACTGAACGGAAACTCCATAGAAGGCGTTCAATAAACCTTGAGGAAACACAAGGGGTCCATTCAAGAAGAACACTGCAAAGCCATTTTTCTTGGGATGGTTCCTCTTCCAGTAACGGAGGGCACCATAGCAAAAATCCCCCCAAAAATTGCACATCTCGCCCATCCTGAAACAAGAAGAATGGGGAGGTTGGCATTAACCAGCACCCCATATGGCAGTATTAAAGCTGCATTTTATGTCTGCAGCACCCTGACCATAACCTTACCCTGCTTCATGGTTCTACAGAACGAACCTTAGATCACCATAGACCCAATTCAGTCCAGAAGAAATGAGGAGGTCCAGGCTTCTTACAATCATAGGTTTACTACCACACCCCAGCTACACCAAGTAAGGGGGTAGGTGCCGATGCAAGCTAGAACCACCCTTTCAATCCTTCCTTGCGGAGATGTGCAGTGAGACCCTTGGATTCAGAGTACATCCACCACTGACCAGAGAGAGAGAGAAGAAATCTCCATAAACAAGATGGAGCACAATTGCAGATCGCTCCCATACCTTATCTTGATTGTGTTCTGTATTATATTTCAGAGGTGCATTCAAATTTCAGTGGAAACAGTCAGCAAGCTTGATGTCAGGCATACCTCTAGCAGGAAGACAGAACTCTTAGAAGGCAGAGATGGTTTAAAATCACAAGCAATCTCTGTGCAGAGATTGAGAGTGACTATTCAGTCAGTTCTGAAGCCTGCAGAATTGTGAATTGTGATGCAGGATCAGCACAATATCAGCAATGAAATGTAATAACAGTTATGGGTTATGCATGCCTCATGACCATGTTGACGGTTTCCACCAAAACGACCTGTGCTGTTGCGTAATACAATGAATACGGTGTTATTATAGTTACACTGCAAGGATTTGTAAATCTGCTATATGTAACGCCAAAACCCTTAGAGAAGCATATGTCAAGTGTAAAGTTATTTTTGACTAAAAGCAGGTAAATCACAGGATTATTTTATTACCTTCCCTCTCGTTCATTAGCATAAAATATGGCACCTTTTGTTCAGTCTCCAGCAACTCCAGCAGTTACTGCGCTGCTGGGGAATAATTCATCTGCTGCCATACCCAATAGTGACCACAAGGTGGCAGCAATAGTGTTATAATGCACAACAATGAGCACAGATATACTGCAGAGAACCTTATGAGGGATGTTCCATCTCAAACCTTTATGGCTCCCCCACAGGATATTCTATAATGTCTGATAGATGCGGGTGTAGAACTGGACCCATCCTGTGACCAGAGGTGGTCGGAACTATGGAAACAGCCAGGTGGGCTGTGATAAGGTCCCATACAAGTAAATGGCGGTTACCGAAACTCTATAGCACAGCAAGCAAAGCTGTTTGTGTAAAGTTTGGTTATTGAGACTTTACATATTTCAGCAGTCTGTGGCAGTATATGATTCTGTGACTTTTGCACCGTATGGCAGTATTCATTGAGTACTGTATGGCTGTTATTTAGTTACTGTATGCTGTCTAGTTGTATTCTTTGTGCACTGTATGGCTGTATTTTTAGGTACTGTATAGTGGCATTCTTTGCACACTGTTTGGTGGTATTCATTGGGTACTGTATTCATTGGTGGTTATATTAATTATGTATTTTTAGTCCCATTTTTTGTGAATTCTATAGCTGTACTATTTAGGTACTGTATAGAGGTATTCTTTGTGCACCATATGGCGGTATCCATTAGGTACTGTATGGCTATATTTTCTAGGTATTGTATAGTGGTATTTTTGTGCACCATATGGTGGTATTCATTAGGTACTGTATGGAGGAATTTATTTGGTGCTGTATGGCTATATTATTTAGGTACTGTCTGGCTGTATTCTTTGTGCACTGTATGGCGGCATTCATTAGGTACCGTATGGCTGTATTAAAGTTACTGTATAGTGGTATTCTTTGTGCACTGTATTGCAGCATTCATTAGGTACTGTCTGGCCGTATTATTAAGTACTATATAGTGTATTCTTTGCGCACTGTATGGTGGCCATTCATTAGGTAGTGTATGGCTGTATTATTTAGGTATGGTATGGCAGATTTCATTAGGTACTGTTAGTGGTATTCTTTGTGCACTGTGTGGCGGCGTTCATTTGGTACTGTATGGCTATTTTTTCTAGATACTGTATAGTGTTATTCTTTGTGCACTTTATGCCTGGTATTCATAAGGTACTGTAATGGCTGTATTTTTCAGTACTGTATAGTGGCATTATTTGTGTAATGTATCGCGGCATTCCATTAAGTACTGTATAGTTATATTAAGTACTGTATAGTGGTATTCACTGTGCACTGTATGGAGGCATTCATTAGGTATTGTCTGGCTGTATATTTAAGTACTGTATAGTGGTATTCACTGTGCACTGTATGGTGGCATTCATTAGGTATTGTCTGGCTGTATTATTTAAGTACTGTATAGTGGTATTCTTTGTGCACTGTATGGTGGCATTCATTAGGTATTGTCCTGGCTGTATTATTTAAGTACTGTATAGTGGTATTCACTGTGCAACTGTATGGAGGCATTCATTAGGTATTGTCTGGCTGTATTATTTAAGTACTGGTATAGTGGTATTCACTGTATGGAGGCATTCATTAGGTACTGTCTGGCTGTATTATTTAAGTACTGTATAGTGGTATTCACGTGCACTGTATGGTGGCATTCATTAGGTACTGTATACATACGAGACGATCAACGACAAACAAGCATTTTTTTCCTTTGACGTTCGGTCGCTGGTTACACGAAGAAAAGATCAGGAAGGAGCGACCATTGCCTCGTGCCCTTCACATGGCATCTGGTAGACAGAGGGCCCCATGCCCACAGGAGCATCACCATTCACACAATAAAAATTATAATAAAAGACACACATGACCCGCCTATAATAATAAACCATATATTTATTCAGGACATCTCCGAACTTACAAAACGGAGACAGCTTTTAAATAAAAGAGCAAAATGCACAGAAAAAAAAAAAACAAAAAAAAAAAGACAAAGAAAACAACAAGTCACCACAGGGCTGGACCGAGCACGGCCCAGAACGTGCTCAAGGAATTTTCGCAGTCCTCTGTGTAACTTCCCTGGCGTGCTAGGCCGGGCCCAGGACAATAGAAGACTTTGAATCTCGCTCAGCAGGGACTTGGCTCTTCACAGATAGGTGAGGGGGTGGAGGACACGGCTCGTGTTCTGTGGAGTATTCCTCGTCACCCGTGTACAGCCCTGATCCGTGAGAACTTCCTGGACCTGTGCTGGCGGGGTCACTTCCTTCAGCCCTTGCACACGACGGAAGGTGACTGGCAGATCCAGCCAGCTCACAGTATCGGCCAGGCCTCATGTAAACAGCAGGAGGACGCAAGACGGGAAATTCTCAGATACTGCATGACTCACTCAAGGAAGCCAGCGCTAGTATAACCCGATACCTCCACCTGCAGACCGAGCTCAGAATTCCCAGAGGCGTTCCTGCAGTTATACAATCGCTGTGGCGGTGAAGCGACGGGTTAACGACTGCAATAGATTCACTCGCGATTGTCCTACGACCAGAGGTAAAGTCCAGGGATGAGTTCAGTTTATGAATGTGAATCCAGTGTTTCCACAAGACGTCACGTGCAAGATACTGCGGCTTACTGCAAAAGTGGCCTCCTGCCGCCGTTCAAAGCGGTCTTAAGTTTTGTTCTTATCTTTCGGCTTTAACCAGCCTGAAAAGCTGAATCGAGATCTCCCTCTTCAGGTTCGGCTCTGGACTGGGCTGCTTCTGTTGGGAATCTGAAACAGGCAGATTACATTTAATGGGAAAATACTGGATTAACTAGGTTTTCCTAGATTTTTTAAATCAATGTAGATAGGCAATCAGTTTCTGATCGGTGGGGGTGTGACACCCAGGACCCCTGCTGTTCAGCAGCTCCTGTGAGCATCGCGGCCTTCTCCGTGCTCACCAAGCACAGCGCCGCCCATTGTATAGTGGCTGTGCTTGGTATTGCAGCTCGGCCCCATTCACTTCAATGAGGCTCAGCTGCTCCTAGGCCACGTGACTAATGAACATGACCTCACTGGTGTAGGAAAACCTGAGAGAAGGCGTCAGCACTACTGCAAGCACCAGTGTCTTCTCAAACAACTGATCAGTGGGTGTCCCGGGTGTGAAAAAGGGAATGTTCGGGACTTAAAGGGGTATTCCCATCTCACAAATGTAGTTTGTATAGTTAGATATAGCCATACCAATATTATTACTAATAGAATGTATTTATATAAAATGTACCGTTTAGAAGATTTTCCTATTTGTATATCCATTGTCCCACACACATCAGTCAGGCCGTTGCCCCTGGTTACGGTTACCCATGGCCATGTAGTAGCGGTGGCCGGCTTGCTCTTGTTCAAACCCGCTCTGAGGTAACTGCTGTATTGTGAACGCACATTACATGAACATGCGGAGACAAATCTTAGGGTACTTTCACATCAGCATTTTGGACACTACCACAATGGTCAGGATCCATCCAAAACGCAGACTTTATAACGGATCCTGCTCCATAGAGATGAATTGATCTTAGAACAGGATCCGTTTCTCTGCGTTTTGGAAGCGCAGACAAAATTCTACAACCTAAGATGTGTCCTCCGCATGCTCATTGTAATGTGTGTTCACAATACAGCAGTTACCTCAAGAGCGGGTCTGAACAAGAGCAAGCCGGCCACCACTACTACATGGCCATGGTAACCGTAACTAGGGGCAACGGCCTGACTGATGTGTGTGGGAAAATGGATATACAAATAGGAAAATCTTCTAAACGGTACATTTTATATAAATACATTCTATTTGTAATAATATTGGTATGGCTATATCTAACTGTACAAACTAACATTTGTGAGATGGGAATACCCTTTAAGTACTGATGACCAATTCTCAGATCGTCAATATCTGATCCGTGGGGGTCCGACTCCCGGCATCCTGATTGATCAATTTTTGGAAGTGACCACGGCAGTCAGGTGAGCGCGGCAACCTCTTTCTCAGCCTGTGAAGTCACACCCGTGGGTTCACATGTCCTTTCTGCAGCTCAGACCCATTCAAGTTAATGGGACTGAGCTGCAATACTACACACAGCCACTATACAAACGTACAGAAATCCCGCAGCAATGGTCCAACAGATGATAGGTAGGGGGCTGCCAGAGAGTTAACCCCCCCTTCCCCCAACACCAGTCCGATACTGAATGATCAGTATTTAAGTCCCGGACAACATCTTTAAATGGGTTGTATGAGAAATAGCGCCACTCTTATCCGGTGGCCGCGTCTGGTCCTGCAGCTCAGCCCCATTCTCTTCAATGAGATAGAGCTGCAATACCAGACACAGCCTACAGATAAGAGTGGTGCTGTTTCTGGGAGAGATAATGCACTAAACTCAAAAAGGTCTGCTTTTATCAGATATTACTTAATAATAAGAGTTAAAAGACGATGTGTCCAGAAACCCGTCCAAGGCAGATGAACTAACAGATGAAATAAGGAGCAAATCCTAATTACCTGAATGTTTTCTGATCATATTTTCCATCATTTCATCCTCTTCCTTTTCCCTGTAAGAATAAGGACAACCTATAAGTTATCTTCTTCAGGGCTGACACTGGCCAGTCACTAAAGGGTTAAGGGCTGCCATGTTTGACAGATGTCCTGGACCCCATATCTCTGGCAGCGCTCTGCAATATGATGGAAGCTAGTCTTCATGGTCTGTCTCTTCTGTGAACCTACAAGGTTAGATCCAGCGGCTTCACCATCTATAAGCCGAGCAAGCCAAGGTGACCATCATGTGTATCACCTTGTCCTTCATCACGTTATGGCCGACCAGATGCTTCATCTTCAACGGGATCAGCCGGCATGGGGTATCTGGTCTTACACATGATCGGTTCGGCCAAACGTGCATGTGTTAAATGGGAAGAGGGGAGCAAGAAGATGTCAGACATCTCTGGCGGTGGCTTATCTGCCTTGACAACCAAAGGATCGGACATGTAAAATTTAATAGGCCCAATCCTTCTCATAATATATGTCAAGGGAACATATTAGATGACATCAGGGAAGAGAAGGATTGAACGCTTTCAATGTCCGCCCAGTCCTTTAGTTCTCTGGGGATAAAAGCCACTGCTATAGGTGTCTGAAAGCACCTTTCTCCTCTCCCCCCACTGAAAACACATGCACGCTCCACAGAACCAAGCATGCATGTGCACAAGGGAGACAGCTGTCAGCCGACGGCTATTGGAGGCGTATGGGCACCTTCAGGGCGAGGTAAGTTCAAGCTCAAATATCTGAGCAGAGATTTTTTAGGTAACCTGGCTTTCCAGTTTTACGGGTCACGTTGTAGCCACACTGGTATAATGACACCGCTGGCAAATAACAGCAATGAGGAAACCGGATCATTTACAACCACATACTGGCCGTAAATCAGGACACAGACTGAGGGCAGACATATCGGCCACCTGGAAGACGTGAATGGAGCCTATGGAAACACCGACCCTACACTCCACATAGCTGCTGCCTGAATGCTCATGCGAGTGACAGCTGTTCCTCTGAAACCCCCCCTCTCCCCTTCCCTGTCCATACGCATGATCGGATCAGCCAAGCATGCGTGTGTTCTGAATAGGAGAAGATGTCAGACACTTCTGACAACAAAAGGATCGGACATGCAAAATTCAACATGCCTGATCCTTCTCAACATAAATCTGTTGAGGGACACCCTTCCCCTCCATATACATGAGATAGCTGACTAGACATGCCAAACCTAGCGGGTTCAGCTCCCCTTTAAGCTGGAGCAGGAACGTCTGCACAGGACACCGTTTGGGAACACCCCTTCTTACCGTAATCGGTCTTCATCCAGGCATTCGATAATCTCACTCCTATCATTGACTATGAGCAGATATTTCTCCAGGAGTTCCTTCTCCCTGGTCTTGTCCTTTTCAGATTTCAAATGCTCTGAAAATTAAAAAAAAATATATATATATATCATATATGTGATGATACAATCAGCTGGTCGGCTGACAACCTCAATATCTGATCAGTGGGGGGGGGTCCAACAACCAGGGCCCCCCACCGATCATCTGTTTAAAGAGGCTGTGGTGCTCTGGTGAGGGCTGCAGCCTCCTCACAGGTCAACCAAGCACAGCGCCATCCATTGTATAGTGGCTGCGCTTGGTACTGCAACCCAAACCCATTCACTTGAATGGGACTGAGCTACTAAAAATAGGCCATGTGACCAATGAACGTGACGTCATTGGCCTAGGAAGCCAAACAGCTGATCAGCAGGGGTGCCGGGAGTCGACCCCCACCGATCACATATTGATAACCAATCCTTACTCCCTGAAAACCCTTTTAAGATTAAAAAAAAAGGTGGCAAGGGTACACTTTTGGCTTGTCCATTGTAAGGGCTCATGCACACGACCATATGTATTTTGCGGAACGGAACAGCTGGCCCCTAATAGAACAGTCCTATCCTTGCCCGTAATGCAGAATATAACAGGACTTTTTTTTTTTTTTGCAAAACGGAAATACGGAAACAGAATGCACACGGATTAACTGCCGTTTTTATTGTGGACCCATTTAAATTAATGGTTCCGCATACAGTCCGCAAAAAGAAAATAAGTTCATGTGCATGAGCCGTAACGTACATAGGGTCTGTGGTCATCTCATCGCAGAATAAAGTAGTGCGTTCCCCTTTTTTTGTGTAATGGCTAAACAGGGGTGGACATACCCTATGGACAACGTGGGCAGCTGGAAGTGGCCCACTAAGTAGAGGGGCCCGCTTAAAAGTAGCTAGGAGCACTCGACTGTGCTAGGAGCACTCTACTGCATTAGGAGCTGAGCTAATGCGTTTCATGGCTCACAATGAGCGGCAGATTAGAGCAAGGGAGTATATCAAGGGGCCCTCCCACTGTCCTTACAGCGGGGCCCTCACAGGGACTTATAGATTGAATATACTGTATATAAGCGATTACGTCTTGGCATTCGTGGCAACATCTTGAGCCGTTCACAGAAGATGCAGCTGCTGGGGACGGGGAGCGGGACACATGATCTGCCGCCCATTCACCCGGCTAATCCGCTGCTCCATTCCTTTCTATGGTGTGTCTGCTCCACATATCAGGCCAATGTCAGGCCCCCGGGGGCCTGCTGCTCATCACAATAGGCACCCGTCTGACTCACACGGCCTGAGCACACCCTCGGGCCACCTGGGTGGGTGACGTGCACTTTCCTGCTCTCACCTGGCTTGTTCATGAGGTTGCGCAGCTCGGTCTCCACATCCTGCTGCTGGTTCTCCAGAGCTTGCTGCCTGGATCTGGAAGACATTGACAAAACCATTAGGAGGCTGTCTACACTGTACAAACGTTGAGCGGCAGCCAAGCTACTATCTTTCAATCAGCGCTTGTTTACAGAGGCCGGCGTCTGCCAACAAACACCCCCCCCCGGCCCGCTCCTAATTTCCACCGCCGCTCAGGATACAATGGGAAATGGTTACATTGCATTAAACCTTTCATGTGCTTCATACACGGGGAGGCAGAAGAAAATGAAACGCCGTCGATGTTTTCTCAGCAGGATTGTATAACCGGCGGCTCATGGATCACACGGTACCGGAGACGGGTAAAACCGCATCCTGTTGTGGAGTATTCTAATAAACCGCTGCACTTGGAATAAAGGGGTGCAACATAATGCTGCTTAAAGAGGACACGCCCCCTCTACTGACATGTAACTACTTACATTCCCCATGTAATAATTCTGGAGCATTTATTCTTATGACTCTATGTTGAGCCTTTCCTCTATTATTCCTGCTAGAAGTTATGAATGAATTGCTAGCAGTTTGCAAAGAAGGTCCAGCAGGGTGTTACCAGCTGGGGGTGTGCCCCATGCACAGTCTGACACTATCCAATCAGTGTTCCCAATGTCAGACTATGTAAGGGGACACCCCCAACTGGAACATTATTGAAAACTGCTAGTAATTCATTCATGACTTCTAGTAGGAATAATACAGGAATGACACAATATAGAGGCATAAGAATAGATTGTTATTACATCAGGGAGGCAAGTAGATACTAAACCAGACATGTCGGTGATAGGTCTTCTTTAAAGGGGTTATCCAACCCTATAATGACCCAACGCTGCATCACAACATACGGCAATGGGGGGAGCAGCCAATAGCAGGCCACGATGGGGACAAGCCTCCCTAGCATGGCGGAGGCCGTAGAGGGATCTGGAGCGATGAGGGTGCCGTGGAGAGGGCACGTATAATGTATACGAGGGGCCCGATAACCCCTATAAGTAGGGCTATGGCATAATACTGTGTAACCACAGTTTTATGTCTATGTAAGATTATATTTAAAAAAAAATGTATACATCTGCTGTAGTGTAAAGCAAGGTGGACAGAGCAAAGGGTTGCAATTCAGACTTCCTGAATCCGCCATTAAGCAACTGGACTAAGACTGGTTTCAGACAAGCGTATTACCAGCATCCGTATTGCGGACCAGTAGGGATTTATGATGCTGTGAGTTCAGGTCATGTCCAGGACACTCGCCTCTGAGACGTTTGTTTGAAACTGGACTAAGTACGGGGAAATGTCACGAGGATTTTTAACATATGTTGGGTCATTCGGAAACATGATCCTTGGAGGAGCACGCTGTAAAAGAAGAACTTCACCAGGTATGAAGTCCTAAAGATCTGAAGGCTGGAAACCACTTTGAGGAACAGTCACAAGAAGAAGCGTCTTAGACTTAGTGACCTCAGACTACCTGAAATCCAGACAAACCTCTAATCTTTCAGAGCCCTGAATATATATTTTCTCTGTGTATGCCGAACCTTACAGACTAAAGGAAAAGTACTTAAGACCAGATCTTAGGTCTTCCAGCGGACACCTCCGGGACAATGTCCTATAATGTGGGATAGAAGGCATGAAGACGTCATTTACAGCATCATACTCACATGTAATTGAGCTCAGATTCTTGTCTCAGCAGAAGTTGCTTCTCGTGAATGAGCTTGAACCAGTCCACCATAAGCGAGTCCTCCGATTCATCTACAGAACATGAGAGGACAGCAGTATTTCTCCATTCAGTAACATCTTAGAGGTCCCTACAGCATCAAACTGGGGTTCCTTGGTCCCACCACCAGAGATGATTCTGAGGGCCTCCATCCATCTATACAGAACATGTACAAGTCCCCTAGAACTGTATTGTAACCATTACGTACACAAGACATAGTGTGATCATGCCTTTATGTATACCCCCTGAGCAGAGATTTTAGTATTCATGAGCATGGAACCACTTCTGGTCCTCAAGAAGCTCTTGAGATAGACTAAAAGGCCGCTTCTGGGAATCTCATAGCCTAAGGATAGGCCTTCAGTATCAGATCGGTGAGGGTCCGATTCCCAGATGATTGAGGGGTCTGTTGAGCTCCTTCTTAGTTTACCAGCCATAGTGCTGAACCTGGTACTAGAGCCTAGTCCCAGTCATTGAAGCCAAGATGTCTACCACCATCCGTCTTCCGTCCTTGGTAAGGCTCATTCTTAGAGGCATTCATACCTATAATGGTCTGGTGTTTCAACATCAGAATCTACAAACCCCGAAAAGAAATTTTCCTCTGGCCCAACCAAGGCTCTTACCTCCATCACAACTACGCAGCTGTTTCTCCAACTCCACTCCTCGTTGCTCAAGGTAGTCCAGTTCTTGCTCAATGATCTCCAGCTGTCTCTGGATCTCTTTTTCTGGAATGTATTCAGGACGAATCTGCAATGGATGAGATGGACCATTCAGACCACAAACCCTGTGCACGTCCAGATTTACTATAATCACTATAAACTATCTCAAAGACTTCAGAGGACAGGACCATGCGCATGGGTATCTATCGGGGGTCAAAATGAGGTCTAAGTTCCATCAGTAGGATGGAGGCACCAACCACATCTCCTGTCCAGGAACCTCCATCTGCACCTTGTGAGGTGACGACACCTCTAAGCGGGGGTTACAACAGTCTTTCTATACACTAGAGTTGGATTTTCGGGCCTAACAATGGTCACTAAATCTCCAAAAAGACAAACCTTGTTAGGGGAGGCAACGTCATTGGTTTCCACCGGAGTTGGATTGGAGTTTTTAACTGGAAGAAAGAAAAAAAATATATCAGAACGCACGTGGACAGGTCTTGTAGAGGCAGTCCTAAGATCCCCCAAGACATTTTAACATGGGGTCACCCCCACATATTGGTTAAAAGTTCAGGGTATTCACCAAAATGGCCCATTTGGATTTATTAAAGGGGTTTTCCGAGTTATATATATTGATGACCTATCCTCAGGATAGGTCATCAATATCAGATCGGCAGGGTTCCGACACCCGGCACCCCCACAGATCAGCTGTTTGAAGAGGAGGTGCGCGCCGTACCAGCGCTGCCTCCTCTTCACTGTTTACATGCTGGCCGTAACGGGGTAGTGGTGAGTAGGTGTAATTACACCTAAATGCCCCATTCAATTCTATGGGAAGAATCGCTTCCATAGACTTGTATGGGAACGAGCCTTCCCATTGAAATGAATGTGGTGGTTAGGTGTAATTACACCTACTCACCACTACCCCGTTACAGCCAGCATGTAAACAGTGAAGAGGAGGCAGCGCTGATACGGCGCGCGCCTCCTCTTCAAACAGCTGATCGGCAGGGGTGCCGGGTGTCGGACCCCCGCCTATCTGATATTGATGACCTATCCTGAGGATAGGTCATCAATATATATAACTCGGAAAACCCCTTTAATGATGCGTCCTGAGCTGCACCATCAATCAGGATGAGGCAGTACTCTTCTCTGACCACAGAGGGCAGCATTTTTGCAGTTCATACCTGCAGTCTGCAGAAGGTAGGGGGCGATATTTCCCTTTTTGCCTTGGTGCGCTCTTTCACAGGTCAGGTAATAAAGCCATATATTTTACCTTCTCATATTTGACTTTTCTCCTGACAGAAGAAGAAGCCAGCAGTTTATGGCTTTATTACCCTGCTATCCTCCCCGTACATGTCGGCCAGGGCACATACTACAAATCTGCATAAAAGTCATAAAGCAGAAATGCAACTACAGTGTAAAGAACGAGCTGCAAGAAATAAGTAACGAATGGTTTTTGTATAAACTTAGAAGTCACATTATGTAACTTGGGCATCTTCAAGGAGCGGTAACCCTAAGGTATACCATGTCTACGTGCAAGTAAAAAGAGCCCATCACCTCTCCTGACAAGTCTATTTTACTAAATACTCATATTTCCCCATAAAATAATAATTCTGAAGCATCTTTGTTTAAAGCTCTGTGTTGTGCTGTTCCTCTATTATTCCTCCTAGACACGTGTATAAATTATTATTTATTTATTTGAAAGCACCTTTAATTCCATCGTGATGCACATCAAGCTTACACTACATATTATAAAAATGCAAAAAAAAAAAAAAAAAAAAAAAACAACTAACAGACTGGTACAAGAGCTTGCAATCTACAGTTGCCAACTGGGTGTTACCATGCCCCCTGCCAAAGAGTTGTCTATGCATAGCCTGACACTGGTAGCTCTTATGGGACAGCGTGCTGTGACATACCCCCACCTGGTTAATTTATTCATAAATTTCCAAGAGCAATAATAGAGGAATGCTACAGAAAGTGTTGCTATATCAAGGGGAATACAATTGACTAAAACAGACATGTCAGGAAAGGTGACAGGTCGTCTTTAAGTGGAATCAGATGTTGTGTAGCAGTCATTTCAGCTAAGGAGCAGCTGACTGTAAAGACAATAAGTCAGGTTATACGAGTCAAAAGTGAAAGCTGACCTGAGGCACAAGGCATCTGCCAGTATACAACACACAGTAATGTCAGAATCCGAACCGGGAAGCCATTTTCCAGCGTCCGGTTTATAACCATAACCATAACGAGGCCCCCACCCACCATATGTCATTCATAATAATATTTACTTTAAAGGGCATCAACTCCATTAAAACAAGACATGTTGCCTGGTCAGATTAATCCTGCTGGTTAAAATGATACCTGCCTTATGAAAATCCGTCGTGGCGTTCCTGAGAAAAAATACTTTTATTCTTTATAGAAATGAGGGCTTCAGTGCACCAAGGGGAGTGGCCAGCACGGGAAAGCTGAGGGGTCAAGCCCCTCCTCTCAGTTACACTGAAGTCCTCATTTGTATAAAAAAATAAAAGTCTTTTTTCTCAGGAACGCTACAACCGATTTTCACAAGGCAGGTATCATTTTAATCAGCATGATCCACCCTATCAGCCAGTATGTCTGCTTCAATATTTTAATCCTACTGACAGGTACCCTTTAAGTGAGCGCTATTTAGGTACAATACAGTGCAGACAATGTATAGGATTGTCATTTAGGTGCCTAAATGAAAGTGTAATCAGACCGGCATATGACACTGTTACTTTCAACTTACTTATAGTTCGGTATGTCTCTTTGTATACTGTATGACAGTACACCATATGGGCAGTCACCAACACGTGATAACGCACAAACACAGCAGAGCTGAGCTTGTCATTTGTCACAAAACTGCAAGTTAAGCCACTGAATTTTAGCTGCCATCCTTAAAGCGTTCAATAACAAACTCAGCTCTGCTACCTCCATATTAGAATCAAAAGGAGGTCATGTTTGAATGCAGGAAACACAGCTGCAAACAAAAGCAATTCTCTTAATAGACAGGACAGTGCCTTTATCTTTAGGAGATTTTTTATTTTTATTTTTTATAGTCTGCTAATTTAAGCTTTTGCCTCTAAACTTAGCTCTGGAGGAGGCAGTACCGATGCATGCCTGATACGAGCCATGATTTCCTATAACCCAGGACATTAAAGTGACTCATACGGGCGAGGCAAAACTTGGTGTAACTTGTCACAATCACCGAGATCATGTGTTCGGCCGGCCGAACGTTTACATGAAGTCCCTTCCATTCTCTCAAACAAGAGTTAAAAATAACATCAACACCTAGGTGACACCTTATGGGTGTGCGACCTGTGCGAAAAAAACAGGGTGCGTTAAAGACCGCTGCTGGAGCGGGCACCACTGAAGCGGCGAGGCATGAAACCAACACAGATCTCGTTATGGCGGAATTATTTTTAGAGTGAATAGACAGTATTAATATTGTTAGCTGGTATATGGTCACCATATGTCAGTAGAGTTAGTAGAGTGTGCGGATGGCGGCTAGGCCTATAATTTGGCCTCTCTGACCAGTTTTCATCATGTTAAACCAATCACTCTGTGGTTGTTTCCATCCCTGTACCCACCAAACCCATGATGCACTTCTCCTTCTCTGCCACAGCTCCAGCACCGCCCCTAACAACGCCCAGGTAGTTTTTAAGCTCCTCCCACCCAGCTAGTTCCATAAGCACTCCCCTATCACTGCCCCTAACCACCAGCTAGTTTATAGCTCCTCCCACCCAGCTAGTTACATAGACACTCCCCTATCACTGCCCCCAACACCCTGCTAGTTTATAGTTCCTCCCACCCAGTCACATAACCACTCGTCTATCACTGCCCCTAACACCATCGAGCTAGTTTATAGCTCCTCCCGCCCAGTTACATAAACACTCCCTTATCACTGCCCTAATAACACCCAGCTAGTTTATAGCTCCTCCCACCCAGTAAGTTACATAGACACTGCCCTATAACTGTCCCTAACACCCAGCTAGTTTATAGCTCCTCCCACCCAGTTACATAGACACTCCCCTATCACTGCCTCTAACACCCAGTTTATAGCTCCTCCCACCCAGCTAGTTACATAGACACTCCCCTATCACTGCCCCGCCCATGGACATAACATCACAGGAAATAAGAAAGAGCTGTATGGACATGGTCATGTGACCACAGCCCAGAACAGGAGATAGGTGCAATAAAGGTAAAAGAAATGCAACGTTCATAAAGGATTATTTTAAAGGAAGTTGATCCAAACTGGAAAATCCCTTTAAGAAAACCAGATACACTTTTCTTATCTCAGTCCACACAGTACAATCCACCCTCTCGGGCCGGTCTCCTTACCAGGGAGTTTATCAGTAGAAGTCTTGTCTGTAACAGAAGAGTTTTTCGAGGTTTCTTTGTCCGATGTCCAGTGTGAACGCCAACTAGGCACCCCGGGGACCTGGGTCATGGCGCCATCCTGCCATTTTAGCTCAGGTTGGGGCCAGTCATTTAACAGGTCTATTTTGGCAACCAGAAGTTTCTTCTTACCGGGGCCCACTTTGGCCGATTCTAAAGAGAAGAGAAGATTTACATTACAATGAGGAACGAGAAAATAGAAAATAAATAAAAAAAAACAAAAAAAACCAAGACACTTTCTAATAGAGAGCGACATTCCAACCGGAGTAACGATATCCCGCAGTCACATGACTGCATCCAGTGACCTCATGTCACTTAGACTCCGTTCACACTCGGATCATCACTTCCAGATATAACGGATCAACAGATCCCATTGACTTTAATGGCACCAATAAATTGGAAATGTTTATAACCGGAGCCACGACGCTCTGCCCGATCCGAGCCAAGGTATTAGAAAGCATCTTGTTTTTTTTTTTACAAAACCATAGGCCCAATGTCTTTTTACCCCCCCCCCCAGACAACCCCTGTATAACGCACAAAGTGTACATGCACCAAAATGAAAATTGCACCAAATGACAAACCCAACTCTGCTACATCTGTGTATAGATAATATAGATTACTGTGCTGCACGGACATAAAACAACCCTCATGGCGGGCAAGTCACACTGGTGTGGGCCACCCTGATTCACACGCATGCCACCGATACTGAATGTTATGTCTTTTATAAAGAAAGAAAAGAACAGCCCCCTCCCCTCCCCCATGCAACAAAGTGGTAGAAACATGTCTTGCGGAGCGTGCCGTCACATGTAGACTGACCATTCTGAGATAGCATCGCTAGAACGATGGCGGCACTCCGAGGCCAGGGAGTCCTCCTCCCCCTACTCAGTTTCTAAGTTATCTCACTCTGGCAGACACTGGATGGAAGTGACAATCACTAAGAGCGGCCATGACAGTGACCGGGGAGGTTGTGTAATATACAGAAAGTATCACACAATGCTGCATTTAACTCAGCGCTGTGTGTCAGTCTTTACTGCAGTTCTGGCATTCCATTCGTGAACTAAGAAGATCAGGATATGAAAAGCCAGCCACGCACACACGAGACAACTGGTAGACGAGCGGTTGGCCGACAGCGCCTGGACCTGTCTTACCTCACTGAGGACAAAAGGATCGGGCAGTTGAAATCCAACATGCCCAATCCTTATCTCCCATCAAGGAAAGAGTCAGAAGTCGCCCACATGCATTAGATTAAAGGTCAGCAATCTGCGGCGTTCCTGCTGTTGCTTAACTACAGCTCCCAGCATGCTACGCTCCCTTCTCGAGAACAGCCAAGCAAGTATGGATGCTAGGAGTTGTAGTTTCCCAACAGCCGGATGGATGGAGGTTGCCGACCCCTGCAGTAGGCAGTTGGCTTACCCGTTCAGCTGACACCCACCTATAATTCTCATCAGATAGGAGACTAAAGGGTTAAAGGAGTTGTCTCATCGGCATTATGGTGAGTGGATGGCCATTGCTTGGGCCAGAACGGATCTGTACGGGCAGCTCTCGATCCGGTGGATCCTAAAAAGATGTCCAATTCATCTGAAAGGCTGCCTGTGGTTTGCAGAGCGCAGGACATGAAGCAATCAGCCGATCGCCCCGCGAGGTGCGTTTTGGAAGGGTGGGGGTCTCTGACGAGACATCCCCTTTAATCTTACGAAGACGTAACATGTGATAATCATCAGTAAGCCATGCTACATAAGCAATACCCATCGACAGGGGCCCCCGGGTGCAGATCTTTCATGTAGGCCACGGTTCACTTCAAAACACATGCAGGGGTCAAAGCACAAGATAGGGGACATGCATAGATTACATATGACGGCATGAAGGGGACGCCCCAACCTTAGGGGAGGACTAGCTGATCCCGGTTGGCATTGTCAGCTAGGTTTGAGAAGAAGTTGAAAAAGGCAGAAGAAGAAAACCAGTCAGATTGTACAATACATGAGGAACAATGTAAATACAATGAGGGGAGGGGCCTCCTTACAGCAACCAATCAGAGATCAGCTTTCAGTTTCTAAGCTGTAGTGGAAATGTCTGGCTGCTATGGGCGACCAGGTTACTTTTTTGAAATTTTTTTAAACTTTAGACCATTTTTATACTGTATACAAGCCATGCTCTGTTCACATCACATTAGAGCCCTATCTTTGCTTTATATTGTACCGGTGCAGAAGTCAAATCTATCCATAGGGGTCCATTCATCTGATGATGCCAATGAGCGCCCTTTTGGTTGGTACGTTTTTCTTTTTTTGCTGTATAGAACACTATTTTTTATTTTTTTATAGCATCAGCTCCTATGGGCGATATATACAGTGGCGTATGTGGAGGCCTTCCGCTGAAGGTATACATCACAAAATCCTTCGACAGGAGGCACAAACATGATGTGAACAGAGCCCAATAGGTCCACGCAGAATATAACAAATCAGAAGATCAGAGAACACAATAATAAATATTATATGACAAAATAATAACAAAAACAAAAGAACAAAATAAACAAATATAAATTTATAATAAATCTTAGCCTTTAAAGAGATTTAGGTCATCAATATCTGATTGGTGGGAGATCAGAGACCCCCGCTAATCAGCTCTTTTCAGAAGGTGGCGGCGTTCCTGTGAGCGCCCCTGCCTTCTGTCAGCTCACCAAGCAGAGCGCCGTACATTGTAATAGTGGCCGTGCTTGGTATTGCAGCTCAGCCCCATTCCTTTCAATGGGGCCGAGCTGCACCTAGGCCAAGTGACGGATGAACGTGACGTCACACGGCCTAGGAAAAGCTGCGAGAAGGCAGTTTGTGCGATTGTGAGCACTGGTGCCTTGTCAAACAGCTGATCGGTGGGGCTGCCGGGTGTTGGACCAACCACAGATCTGATGTTCTGATGATCTGGTGTGTGGTTTTGCAGCACAGCATAGTTGCCAATGGTCCCGAATTTTCAGACACCGTGTCCTGGCAAATTTGGACTGTCCTGGGCCAAAATGGGTGGGGCTTATGTAAACCCTACCCATGTGATTGGTCCTGGGGGGGAAAAGGAGGTCATTTTGGGGGCATCGCTTACATTCACTTCAATACAGCAGGCTGCAATACCAGACACAACCCACAGACAGGGGTGGCGCTGTTTTCTCTAATCTTTGATAGCTCCATAAAGGGAATTATTTGTGATATTCAGTTCTGTGTACAACGTATTGTCTCATTCACACCGTTAGAGTATAATCAATGTGTATTAGAGCTTATACTTCTATTATTTACAGATCAATGGCACTTTTCATGTTTTTTTTTTTTTTTTTTACCTGTGACCACCGGGCTTGGTGTAATGGTGGGCGCAGGCGGCTCCACTGGCTTGTTCTCTTTGTTTGCAGGACTTGGAGTGATGATGGTTATAGTTGTTTGTTTCTTGGGAGTTGTAGTGCTCTCCGGCTCCTTTGGCGCAGGCTTCGGCTCATGCACGGTACTACGAAGAACATAAGGAATGTTATTACAGAATAACGTCCGCCATGAGCCTCGATCGGGAAGACGTGTGACGATGTCCGCGGTCAGTAATGAAGTGTTGTTCTGCACGCAGCTCTGCAGCCGGTGGGTCAGAAGCCCAAAATCCCAGGATTTCCCCAGACGCACACTGTAAACACACATCTGTCTCAAGCCATACAATTATTCCTAATGCCGACACTTGGGTGTAATGGGCCTGGAATTAATCACTCCAAGATTCTATTTAAGGAGCCCCAGGCATCTGAACTATTCCAAGACGCCCGGATTAGCAGAGCGTGATTTTAGGGAAATTCTGCTTCAAAAAAAAAAAAAAAAAAAAGGTTCTGGATGTGAATTATTTCCAGGAACCTACATAGGATGCATGCAAGAGGCGTCTGCTGACGGACCCTGGACACCGCCATGGGGAAGTTCACATTGGACATATCATGCAACATAGAATCTCCATTTAAAGGGAACCCGTCAGCATGAAGCCCCAACATCAGGCGGCATAAAATGTGAGACAGGCTCCGCATTACAAAGACATCATTTACTCTGAAATGCTGAGGTTTTTTTTATAGAAAGCATGTTTTTTAAAAAGAGAGAGGGATGGAGAGAAGTGTCCTGCTTGATGGACAGATTTCTCCCTATCTGCATATAGGCCAAGGACCAGCAACCTTCTGCATTCCATCTGTGATAAAATTACTACGACTCCCAGACTCCCAGTATGTACACTTGCTTAGCTGTTTCTTAGAACTCCCATAGGAGCGAGTGGAGCATGCTGGGAGTTGTAGTTGTACAACAGTTGGAGTGCCGAAGGTTGCTGACCCCTGTATGGGCAACGCAAAAGTATTGAAAAAAAATCGATCAGTGCAGGTCTCCAAGTACTGAGAACCTGCTGCTTCAGTAGGCTTGAAGACATTAATTTTTTAGCAGGAGTACTACTTAAAGGGGTTCTGCAGTTTTTTCAAACTGATGATCTATCCTCTGGATAGAATCATCAGTATCTGATCGGCGGGGGTCCGATACCCGGGACCCCTGCCGATTCAGCTGCTGAGAAGCAGCGGCGCTGCAGGAGCGCCGCGGCCTTCTCCGTGTTTACCGCAGGCTTCAGTGACGTCACGACTGGTATCACTGGCCTGGGCGGGCTAAACTCTGTTCACATGAATGGAGCTTAGCCCCGCCCAGGCCAGTGATAGTAGTCGTGACGTCACTGGGCCTGCGGTAAACACAGAAGGCCGCGGCGCTCCTGCAGCGCCGCTGCCTCTCAAACAGCTGATCGGCGGGGGTCCCGGGTGTGGGACCCCGCCCGATCAGATACTGATGAATCTATCCAGAGGATAGATCATCAGTTTGAAAAAACTGCAGAACCCCTTTAAAGAGGACACCCAGCCTCTCCTGACAGGTCTGTTTTAGTAACTACCTGAATTCTCCATGCAATAAACAATTTTGGATCATCTATTTTCATGACTTTATGTTGTGTCTTTTCTTTATTATTCCTGCTAAAAATTATAAATGAATTACTAGGAGTTTGCAGTGAAGGTCCAGGATGAGTGTTACTAGTTGGAGGGTGTTCCTGCACGGTCTGACATTATACCATCAGTGCTGCCAGTGCAGGGACACACCCCCAACTGGTAACACCCATGCTGGACCTTCACTGCAAACTGCTAGTAATCCATTCATAACTTCCAGCAGGAATAATAAAGGAATGACACAACATACAGCCATAAGAATAGATGCTCCAGAACAGTTAATACAAGGAGAAAGCAAGTAGTTACTAAACAGACATGTCATAAGAGGGGGCGGGTCCTCTTTACACCCTTTTATAGGGTACCTGCCTATCATTTTAAGCACACTATGACATGTCATAGTGATATATAGGAAGTTTTAATCATGGGGGGGCGAGTGCTGAGACCCACCAATTACTAAAACGAGGAGGCAGAAGTGCAAAGCTGAACACAGTGTCCCTTCATTTCTGATCGGCTCTGCTCGATTTTCCTCGGAGAGAGCTTTGTAATGACGCACAGCAGTCATCTAAGCTCATCTGCCCTTTTGCTTTAGTGATTGGTGGGATCCCGGCAGCCAGACCCCCACCAGTCAAAACTTCTAAGGATTTTTAAAATATTTTTAAAGGACTTTAAAAGGGGTTGTCCCGAGTAAGAAAACAGAGCCACTGTTGTCCATGACCCCTGCTGAAGTAAATGTGACCGAGCTGCAATACCAGACTGAGCCTATGGACACAAGTGGCGCTGTTTGTGGAAAAAAGATAGAGAACCCATTTGTCTAATTCTGGAAACCCTTTTGACTGACTATCTTATTAAAACTTACCGATGGACAATAGGTTTCTTCTCCACAGACTTCAGCATCGACCTCCAGTCCTCGGGGGCTTCAGATTTTGCTGCTTTGTTGCCAGTGTTTTGTGCTGCAATGTGCACAAATGTTCATTAAAAGAACAGCAAAAACAGAACAGTGTTGGCATGGACATCAAAGAAACCAGATACAGAAGGGAGGAGAGAAAACACTAAGCTGGAATGTGCACATGGAGCCAAATTGTCCACTTCTTCTCGGCAAAGCTCAACCACAAGTCAACCCAACGCAAGACCCGTGTTGGATGAAGACTTACTTTTCGAAGAGGAGTCGTCCACCTTCTGGGCTCTGCCAGGGACAGGCACAATAGGCAGTGCAGGTTGTGTACGAGGCGCCGGTACAGGACTCTTATCTGAACTTGGCGTTCCAATTCCTTTGTTGATATTGGCTGATGGGGTTGGCTGACTTTTTGGGGGCTCAGGACTCGGCACAGATGTTGGCACTTTATTTTTTCTTTCCTTCGGAACAGGTTTCTCAGGCTCCATTTTGGAAGTGGAAACTGATGTTTCCGTTCGGCTGAGGATCCAGTAACCTAAGAAGTAATTTTGTTAAAAAAATGGAACTACTAATGATCAAAGAGGCATCTACAGAGCATGTGTGCATCTTGGGCACCTAAGACAGTAGACCCGTCTCATCTGACAATCATAGAGCATATCAGATCCTTACGGACTCCGCGATTTGTCATGTCCATAATATCCCCGCGGTCCACCTAAATATTCTAAAATCACCCTTTACAATGGTCTAAAATTCTTAAAGTTGCCATACACAGTGAATTAAAGGGTTGTCTAGTTTAAAAAAAATTTAACAATTTTCATACACGCTATGATGGAAGTTACTGGATGGGGGTCATCATTTCAGGGTCCTCCTCTTTGGCAAGAGTGGAAGAGCGTATCTCAGTCTGGAGGGACCTGTCCTATCCTGTACTATGCAGACAGCCCATTGACTTTAATGGGGCACCGTGTAATACTCCATTTCTCCTGTGGTGGTGCTGCAGGGAAACTGAACACCGACTGCAAGTCTCCTCACAAATTACAGCTGATTGCTGGAGGTGCCTACAGGGAGACACTTTTTGATCAGCTTATTTTGAAAGGACCTTTTCACAAGTTGTGGTAAACCCCTTCGAAATCAGCTGAAGTAGCTGGCCAGCAATTCTTTGGTCCTGTTTGTGAAGTCATATTTGGTTTGTCCTTGTAGAACTACAAAACATCCTTAAGGACTGGGGATTGTAAAATCTTATATCTAGACCCTTGCCCTACTGTTTTGGGACATCAGTAGCGTTTTTGTTGGCAAAGCCAGTAGCAGTTCTGTTGGTTGTAGTTGGGACAGACGGACTTGTGGTACTTCTGCTAGTCGGGGGTAATAACTGGTTGACTAGTTGTGACCGGGCTGCTCTGACCAACTCCTGAAGAAGATACTACAGGTGTATATGGTCAACTGGATGAAACACTACTGGTTTATTACCCTCTTTTAATTGAAAGGAACATGCATGTTTCACCTATCTGGACATGGATGTTTGGGTCAGTCGGTGGTAATCTCATCCAAACAAGCATTTGCATGCAACATTTTCTTACCAAAATATAAAAATACACAAAGACAAAAAAGATGTACTGGGTAAAATGAAATTACAATTTTGACTCCAAAAATACACCCACAAATAAACAGGCTCATACCTTTTAGGAGTGGATACACTGCTGGAAATGTCGGCAGGCTGGGAAGGCTTGGGAGTCTCTGTACTAGGAATATTTTTTAAAAGAAAGTTCCTAGCTTTATCCTTTTCAGCGTTAACCTCAGACGTTCGTGGAGTCACATTAATAACCACTGTTCTTCCAGGTCCATTGGACACAGATATTTTTGGAGATTCTTGCCCACTTGGCGACCGATTTGTTGTTGGCTCCGGAACAACGGGACTTGACTGGGAAAAACTTGTCGCGGGCTTCTTTATTTTTGGCAGCCGATAACAGCAAAGGCTTCGAGGAGGTATCTGCTTCCTTTGTGTCATCTTTAGTAGATGGTGAAGACCACTTTCCAGTAGATAGAGAAGATACCGTTATGGTATTTCCGACGCACCAGTCAATTTGGTTTGTTGAGCAGTGCGCCCTAAGTCTTTGTTTGGGCGTCTCTGTGAGCGTTGTTCTGGGATGAAGAAGAGGCACTACTATCTTTGATTCCTTTGCCTGCCTGTAAATAACCAGTTGTTGGACTGTTGGAGATATTTGTAGCCATTCTGTCCTTATTTGGCCCCAATGGACTAGAGGCATTGGTTCTTGATTCGGGGCTACCATAAAATCCCAGTGCCGTCCTGTTTGTGGGGTCATATTTGGTTGTGCTTGCAGAAGTAGGAACATCGTTATTGACTGGGGTTTGTACAGTAGGAGTGGTCTTATAGCCAGACTCTTGACTGATTGTTCTCGGGACATCTGTAGTGTTTTTGTTGGCAAAGCCAGTAGCAGTTCTGTTGGTTGGAGTTGGGACAGATGGACTTGTGGTACTTTGCCAACTTCTGCTGATCGGGGAGCTAAATGGTTGACTAGTTGCAAACTGGGCTGCTCCGACTAACCCCTGAAGAAGATACCACAGGTGTATATGGTCCAGTGGAAGAAACACTCGTAGATGTAGGGGAGGGAGTGTTACAATGGTGATTTGTGCAGACAAATGTACCCGGATGGTCTCCTAGTTTGTAACTGCCCGGTTGCAATGTTCTCGAACACTGCTTACACCTGAAAAGAAGGCATAACATATTTTTGAATGGCCAAGTATATACTGGAAGTCCTTCACATAGTCTCAACCACCATGTCCACAAGACCTACCTGAAGCAATTCCTGTGATAGAGCTTCCCATCAGCCATGTGCCTCTGAACCAAGTGGACATGTTTACCACAGATGGAGCAGTTGCTGCTTACTGCGCTGTTAGGATTAATTTCTCTAATACCCTAAAGAAAAAAATTAGAAACGTTGACTGTTAGTCCGTCAATAAGAATGTTCAACAGGACAAAGAGAACCCAGGGGAAGGTTAGAATGAAGAAGTCAACTCATGACATGATCCATTAGGGCTCATGGTCACCTGTCTGAATATTTCTAACAGGTTCTTTGGTGATTTTAGAACTACAGAACCAGTGCTGGCATTGTTGGATGATGGAATATGCAGTTCAGAAGGTTCTGGGTTGACAACATCAAACTCAACAATAACTGAAGTACATATGGTCTTACCGCTCGAACTGGAGCGTTCTCTACAACAGCCGGGCTGTTCTTCTGTGCCGGTTGAGGAGTGGGTGTGGGCTGAGGAACATGATTGGTTAGTTTCTTTCCAGCAGGTTCTTCGGAAGTGTCTGGAGGAGGCCGTTTTACAGCTCCCATGCCTCCAACTGGAAGAGAAGGTCATAAGTGTTAATGATAGATAATCCTATTGTGTTAGGAAGGGTTAAGGAGGCGGAGGCAGTGCCAGACGTGTCCCCCTGCTTAAGCCAGTACATATCTGGGCCCGTCTGAAGTTTGCTAGAGAGCATTTGAATGTTCCAGAAGAGTATTGGGAGAATGTCATATGGTCAGATGAAACCAAAGTAGAACTGTTTGGTAGAAACACAACTCGTCGTGTTTGGAGGAGAGTGAATGCCGAGTTGCATCCAAAGAACACCATACCTACTGTGAAGCATGGGGGTGGCAAGATCATGTTTTGGGGCTGTTTCTCTGCAAAGGGACCAGGGCGACTGATCCGTGTACATGAAAGAATGAATGGGGCCATGTATCATGAGAGTGCAAACCTCCTTCCATCAGCAAGGGCATTGAAAATGAAACGTGGCTGGGTCTTTCAGCATGACAATGATCCCAAGCACACAGCCAGGGCAACGAAGGAGTGGCTTCGTAAGAAGCATTTCAAGGTCCTGGAGTGGCCTAGCCAGTCTCCAGATCTCAACCCCATAGAAAATCTTTGGAGAGAGTTGAAAGTCTGTGTTGCCCAGAGACAGCCCCAAAACATCACTGCTCTAGAAGTGATCTGCATGGAGGAATGGGCCAACATACCAGCAACAGTGTGTGCCAACCTTGTGAAGACTTACAGAAAACGTTTGACCTCTGTCATTGCCAACAAAGGATATATAACAAAGTATTCAGATGAACTTTTGTTATTGACCAAATACTTATTTTCCACCATAATTTGCAAATACATTCTTTAAAAATCAGACAATGTGATTTTCTGGCTTTGTTTTCACATTTTGTCTCTCATAGTTGAGGTCTACCTATGATGTCAATTACAGGCTGACCTCATCTTTTTAAGTGGGAGAACTTGCACAATTGAAGGCTGACTAAAGAAAATCTTATTGTTGACCAGCAGCTGCCCTTCACTCATCTACCATGGTCTAAGGGGACGGAAAAATCCTTTGCCAGTCCGGCAGCAGGATTTCACTGGAAATCTGCATCAAAATCCGTATATGTAACACACTGGCTTTGGCGTCTTTTCAGAAGATCAGGTTCCTTTAACGCTCACCACGGATAAATTTTATTATTCTTGCTCCTCAGCCAGAAATCAGAGGGAACGTATTCATGTACGCAGTGGTAACCAGTGATCCATTAACTAGGATAATCAAATCTCACCGCACAAGGAGTGTTTCCTACAGGCCCATTAGAACACAAAACGCGTCTGTAGCGAAACAATACAAATGCTGTTTTCTTCATTACTCAGCGGACAAGTAACAAAAAAGGGACCAATTAAAGAGCAACTTTTTTTTTTTCCACTACATCGTTCTAGCCAAAAAGCCGTACAAGAACATGTTGAAGCCTCCTCCGTGGAAGAACTACAGCCAACTTCTATTTAAACAGCTTGTGTACTTATCGAGGAAATATTTGATTTCCGAGAAGTACACACCTTAATCCAGAGCACAAATTAGATAGAAATCAGGTGAATACACAGAAGGAAAAAGGCAGAAAAAAAAAAAACCTACAAGAGTGGAAAGTCCTGCAATTATTTCTCAGGAACCTTTTGTTGGGCTGAGGCTTAAAGAGGTTGTGCAAGAATTGGCGGGAAGGGGGAGGGGGTTGGAAGTCCACCCCCCACCACCACTTGGCCAGACTTGTAAATGGAAGATTACTTACCTGCTTCCCAGCGCTAGCTCTCCGTTCATTCTCCTCCAGGACAACGATGCTCCCCTGAGCTTCCTCAATGTAACCACCTGGTTTGTCATCGCCTGTGGCCAAATGACTGGCTGCAGCGGTGACCAGATCCCTTGGCATCATGTGATCATTTATCAAGGGGAGCCATAGACCACCGCGGCTGGAATTTGGCTACAGGCAATGTCAAACTGGATGTTTACAGCGAGAGGGCCCAGAGGAGCATCATAAGCCGGGAGAAGGAGGATTGGGGAGCCAGCACCGGGAAGCAGGTAAGTTGGAGGATGCTTTGCCAAACATACCCCATTCTTGCACAACGTTCTCCAGGTTTATGTCAGTAAGGTTTATTGAGGAGAGGCCTGGATGTTCTCATACAATGTACGATATTATGAGCCCCATTTTGGCCCCCAGTGCTCCAGTGGTATTGTCAATAAACTTGACAGATGACTGGAGAACAATAGTGGGCCAACAATTACAGTCGCCCAACCTATAGTTACATAAAGTGGAAATTAGTGGCCAGTAGTGGATCTACAGGAATATTGATGACTATAGTTAAGTAAATTAGCTCACTTTCTACACAGAAAAGCTGAACCTTCTTTTCCTTTTGGAAAGGGCTAATTTTCACCAGAGGACCACTGTCTGGCCTAGAAGACCCCTTATGCCTACTAGGCGGTCATCATAAGGAGACTCTCTGATCAACCATATTTAGTAACTTTAGATCAAGCCCTAGTTACTTTCTACAAGTTACACATAAATTTGCATGCTTAGCTGATCCACTATGACTTCCAGTGGTTCATGGGGAATAAACTGTCTCCAGTCATCTTCCAGGTGATGAAATTGAACGTCCCAAACATTTGGCATTGAGTGAGACAGGTGGCCTCCAAACATACAAGATCGCCAGCTGACCCAGCAGATGGATTTGACCAAGTTTTGTCTAATGTCTATGGTACCTTAAAGAGGTCATCCAGGGGGGAAAAGGACGGAGAAAAGGATCAGACACTTGGATTTTAACATGTCCAATCTGGTTCTCAGGAGTTAATTCCCTATCCCCTTCTCCCCATTCAAAAAACGTGCATGCTCAGCATTAGCAAGGGGGATGGTCGAGAGAGTTCACTGTCAGCTGAATGAGCATTCACCCATCTGAAGAGTACAGCCAGCTTAAAGGGAATGTGTCTTCAAAAAAATGACCCAGGTTTTCATGTTACACGTTTTTTTTTTTTTTTTTTTTAGAATTTCGATCTATTTTTTTTTCCATGTCCTGATTAATATTATTTTTAATAAATCCTAAAATCATGTCTAAAATAGGTCAAGACTTCCTATTCTTAAGCAGCAGCTACATGGGCCACAGACACAATGGACAGGAGGGGACCTCATGGACTTCCATGGGAGAGTTTTCTAGGCCTGCTCTGTGACCTGTGCAGACCCTGTGTTATTTATACAGATATCTGTCATGGTAATTCTGCTGTGATGATAATGCGATGACTACTGAAAAGTTACCTGTACAGAACAGGCAGTCTTAACATATTATTAGGCCACTAGTTGCCAGTGCAAAAACTGTATAATTTTATTTTTTTTTAATATAGGGACATGTAAAAATGAAGGAAAAAAAAAAAAAAAAAAAGGTTTACCAAAACAATGTGATTTTTTGCATTTTCTGATGACACATTCCCTTCCACTTGAAAAAATCTCTAGTTAGTTACATAAACATTCCCAGAGCCAGGGATTTCCCATAACTGGGAGTGAAACGAATGTGCTCTTCGGGACTTTTCCAAGGATAATTAAATCGCACTGGGGGAACTGTGACTCCAGTTTCATTTTACAGCTTTGCTGTGTTACTTCATGTTCTGACTGTTTGAGTTAAAGACCTATAACCTACATTTTAACTGCAGCAATTTATGGGAAAACTAAGCATGGGTGATATTTAATACTTTAAGAAACACACTGGACTGTGTTAGTGTGCATATTGTCAAATACCCTAGGGGAGAGTTAATAGAGTGGTCCCTCACTTGGGTCCCGGATCCATTCTGCAAAGCGGGTATCCCCTACAGAGTGATTCTCTTGCTCTGGAGGACCTGGAACGTTAGTGCATTACACACATCAATGGGCACCGTGTAATACCACAATTCACCTGCGGTGGTGCTGTAGAGAATATTAACACTTCCCAGAGAGATGACAGATGATCGCTGGATCAGGTTTCAAAAGGTGGACACTATGAAATCTGCTTATTCTCGGGAGAGCTTTTATAATAATTAGGGGTTGCCCAAAATGTAAAGAACATTTCCCATATAAGATTTTTGGTAATAAAAACAAAATCCATTGGATAGTACATTAGCCTGAATTGCTTCTATAAAATTTAAATGACAACCGTTCTGGTCATAATTACTCTCCCCCTAAGAGACTCCACCCCGCTTTCCTACAATTTGGAACCAAAAAGTTGAGTCTATGAAGTTGGGTGGCAACTGTAATGGCGGCCATATTGGTTGCCACCCAACTAAATAGATACTGCTATGAAACTTGTGGGCTTACGTCTCCTTTACTAAAATTTGTTTCTGTTTTCTTTTGGGGTTCTTTTTGTTTTTTTTTTTAGTTTAGGCAAAAAGCTGTTGGAATGTCCTTTTCTCTATGTTTTTGATTTTTTAATCCACTCTCACTTCTGAATTATTTGACACGCTATGCCTAAAAGGAAAAAGCCGGAGCAGAGGTCATTTTGTCAGAGCACATTCCTCAACCCTTGCAAGTTGAATGAAGTTTCACCCTCATATGAGGCGCACAATTGAAAACATTTTGAACAATCCTCCCGGGAGACTGATCCTTTTCATTCCCTTTCCATAGAAGAGGGCTTTCCCACAGAGGAGGGGGGGAGCGGTGTGACCTCCTCTCTGCAAACAGCCTCAGATAAAAGCAGCTCTACATGCCTCATTACAAGAACACAATGTCAAGGGTTTACCTTTATAAACAACAACCTAATAAAAGGAAAAAAAAAAAAACAAAAAAAAAAAACTACAGCGGATCATATAATATACAAATTACACTTCATAATTAAAGGGTAAGTTTCAAGACGAAAGAGGCTGTACCGTATCGCTAAGATATATCACAACTATCAGATGGGGGGGTCCCGAGATGAAGGGACAGCAGCGGGCATGCTTGACCACCACTCCGTTGAAACTGGAGAGAACAGGCCAACTGTTGGGGTCCTCGACTATGGATAGGATATAAGTTGTTTTCACTGGATAACCCCTTTAAAGGGGTTGCCTCATAAAGCCCCTATTAGTGCCTATGGGCATTGACTTTAAAACATCGGAGGAGTAACTTGAAGCTCTCAGGACCCACAGCTACTGGATGTCTTCAGGCGCCTAAGTCCAATGGCATCTGCTACCTCTGCATTGGCTATGAACACCTTTGGAGTCAATTTTTTATGATTGCATTTAACTTATTTTTTGGCTAAAATTCATATTTTCAATTGGCCTTTTTCAATTAAAAATATTGAGCTGTTTAGTTACAAAGGGTTAACTGTTTTTCTAACTGTGTGACTGGTACTTTCACTTTGTGCCGGTCACCTAATGACCCTTTTCTCTAAACTACTAAGAGGTCATAAACACTCATTTAAATGGAATCTGTCACCAGGACAATCGCTATTGAAGTAAAGCCATGGCCTAATAGCACTTAGTATCTTATTTCCAGATGTGCCAGATAGATGTTTTCTATGTGCCAGATAGATGTTTTCTATCTTCTGAAAATCCAGTTTATTTGGTATGCACATGAGGCAGTAACGTCCCCGGAGGGGTGTCATTCTTGCAGGAAGGAGCCCAGGTACACCCCCTGCTAGTGCCCACGCCTGCCCTCATGCTGGAAGCAGGGAAAAGGGGGGCAGAGTTATGGCTTGAATGTGATGTAGGAGGCGTGCCTGGGCTCCTTCCTGCAAGAGTAACGCCCCTCTGGGCACCTTACCGGCTCATTTGCATACCAAATAAACTGGATTTTCAGAAGATAGAAAACATCTATTGCTGAAACAAAGGCACATCTGGAACTAAGGTACTAAGTGCTGTTAGGCCATGGCTTTATTTCAATAGTGATTATCCTGGTGACCGGTTCCCTTTAAGCCACATTCTTATCAGTAAGGTAGGGATTGAGCTTTAATGAGTGTTTATAATGTCAGTGAGCAGAGATAAGGAGTCTGTCTGCTCCCCAGATGACGGAAAAGACAAAAAATCCACAGGCAGCTAGTGGAGCATCTCAGCTTTGGACACAAAATAGGATTCCATATATCTAATATATAAAGCTGAGTGTATGTGTATGTCCGCTAAAGGAATCTGCACCGCTGCAGCTACAATCACAAAATTTGGCACACATGTACATCAGGTGTCCGGGAAGGTTTTAGAACAGTTTTCAGCTCTCCAGGACGTACCGTTCCTGAGATATTCCTAAAACATGCATTAGCCAATAGGAGCCTGGTCACATGACCCTTATCAGCCAATAGAAGCTCACAGGCAGCCTCCACACACAACAGGCTTCCATGACAACCTAGCCAGTTCACTGCTGTAGGTCTGCTTTAAAGAGGCTTTGGATGAGACTGTTAAAGAGGTATTCCGGTTACCATAAATATAACTTATGTTTTACATTAATTCATCATCAATCATTACCTCATATAATGTAAGTTTCACATATTTACTGTTCAGTAGTAATAAGAGATGTATTCTTCTACTGCTACCCACTCTGTTTACTCCTAAATTACTAAGGCATCAACCTGTGATTCAAAAGAAGGATTTAAAAGCCCTACCTCCAGGTCCAACTAAGTCACGCCCCTGACCCGGTCAGGCCACGCCCCCTCTCACTCTGCAGCTGACAGGGATTGCAAAAATAAAGGTTAAAATCACCTTCTGTCGCTGCAGGGGTGGGGGGAGGGTGACTTTCTCCCTGCAGCTCATTGCTCAGACTGCACAGTGCTTCTGTGTGAGAGTGGGGTGTTCAAAAGGACATCCAGCATGACAGAGGACAGGGAGTTTGATAGCCGGAATGTTCAGTCTCCCCCCAACGTGAAGCCTTGCCACTGGTCCCCATGAAGCCACACCCCTAAATACGAGGCTATGCCCGCTGGTTCCGTGAAGACACGGAGGAGATGCTGTCTGAGCATGAGGTACTGAAATGGTGGACATCCCTGTGTCTGTCCAGGCCCTGCGCTGGATGGTGGACAGGGAGTCTGAAAGCCGAACTGTCCGGCCTAAAATCGGACCTCCTGCACAGAATGCTAACACCAACAGTACCACATGCCACAATGGAGAACACATTGGATGACTACAGCGGTCACTGTTAAAGGGACGGTGACTGTAAAGGTCACTCTCAATATCTTTTAACGACACACAAACATTAAACAAAATAAATTAAATATACCCGGGCGAAGCCGGGTCCTTCCGCTAGTTGTTAATAAAGACCAATTGAAAAAATGATTTTTTTGCTCAAAATAAGTACAATAAAAAAAAAAATTGCCCCCAAAAGGTGTACATAGCCGATGTTTCTCAAAAACATGTGAATAAAGAAACTGGTTACTCACTCGGCGAGCGTCCATGGAAGTAATTGTAGTATTGGGAGACGTAGGTCAGAATGCTGAGTCGGTCCGGGACCCTCAGTTTGACCATATCTTCCGCATCCAGGAGAGCTGGAATCCCGAGCTGTTCCTCAGCAACGCGGAAAGCCTGCAGAATGAAAGGATAACAAGGGACTGATGGGATACATGACAGCAACGAGGGCAGCCATTACCAGGACTTAGTTACTCCGGCAGCTGGAGAGTGGACCTCCGACAGCCCGCTGTGCAAAGACATTACCCAGTGAAGCCACCATCAGCAGTGCACTACCGGCTAAGCTATTAAAGGGCCCCGCACAGATTAGTCATTAGCATATATGCAAATATATGTACATTGTATTTAAACATAACAGGCTGCAAATCTCCAAGGAATGTAAACTCATTCAGCCCTTATGTGAAGAAAAGGGAATATGAACTTACCAGGTGGTTGTTCTCATAGACATTCTCCTTGCTAAGGGAGTTAAAATTTCTGGGGAAAAAAAAAAATAAAAAATTGGATTATAAATTTTAATTTATCCACCTGTCACCCCCCCCCCCACCCCCGACTTGTCTATTTTAATAACTACTTGCATTCGCCATGTAACATCAATTCTGGGGCATCTATTATGTTTCCATGTTGCGCCATTCCTCTATTACTTCTATTAGAAGCGATGAATAAATTGCTAGCAGTCTGCAAGAAAGGTCCACCTGGGGGTTACCAGTTGGGGGGGGGGGTGCCTGCACAGTTTAACACTAGCAGCACTGACTGGTGCAGGAACAGACCCCTAACTGGTAACACCCATCTGGACCTTCATTGCAGACAACTAGTAATTCATTCAGAATTTCTAGCAGGAATAATAAAGGATTGGTACATCAAAGAGTCATAAGAATAGACGCTCCAGGACTGTTATTACATGGGGAATGCAGGTAGTTACTAAAATAAGCATGTCAGGAGAGGGGACGGGTCGTCTTTAAGAGCAGCAGTGGTGAGCCATGGTCTTGGTGGCTGGAGAAGTCTACAGACCTTTAGCAGTCTATGGCTCTGAAGGAACATACGAGATGGCTGCTACCCTTTAATATAGACATTTTATCTTGCAGCCTAGTGTGAATGCCACCGGCACTCTCTAAATCATCGGTCTCCAGCTGTTGGGAAACTATAGCCCGCGGCCGTCTAAACATGCTGGTGGTTGTAGTCTCCCAACGCCTGGAGAGCCACAGGTTGGAGACCAAGGCCCTAAACTCTTTAGGGGATGCCATATGTTCCCGACATGTCTGAGGAAATACAGATTCAGCAGGTTGGATGGTACCAAGCAATACCAAGCAATACCAAGAAATCTGAGCAGCCGCTCCCCATGCTCTAGTTAAAGAACATGGTCAACAAAGCAGGACCTGCAAGTTAAAGGCATCCATATGTCTGCTTGGGACCCCACACGATTCAACAAAGCCCCTCTTATGAGCTTCTCCAGCTCTGGAGGACATAGTGTTACCATGTATTATATGGTCCGTCAAACTTCAAAAAGGTCAAGGTCTAATTGAAGATTTTACCCTTCAGGAAACTGCAGATGAAATGGGGGCGAGCCAGCTGCCTGAGCCTCATGATCAGCTCACCATTGGGGGCGGCTACTAAAGGAAACTGGAGAATGTGCACCAGGCACAGTGTCTTGTAGGGCTCGCTCAGCTAAATGTTATACCTTTTACTTAGTAATCCATTGCTTCGTTACAGAGAAAATGTACTTTTAATCCCTATGCAAATGAGCATTTACGTGCACTGAGGGCGGGCCCAAGCAACTCTGTGCACACTTGCTTCTCCTGCTTCCTCCGCCAGCCCTTACCTCTCCTTCTTGATTTAGAGGCCAGGTTCCTGCACAGTCGTCTCACCTGGTCTTGTCAATCAAGGAGAGGGAAGGGCTGGTAGAAGAAGGAGGGGGAGCAAGGGTGCACAGAGAGGCTTGGGTCCACCCTCAGTGCACTCAAATGCTCATTTGCATATGGATTAAAAGAACTTTTTTCCTCCAGAACGAAGCGAAAGGTATCATTACACTCAGCTGAGCTAGTCCTACAAGGCACTGTGCTTGGTTCACAGTGATTTCCTGGTGACAAGTTTCCTTTAAATTCCAAGATCCACAATTGCATCAAGGAAACAAATACATGAAAAAAGTGAGTCACAATACAAAGCAAAAGTGAAGTTAAACTTCTTGAGAACTTCTGGGTGACATTCTTGTGCAGTCAGATGTGTCCGTTCATGTTTGTTTATAAAACATGTAAAATCAAAACCTTCCGGAGCGAAGAACGGGCCAGGAACACCCCGCCATCAGCATCCCCAAGTCCTGAAAGCACGGGGAGGAGGGGGGGTGGATAATGTTTCTTACTGAAGAGACATGGTGGTCTCCATGGGAAAAAGTCTACATCAGTGGGGTAATTGGGGGATTTGGAGCGAACAGAGTGGAGATCACATAAGAGGCCTCTTTCCAATTTGAAAAAAAAAAAAAAGCCTCTACACGATCTGATGCATAAGGTGCTGCAGGCCATAGGCAGAAACAGCTCCCTGTGTAAAAGAGAAGGGGCCCCACAGCACAGGACAAAATGGCCCCCCACATTGTGGTGCCAGGTTTTGATACTCAGAACTGAAGGGTCTGCCCCCCTTTTCCTTTACCTTTGGCCAACATTAGGCAGTGGAGTTCTACACAGGTGTCAGCAACAGCAAAAGGAATGGGACAAACTATATTTGGGCCCCTTGCTCCAAGGGCCCATAGCAGCTGTATAGTCTGAAACTCTCATATGTATGCTTTTATAATTGGCCTCACAAATATATTTAGAATTAGAAGAGAAGGGGAAGCAAGGGAGCAAAAAGGGAAAGAACAGGGGAGGCAAGGGACGAACAGGGGGGAGCAAAAAGGGAAAGAACAGGGGAAGCAAAAAGGGAAAGAACAGGGGAAGCAAAAAGGGAAAGAACAGGGGAAGCAAAAGGGAAAGAACAGGGAAGCAAAAAGGGAAAGAACAGGGGAAGCAAAAAGGGAAAGAACAGGGGAAGCAAAAAGGGAAAGAACCGGGGAATCAAGGAAAGAACAGGGGAAGAACCGGGGAAAGAAGAGAAGCAAGAGAAGGATAAAAAGCAAGGGAAATAAGGGCAGTAAGGGAAATAAGAAAATTAAGGAATACACGGGAAAAGGAAGGAATAGGAGAGACAACACAGAAATAATAATTCCAATTAATACCATACACGTTGATGTTGGGTAAACCTGCAGATCTAATGTGTACATGGGAGTACCAGCTCTCCCGCTATGCCAGATGTCAAAGGGAGAAGGATCAAGCAGAGCCAAACGTGTAGGTGTATGGGTAGTACAGGAGAGATTGCGGACAGCTGAAAATCATCTAAAGTTCATGGACAGGCTTGTTTGATATTAGGGAGCGTTTGTAGAGATAACTGGACAGATCATACATCCGGGTTGAAATACAGAAGTACAGAAGATGACCTTATATTCAATAATGACCTAGAGCTGGAGATGACAATACAGAAGGACGTGTGACACGGAAGAAACTTCAGACTATATGTTGCAATGGAAAAGTTCAAAAGATATAGGAGCGGACTCCAGCCGCACAGCACGGAGCATGTCCTGAGAAACCGAACATACATCCCACCACATATGACCCACCACGTAGACCAGCCCTACCATTTCTGGCCTCTTTCCAATATATTATTATTCCCAGGAACCATTTAATGATCGCATTTATTTGAAGTTCAGCTTTATAAAAGTCGATGATCAGCCACATAAAACACACACAACAATGCGATGGCAAGATAAATGACTCCCGTCAGGAGTCACGGTCAGGTCGTCTCAGATGTCAGCCGGGACTGTACAGCCGGGCAACCTGCCAGCGAATGCCAGTCACATCCTGAATTTAATTTGCATGGCCCGACCTTTAATATCTGTCCAGGTGCTTCCTGTAACACGGGCATACAACGACACTGCCACATGGGGGAGTGACAAGCACCCTGCCAGGAGATGAGAGGGCCTCAGCACACAGATAACCATCTCACTGGTAATGAAACAGGACATGCAAACAATGGCCAGCAGACATAACAATGGGCAGAGAACATGAGCGGCATGAAAGGGACTGTACCGGTATTTAGAAAGAAAAAAAATAAATAAAATTCTGCTTCATTTTTCCTGAAACAGCGCCCATCCGCGTTCACAGGCTGTACTTGGTATTGCAGCTGAGCACCCTTTGCAAATTTAAAATAGGGGGGAATTTATCATCATGTCCTGTGCTCCAAAAATCTGACTTCAAAGAAGTAGCAAAATAGGGCTTTTGTGACTTTTTCAGCTACTTGTGCAACTTTTTGTGATCTTGCATGACAGTTTTGAAAAGTGGCGTAGTTAGCCTATGCTAATGAACGCAAATGCAAGATTTAGGGGCCATTCAGACGGCCGTAGTATTGCAGATCCGCAATACACGGATGGGCCCAGCCGGCCGACCCACTATTGAGGACAAGAAGTAGGACATGTTCTATATTTCTTGCAGAGCCGCGGCTCGGCAAGTTCCCATGCCGGCCATTGAAGTGAACGGTCCCGCACCTATTCCACAATTTTGCGGAATAAGGTGCGGACCCGTTCACACGGTCGTGTGAACGGGCCCTTAAGAAATTAAAGAGGTTTTCCAAGACTTTAAGGCCTCATGAATACATCCGTGGACCAGAGGATAGGTCATCAGTATAAAAGTCTCAGAAAATCCATTTAAAAAGTCGCACAGATGACGCAAGCTCGCTCCGGTATGGGTGACATAAAAACTGGAGTAATTTTTAAGGATGCGCCTAACATCGTCCGTCATTTGATCAATTTGGCACATATAATGGTAACGCAGACCCAAAAAAAGATTTATCAAAACTGGTACAAATGGGAAACTGGCTTAGTTGCCCCTAGCAACCAATCAGAATCGAGCTTTCATTTTTCACAGCTCCTCTGCAAAATGAAAGAGGAATCTGATTGGTTGCTATGGGCAACTAAGCCAGTTTTCCTTTACAGCAGTTTGGATAAAACTCCCACAAAGACTTTGAAAATTTGCCCCAAAGTAATCAGAAAGTTGCACAATGCTTCATCATAAAACACGTATTCACGGACAACCTGTCCAATCGCAAATATTCCAGAAAGGGAGAGATAAGAAGAATAACAACACATTTATTCTGACGTGTTCACATTAACAGGAAAGCAGCAGTTTCTGTGAAGAATTGCAGACTCATTGATGCCCACTCATTGCTGGCAGACGCTCTACAAATGCGGTCCTATGTCAGAAACCACAAATCCACCTTCTTGGCCCTTCACATGTTGACAGTCCCGGGCAATGAACCACACATTACAAGCTATATATAACGGGAGGGAAGGAGGAAACATGACTCAGTCCCGGAACCCGTGAACAACATCTGGTTACCATCATGCATCCAGGCTTTATAAGATCTCAGTAGATAACGCTGGCTTTTTCCAGTTTTCAGACTGGTTGCTAAGGAAACAAGACCTAAAACATTTTAAACAGGGTTGTCAAGGAGCATGTCCATAGCAACCAGTCCATCATGGAGGCACGGCAAAACTCAAACCAGACTTTTTCTCTCATTCTTATTCTCAAGTAATCAGACTGATGGAGAACCCCTTTATGAAGGCCACTTCTGTAGTGGAGGCCTCAGTCTGAGTCGTGACAGCCAAAGGATGACCACAGGCCTGGGTGTGGCAGTAAAAGTTGTAGCTAGGCCTTGTTTTTATCCTGGGCAAAGCTTCAGCTCACTGTCCCTGTATCTAAATCATACTTGTCAACTCTCCTGGAACGTCTGGGAGGCTTCCGAAAAAAAAGGGAGACCCTCAAACTCCCAGAAGAGTTGTCAAGTGTCCCAGGTGCCGAGGGATCTCATGGCACATGCCGGAGACTAGCCACTGGTTGTGCTGGCACTGGAGTCCTGTGTCATCAGATGAAGGGCAGGTGCTGCAACACAGAAAAGGGCTTGATCCCAAAGGAAGTAGGGTATGGCATTGGGGGGGGGGTTTAATGGCATGCCGCTAGTGCAACGTAACCTCACCCGAGCGCCAGCTAGGAAGTTGGCGAGTATGATCTAAATACCCTGCCCAAGGGAGAAGTAGATTATTGGTGCCATGCCCCTTCTTCAGTTGCTCCTTTGTGCTGTAGAATCCTAGCACTACAGCAAGACATCTACCATTCCCACACAGAGCAGTAATGCTCCCCGGTCCTCCGTTGCTCCTTTGCACTGGAGAATCCTTGCTCTGCAGCAAGACATCTGCATCAACAGGAGGCACACTTGCCCATCGGGAGTCTAGGAGCTGAGTGACAACCGACAGATCGGCTCATAGGGCTCCCAGAAGGACAGACCTATTGAGGAACTTGACACTAACAATTTCCAGACACCCTGCTTTATAACCCCGCCCCCCCTCCTTGGGATTTAGCCGCATCTCGCCATCCCACCACTGAGGACATCTCATACACAGATCCGTTATCTGCCGGTCCAGCTGTGCGATATCAGCTTCAGTGAACAACACAGGAAAAAATACCAAGCGGGAGGAAAGGCCCAGTGACTCGGAGACCCCAGCACCCAAAATAGAAGGGCGGCATTAGGATTGTTTTATCCGGCTTCCTCGAGCTTCCTGCACAGCAGACTTTACAAGGATGAGAGCGCACATCCTCTCCTCACCGGCTCCGGGCCCCGTATGTTCAATTTTCTGACCCAGCGGTTCTTAACCTTGTTTGGACTGGACCCAAGGATGTGCAACGCCTTTCTATTTCGGTTTAAACACGGCCTTTTTACCGCTATGCTGCTCTCCTTTGACATCTTTCTGATAGAGTTTTGCACACGGAAAATGGGGACCTGGTAGCAAAACGAGGCGAGGATCGGCAGGAACCTTGGGCCTCCAAGACGTGTATGCAAATGTTAAGGCGTCTGCTCAAATTAATATTGCCTGAAATGGGCTCCTCAGAAGTACTGCTATGGAAGACGTACAGAAACCTATTTTTCAGGGTCTTGTGATATTGCTGACAATGGCCCGATCTCTCGGACGCCTGCAAGACTATTATCAATGTTTGATTGGTCGGGAACCGATCCTGAAAACACCCCCGCCACCGACAATCAGAAGAAAAAAGGGGCAGAGGTGCTCCAGGCGGTGCCATGTCCCCTGATGGTTTATGCAGGCACAGTGGCTCATGGGCATTTGAACAGGACTGAGCTGCACTACCGGACACCGCCACACTCATATGAATGGCGCTGTGCTACAGCCCCCTCATTCTGCGGATCAGCAAAAGTCTACTGATGTATTAGGCCCAGAAAAACCTCCTTTAGGGCTCATGCACACAAACTTATTTTCTTTCTGTGTCCGACAAAAAGACAAAAAACTGAATGCACACGGAGTAACTTCCGTTTTTTTTGTGGGCCCATTCATTTCAATGGGTCCGCCAAAAAAAAAAAAAAAAAAATTTACTCCATGTGCATTCCTTTTCTGTATATCCGTTCCACAAAAAGATAGAACATGTCCTATTATTATCCGCATTACGGACAAGGACTGTTCTATTCCGTTCCACAAAATACGGAATGCAAACGGACATCATCCGTATTTTTTGCAGACCGCAAAATACATATGTTCGTGTGCATGAGGCCTTAGGCAACTTGTCAAGTGGAACATTGTAATGATACCTATATAATACCATTTGAAAGAGTTAAAAACTTGGTTGCCACATTCGCCTTCCCTCTGTGATTCCACCAGTCATTCAGCAGAGGGGTCATTTGAGCTCCTTGCCCAACCGTTTCCAAAGGTCACCTGATTGGGATTTGGGGAGGGGGAGATGTAGACATTTAGATGGGCCAACTGTGCCTGCCAGCTCGGCATTTAGAGGACCTGTCCGTTGTCCTGACATCCCAGTTTTGGTAAACAACATTCCCCATATTACAACACTTTGTGCTATTCCTCCATAATTCCTCCTAGAAAGTAACGAATAAATTGGGGTGTCCGTGCTTACTCTTACACTGTCTTTTCAGACTGTGCTGGGACACACCTCTTTGATGAGGGGAATGGTGACACCCAGCAGTCAATCTATTCAGACATAATCAGGAGGAATAATAGAGGAACAATCCAGTGCAGGGTTATAAGAAACAGTGTCATATGTTGTTATTTCATGCAAGTCGTTACTGAGACAGACATGTCAGGAGAACCTCTTTAGATGGCACAATTAAGAAGTAATCCCCTACTGAACTCCAGCGCTGGGTCGTGGGGTTTGGTTCTTAGCAACGGATATAGAAATGTAAGAAATGATTCATGTGAAATTCCTGCCGACGGCCGTCATACATCAGGAAACGGTTGTGCTGGTGCAGAGGCATTTAGTGCACCTTCCTGCACTGTGACAGGTGATGTGATCACCGGCTGTCAGCGCACTATGGCCACAGGCGACGACGGAACACCTACAAAGCAAACACCTGACATCACCCACACAACCTTCACCAGACCTAAGGATCAGCGGGAGGCGGCGCGTTATAAAGGATCAGCGGGAGGCGGCGGCGTTATAAAGGATCAGTGGGAGGCGGCGCGTTATAAAGGATCAGCGGGAGGCGGCGCGTTATAAAGGATCAGCGGGAGGCGGCGCGTTATAAAGGATCAGTGGGAGGCGGCGCGTTATAAAGGATCAGTGGGAGGCGGCGCGTTATAAAGGATCAGTGGGAGGCGGCGCGTTATAAAGGATCAGCGGGAATAAAGACAATAAGGCTACATTCACACAACAGTGAAAAATGGACGCATGACAGCATTTTTTTTTTACCAGCTGACACATGGCTGTTTCAGAACCATTGAAGTCTATGGGGCTAATCAGATAGACGTTTTTTTTAACACACCACAAATAGGAGCAGTCAACAAAATACGACATATCCTATATTTGTCCATTTTCATGGCCAAACGGACCCCACTGGAACCGTTTTTAACGGCCACAGGAGTGCACCCGTCTAATGGATGTTAAAAACAGGTACACTCATGAAAACGGCCTGTCAGGGGTTAAAATGAAAACAAAAAAAATACTACTCCCCTCATCCACTTACAAGGCACTAGGACACTCGCTCCTCACAGGATGACGAAGGACCTGATGTCATCACGCTGGGTGAAGAGCGGGTGTCCTGCAAATTGCAGATCCGCAAAACACAGATATCAACCATGAGCGTCCCGCATTTTACGGAAGGGTCAGCCCCTAACAGAACCGCCCTATCCTTGTCCATAATGCGGAAAATAATAGGACATGTTCTATTTTTTTGCAGCACGGCCATGCACACTTACGGACACTGAGTCATTTCCGTTTTTTGCGGCCCCATTGACGTGAATGTTTCTGCATACAGGCCACAGAGGAAAAACGGAACTGACACGGAGAACCCTTGGCCAATTCCGCCATAATCGAGTGTTTGGTCGACATACATCTAGTGTATATGGCCAGGTTAGACGATATGTCCAGGGTTTGAACGGTCTATCCTCAGCTCCTCAACACGCTGTCTGCATGTCGGCCGCCATGTTTAATGAACGTGACAGGTTCCTTTTAAAACTTTGTGACTAATTAGAAATTCCAAGTGCAAGAAGCAAAACTATGACAGGAGATGACACAGACAGGGCTGCGCCGCTATGGACACTGTAAATGATGATTCTTCACGTAATGTCAGCACGATGTCACACGTTACAGGTTTAGCACAACAGGTGACCAAAGTTTTGTGCGGATTAAAAGAAATGTGATCCTAAACCTTAAAGGAATTGTCTGCGACCATTAAAAATCTGGGGCAAAAACTACAATGACAATAAATAAATAAAATCACGTTATACCCGCCCCTTTCAGAGAACGGCGCTTGCCTGTTTCCTGCCACTGCTTATTTACAAACAGCAGGGGTGATGTACTGGGAAACAGCATGTGACCGCCACAGCCAATCACTGACCTCAGTGGTCAGGGATGCAGGAATCCACTGTACATGCGCTTCTGCTGAGTGGGGTTGTGATCGGCTCAGTCAGATCTGTCCTATGACGCGCCCAATGGACCCCACTGACTTAAGGGGTCAGCTGGGTTTCCATCATGGTGGCCCAGCATTTCGGCAGAAAGACGAGCAAAACAATGGAGGTTCCTAATGGAAATGTGAACACAGTTTAACCAATACTATAAAAATGTCCCCCATAAGCCCGGGCCCCTCACAATGAATATACTTACCTCAATCCCTGCGCCGCCGTTGCTTCTCCCCGTGTGCGGATGAAAACATCCGGAGTCGGGGGGAGTAGCTAATGGCAGGCGGGGACGAGCCTCTCTAGAGTCACCTGCGATGCTAGGGAGGCTCGTCCCCGTCTGCCATTGGCTGGCCCCACCCCCCGACACCGGATGTTTTCATCCGCGCACGGGGAGAAGAAGCAGCAGCAGTGCGGGGAGCAAGGTAAGTATATTCAGTGTGAGGGGCCCAGGCATATGGGGGGCATTTATAGTCTTGGATAACCCCTTTAAAGGGGTTGTCCAGGATTTTGATATTGATGGCCTATCCTCAAGATAGCGCATCAATATCAGACTGGCAGGGGTCAGCACTGATCAGCTGCACAGCTCCACTCATTGTGTGGTGGATGGAGCTACTCCCACTGAAGTAAATGAGTGCAGCGCCGCAGTTACCAGCTCCAACCACTACTCAACGGACGGAGCTGTGGAGTGCCAACTAAACAGCCGATTGGCGGGGATGCCAAGTGTCGGAGCCCCCTATCCTGAGAATAGGTGATCAATATCAATTCTGGACTGCCCTTTAAACGCAAGAATAATGTGGCAACTGTGTGGTGCGGAGAATCCATGTGATGTGTATACTGGAAATACCGCTGATGTCATCCCGCTGTGTTATTCTGCTGGATACATATTTACCAGTGACATCACGAGATGCCTTCTGGCCTGGCATGGACGCTGCTGGCGGATATAACAGGCTGGACATTCATCCGCACTGCTCGGTGACGGCCTGTTTTCACATTTTCCAGCGCTGCCCACACAAAGCGCTCATTCTCAAGCCTCCTGAATGCCACATTCACTTCTGAGGCCGGGTCACGCCCTTTCTTCAGGGAAAAACTGACGATCTAAGACAGGTTCAATTCTGAATTACAAGGAGACATTATTTCCAGGTTATTGCCCCGGGACACATGGTAAGAAAAGTGTCACCTGCGTTGTTCCGCCATATCTTATCACCTGCCTGTGCACCATATAGCAGATGATCTTTAAATATATAAAACTGAAAGTGATTGCGCAGGATTAGATAAGCATGGTATAATAGCGCCACACCTGTTTACAGGCCGTGCGTTGTATTGCAGTTCAGCCCCATTCATTTCAGCTTTCATGTTCATCTAATGGCGACGAACCCCTTTCATTTTATATAATATAAAGTTATACAACCGTCCAAAAAACTTCAAATCCTTCCTGCTTGCTGTCAGTGAATGGAACACAGTTTTTTGTTGTATTTTTTCATTTGGCCATATGAGTACTCATAGGCAGCGCTGGGACACAGCAACTCTACCCATCCCCCTCTTCATCTGTGATGACGCATTGTTTATTGCGACCACAGGTCACGTGAGCAGTCTTGCCCGCTCTAGCGCCATCATATGGTCAAAATATCTGGTGATTGGCCGGCTTGATCACATGATATCATCAAGCGCAGGATTGCTAATATTGTACTCTGTTTAGGCAATAATCTGGGCTAAACTGCCTGGACTCGAAGCTGATGCATTGTAACCAGCGCTGGTACATTGTAACCCATGGTTGCAGTTCTGACCAGAGAGCTATAAGACGGTGAGTTTTGAGGTTTAGTGGATGACACCAAAATATATATCGCATCACTAAGGCACCATATACTGAAACCACTGAGGCACAACATATGACATCACTGAGGTGTAAATCCCAATATAGGATATCACTGAGGTGTGAGACACAGACAGTGGTGTAGCTATAGGGGTCACAGCGGTCGCAGTTGCTACTGGGCCCCTAATTCAGGGCAGTCAGCAAACACTAAGGCTGACTGATCTGCATTGACGAGCCACTTAAAGGGGTTACGCCCTGACTGATGTAAAAAATGAAAGTTAGACATTGTACAGGATAGGACAACCTCTTTCTAACAAAGCTAGAACCAGCCCTGTACCTCACATGGATCCAGAGATCTCCCCATGCACTGCTCCAGTTCTGCTAGATTTATTTCATGCTGGCTACTCAAGGGGCGTGTCCTTACTGCTTGCAGCTCTCTCTCTCTGTAACTGCCACAGCTTCTAACAGAACATATGGCTGGTGGAAGTTGAAAATTTAGACTGAGCATGTGCGACCACATCTGTGAGACAGACAAAAAAAAAAAAAGAACCAGCGGGTGGCGCTATAGCATATACATTTTATTGAATAGCGGCTACGCTAAATATTTAATTACATGCAATTACAAAATTATTCAGATCCAGGGGAGGGGCTGAAAAAGGTAAGATGTGTTTTGTGGCACAACCCTTTTAAGAGACTGATGGAGATGGGTGGGAAACAGAAGTTCAGAACAGATCAGAACCTATAGGCCGCCCGTGACTGAAACAAACAGGCAGCAGAATTCACAGGGGGTACAGTTATGGAAGGCGAACCAAACCCTCTACTGCATAGGAGATATAGAGGTGGCCCATATGGCATGTGAAGGGACACACCCTCAGTCAGCCCACACTTCCATAAGGACCAAGTGTCCAGTCAAGGTGGGTCATAGAAATGAGTCAAGCATCTGAAGACGTCTGGGGAGACACTTACATGAGGTCGCGGCCGGTGTTTATGTAGAATGGCGCAGAAAGCCAGCCCCGTCCCTGAACGAGGTGGTCATATTCGTGATGTTCACGTCACGAATAGCCATCGCACTGCTGCTGCACCACTGGCTGGAGAGCCTTGATGGCGGCCATCCTGGAGGAGACTGGCAAAGCACAAAAATCAGGTTAATAGTGATAAAAAAAAAAATTAACTAACTTACAAATTTATACTTTGTTCTCCTTGGTTGCAAAGAGTGGGGGAAGCCTTGTCCGTGCCTCAACCAGTACAGGAAGAGTATCCCCATGCTAGTTAAAGGGGGGCCTCCAATGTTACACTGCTTCACCAAGAATTTCCCTCCCAGATGCAGGAAACGTTCCAGGAGGACTATTGCCAAACAGATTTTCTGGGAGGAGAGAAGGAAAAGCCAACAACAATGGAGGGACCACCCTTTAAGATGGCAATGGAGACTAGAACATGATAGAACCTCCTGTAGGACCACCTTCTTCAGGGATGACCACCCTCCGCAGAACGATTCAGCCGTCAGCTCCCAAAGCAGGATTGACCTGTAGATCCTATCGACCACTCTGAATGCCTCCTGCTCTGTCCCACAGACTACCGATAAAAGTGGTGGATACGACGCCATGTTTAAAGGGTATTCTGTCACCAGTTTTTTGCCGGTATGAATTCAGGCTGGACGTTAGAGGATGTGCTGCATTGTCACCTGATTGTAACTGTGTATATGTTTTATTAAATAGTGCCCCCGTTTTTCTACAATTTTAACTTTTAGTTTTATGCTAATAAGCCTCTAGGAGCAGGGGAGGGGTCGGGGGGGCGTTACCCCTGCTCCTAAAGGCTCCGTTCGCCCACCTTTAGAAACGCCTCCTTCTTTTTGAGTGACAGGGCCAGGCACAGTTCTTCTCCTCCTGCCGTCCCTGTGCTCCGTGTATATCGCGCGCGCCTGCGCTGCCCCCTTCAGTACTCAGTACAGTAAATGAAGGCCGCTCGGCGGCTCCCGGCTTCCTCACTGCGCCTGCGCTGTGCTTGACTGTGACGTATTCGGCACAGGTGCAGTGAGGAAGCCGGGAGCCTGCCAGCGTCCTTCATTTACAGCGCAGGAGCGGGATTTAGACCGAGGACAGGGCCGGCTTGCCTGGCCCTGTCACTCAAGAAGAAGTGGGCGTTTCTAAAGGTGGGCGATCGGAGCAGGGTAACGCCCCCCCCTGCTCCTAGAGGCTTATTAGCATAAAATAAAAGTAGAAAAATGTGGGCACTATTGAATAAAAGATATACATGAATGTCAGCCTGATTCATATGCAAAAAACTGGTGACAGCAGGGGTGGATTGGCCATAGACCTTACAGGGAAATTTCCTGGTGGGCCTGCCTGACCTCTCCTCACAGCCGACCAGTGGAAGTTTTTGGGGATGTATTTTTGTGCTTCTGGCAGTATTATGTGATGGACTGTGGTATGTGTCTCTGTTGGGGCGGTATATAATGTGCCAAGATATGGTATATGGTAATATGGTATTGCTGGCCCTGCCTTCCATCAATTTGGACCCGACTACAAAACGGGGCCACTTTCAGTATTTTTTTCCAGGGCCACTTTCAGTTCCCAGTCCGCCCCTGGGTGACAGAAACCCTTTAACGGGTACAAGATCAAAACCAGAATCACCAAGGCCAGAAGCCTCTTCACCCATGTCCGATCAAATCAGCAGAGGAAAGATAATCTTGTTACCAGCAACACATCGGATCCTAGATGTCAGGAGCTCAACAAGTCTAGACGGCAAACTTGTAAAGAACCAGCAGCAAATTGGAAGATTAAGTCCACAAAAGATCACAGGTGAAAAGATCAGGGTGACGTCTACTCAACGGCTGACAAGGATCTGACTTTGTCTTCAGGACATGGCAGGTATCATCCCATAACATGTGGAAGTTGTAAATTTTTTAGGTCACCACTATCTGATTGGTGTGGTCCAACTCCCAGAACCTCTGCCGATCAGCTGTTGGAAGGCGCTCAGCCAGCCACCGTGGCCTCCTCCTCAGCCTGTGACATCACATCAGTAGGTCCCATGGCCTTGTGCAGATCAGTCCCATTCAGGAGCCGACTGGGAACTGAAAGTGGCCCTGGAAAAAAAATACTAAAAGTGGCTCAGTTTTGAAGTCGGGTCCAAATTGATGGAAGGCAGGGTCAGCAATACCATATTGTGGCACATTATACTTCCCCAACAGAGCCAAAATACCA